>JAYESA010000014.1:83421906-83794406 GCA_036927795.1 Iris macrosiphon | reverse complement strand
AGATTTGATTTTATATAATTTAGAAATCTACATTAAATGTAAGATTTGATTAGATTTCAAATTTGTATCAAATATTTAATTTGACCATATTTGGACGTCCATAATTGCTGTTGGGCTTTTTTTGGTGGAATAGAATTTTTATTTTAAGATTTTCTATTTAGGAAATTATATTATGACCTAAAGTAGGATTTATCATCCTATAAATATAGGAGGAGGGTGGAGATACAAAGTATAGCACAATGTAGAGATTCGGGGTGCTCGTCCACAAAAAATCAAAGAGAAAGCCCGTGCTTTGCTCTTAGGACTTTGCCATCCAAGACAGAAGGAAGAAGGAGATCTAATCGGGGAGTCGTTAACTTTAGTTAGGAAAATTACTACGAATTAGTGAGCAATTTCAATTGTAATATCTTTTTTTTCTTCTTGAGTGTGGTAAGGGGGTTGAATCTATTAGGAAAAATGGTTCAACATTGATTTTATCAATGTTGTAATTTTACCTGAGTTATAAAGGTTAGGATTTGTCCAGGTGACGTAGTCACCGCCATATACTTGTCTTTATCTGTGCTTGGAGTTTGTTAGACAGAGGTTGGTTATCTCATGTGGGTTGACCTAAAGTTTTCGCTGGGGTACTCTCAAATGGTGTCAGAATGCTTACAGGGCGTGTCCAATTCCCAACATAAAAAAGTACAAAGTTTCTCATAACATAGATCACATGATGTAGTTACAAGTATTATAAATGCAAAGATTTTCTAAATAGAGATCACCGGATGTAGCTACAAGTATTACAACCACCATGCCATATTTGTATTTGTGTAACATAGGTGATTAAACTGAATCTATTTAAAAATGTTCGTAATTTCGTACATGTATCAGTGTCCTTATCCCTATCTGTGTCTATACTTGTACAACATAGTTGTCAAGGTAGCCACTTCAACATAACATAATCATGCCATGCTCTGTCCCTTTAATTAGGACATTTTCCTTCTGTTAACATATAAAAAGATGTAAACAGCTAAAATTACACAATTATTTGGACATTCTACTTCAAGAGTTACAAGAAAAATAGTTAGTGAACTAAATGCAATACTTGATTCAAATATATTATTTTAAAGATACCTACTTTTGACAACAACATCAACATATAAAACAAGCATATATGAAATTATCTTCACTTTAGGAGATTGTACTGAGATTGTACTCCAATGAGTTACAGTCAAAATTCAATTCTAATCTAAATACATCATATATCCCATAACTCTATCTAGGACCATTTTGTTATGTTGTAAGGCATGTGTTCTCCAATTTTAAAATATCTATGACTCTATACTTCTAAAGAAATATTAGAAGAAAACACATTGCTTTTAGACACAAATCAATTCCAATATTACAATGTTACCAAAAGCATATATTCAACATAAGTCAAAAGATATCTCATAATAGTCCATCCATGAATCTATTATATTTCTAGCAAAGTATGACCTTGCTATATATTTCTAGCCAAAGAATTAAAAAAAGTAATATGAACTTGGCCTTACTAAAATATAATTTTCACCAAAACCATATCTCCAATATAAAGTCAAAGCTTACTTTCACCTTGTTCTGCATCTTATCTTAGGAAAGAAAGAAAAGTAATCCAATTAACTAAGAAGCAAAAGTTGTAGAAGATTTCATGCAATTTACCGAGGAACAACTAATGATATAATTTTGGGGAGAAATCAATCCTAGATTCCAAACTGAAAACACATCACATTCATGATGCATATCAAAATGGAATTTTGGGGTTTGGTGGAGTAAGGCCTCCAACCTCCAAATTGCTCAACTCTAGTGCATTTGGAGCATTATGTTGTAGAAAGAACAATATGTTTCACCACTAACAAGAATAGTAAGGGTAGGTACAAAGGTCAGAGTAAGAACATCATGTTGTAGAAAGAAAGCACCCTTTCGAAAAATAATTCCCAATATCCATAATGACAAATATTTACTAAGATTAGGTAAACTGGGAAGCCTATTAAAATCTTAAAAAAAAACTAAATACTCCATTATTTTTATAACCACTAGAATAAAATATATTTATACAGGATAAAGCTCTGCACCACATACTGTTTGTGTCTGTGTATTTTGGAATGTCTTTTATTTCTGATATGTGTCTGAAGGGATATTTACACAAGCACTATTTTTCAGAGTATGCATGATTACTTAGACTAAACCAAATAATTTCCAATAAGTAACATAACTATCAAATATCAATATTTCGAAAAGGAGAGGGGGACTACTTATGCATAGTATCCATTCTGAAACTTAGGCTTAAGTACATGTTTCTGAAGTATAAAATATTAACAACTAGTTATAATGTGGAAAGGCACAATATAGATACAATATCTTGATTTGCCATATCATATTGTATTTTAGAGAGTATGTGTCATGTCCTATATTATGTTTGATTTTGGCAAAATATAATGTATTTTATAATTTATGTTTCATGTATGATACATGTTTAATTTATATAATATCGTAGTATATTTTGGAGTATTTGTGACATGCATGAAATATTTTTGAATTTGGCACACCATAAAGTGTATGTGACATGTCTAACATGTGTCTGACATGAATTATACTTTTTCTACCTTTAGTCCATACAAATCTAATCCCATTAAATGAAAATAAAATTAAAAATAAAAATAAAAATAAAACATTCAAGGAAAATAAGAGGTAATATATACTTGGCTAAAACAATACATCGACAACCCGAAATCAATTTTCTTGAAAGAAGATTCTCCTACTGGTCGATGAAAAGAAAGTTCTCCCGCTTGAGATCCCTATGCATGACCCCTAGAGAATGGCAGGCCTCCACTACAACGATAATGACCATCACGAGCCCCACGACCTTCTTCTCAGTATATTGCCCCCAACACAACATCAATCAGAAAATCCCTCCAAATTGCTCCTTCCTTCTTTTTTTGATCTCTAATTTTGAAAAAGAAGGAAGGAGCAATTAGAGATCATTTTTTTTATCTCTAATTTTTTGATCCGAGGCTGTTTATGTCCCGGAGGTTCTTGGTCCTGTGACGAAGCATGGAGTCGACCAGGAGCCCCATGCTGCCGAGCATTCTGAGTGTGGCATACTTGGGCACATCGAAGGGGGATGGCTAGGAGTCTTATGTGGAGAGTGGTGAAGTAAATTGGTAGGAAATATTTTTAGGGAAAATATGAGGGGGAAATTTTAGGGGAAATGAGAGGGGAAATTTATCCGCTAAAACTTTCGAGGGAGGAGGTTTTTTAAAATATTTTTAAGGAAAACATTTATATTTTTTTAATAAATATATTTTAACACCTTAAGCCACCGGTTTATTTGTTTCAAGCCAAACGCATTTTGGGTGGGAAATTTTTTTACCAAACATATTGTGACTAAATAATAGTAGCCAAAAAATTAGTGTTCTCATTTTACTTGAGCAAGAAATATTTTTCATATTCGCCTAAGATTTTTCTTGCAAAGAACTTATTAGTCGGTCTATATTAATTAATAGTTCCTAGAGAGTTCATAATTATTTTTGCCAATTCGAAGGACTTTAGGCGACAACATAATTTTTTAGTTGTTAAATATCAGTTTGGATGAATAAATTTTGTTGGTCATCCCAAAATTTGTGGACTAAAGTCTTTATCCTAGTAGTGTGACAAGTTATATAAATTTGATATATTGGCACAACTAGATAATACACCAATAAGATTGTCTATCTTTGAGCTGCTTCTTCTCTCTAAAGAGACACATGATGCATTGAGCGAGGCATTGTTACATGCTGACTCATACTTGGCTCAGATCAAGGCACCAATTGAAGATATGCTGCTTGTCCCTATTGCTACAATGTGATAGAGATGATACCAAACATAACCTTCTTTCAGGAGGATATATTACTCAAGAATAATAGTCATGATATGCCTTTGTATTACATTGAATACATAAGAGCTATCAAGGTGGATCGAATGCATATCGATCCAGGTTCGTCGCTCAGCATCATTCTTCAGAGTCTGCTTTAGGTCCTAGAATCCCTATGCATAAACTATCGGGAAATAACACAACCATTATGGGATTTAATTCTGGATAAAACCATCCTCTGGGAAGAATTTATCTCAAATGTTAGATATGTGATCTACAAATAGAGGTTACATGTTGCGTCATAGACTTCGACGTATCCTATACGTCATGCTGGGGCTTCCCTGGATACATGAAAATATGATTGTGCCTTAAACTCTCCACCTATGCTTCAACTACGTGGATAGTGAGGGGGTCGTCATAAAAAAGTTTGTCGATATTGACTCATTCAAAGGTATCGAAGTCTATTACTCTGATTCGGTGCACTATAAATCACAGTACCTCAAGGAGGAAGGCAATGAAGTCAATGATGAAGCATAAGCTGACTCGGCTAATGAGGATCCTCTTATGATCCACGTTAAGGGCCGCATAACTAATAGAGACACTCCAGAGATTCTTGTGATTGATATCCGCAAATTAACTCGTGGAAAGCAAGATGATCGTCCGTTGGTGATCGATCTTACAGATGCAAGGAACACTAAACCTCTTATAGTCGACCTTCATCGTTGCATAAGTCATGTTCCTGATGAACAACCCATTGTGGTCGACTTGACCCGATCTGTGGCCGAAGCCAGGGTCGATGCTGCGTTGGAAGAGTATATAAACACTCAGCCTGATATTGACTCACTCGACCAAGTTAAAGAAGATGATTGTTGGCACAGTGAGGTCACTGTAAACCTTATTCTGATAATCGACATAACCTGACTTAATACAAATGGACTGCTACATCTATAGGAAGACTTCAGCTACTACCTTTGTAGTTATTTGGTCTTTCATTTTATTCAGTATTTTGTACTTTATTTGAGTCTAGAACTAATGTAAATCAAGTCGCACATGGCAACTCGATGGCACTCAAGTTCACTCAAATAAACCTACCCAAAATCAGTCTAAACCCAACTCAAACTATACCTAAATTGTAAATAGGTTCTGGAACAAGGGTGATAGAACTCTGCCAGAGTTTGGGCCAAACTTAGACCGAATTCAGTCAGGCCTAAATCTATTTCCTGGTCTTTTGTTCATCCAAGATATAGGACTCTAACGTTCAAATTTATGAACGTTTGAGGACCAAACTCTACCCGAACTAGGTCTAAAAATCCTATAAATAGAGATAAATTTTACCATTCCAAATTACTCATTTAGTCAATCTCTTACTTTTATATCTCTACTATCTGAGCCTTAAACCTTTCCATCAACAAGACAACTCTCTACAGCCTTTTAATTGCTAGTGCATCTTCAATTAGAAGTTTTTGTTAGAGTTGTAATACCTTCAAAATTTGGTTACTATTTCCAAAGTTAGAAGTCGCAATGTACTTCGCATTAAAGCACGTGAGTCTGATGTTGGCGAGTACTTCGGTCAAAGCTCGTATATTTGTAAGAAGTTTGCAAGCCTTCGAATTAAAGCTTGTATTATAAGTTATTTCACAAATAATAGATTTAACTCCGAGCAAGAGTTCTCGGGACTGGACTAGTCCTCTACGAGGAAAACCAGTATAAAATATCGGTGTTTGTGTTTGATCTCTAAACTCTATTTAATTTACCTTACTTATACTCTTCTTATACTGTGATCTTATTCTTACTCATTATAGAAGTTTTATAACTTGGTAACTACCTTATTTTAATTAGATTATTGTCACACACACTATATTCACCCCTCTCTAGAGTGACTATAGTTGTCCCTTCAATTGGTATCAGAGCACGGTCTCTTGATCAGGATTAACATCCTTAAGTAGATCTATGACAACAACTAGTAAATCTATTAACACCAACTTTGGTGAAGGCCAATCCCTAAATAGACCACCTCTACTTGACGTCACTGACTACACGTATTGGAAGGCACATATGAGTATTTTTCTAAAATTACTATATTTTGATCTATAGTATTGTGTCACAAGAAGCTAAAAAATATTGATAAATTAGATAATGATTACACGGAAGAAGAGAAGAAAGCAGCTAGTCTTGATGCAACGGGAATACATATTTTTTACTGTGCTCTAGACAAGAATGAGTTCAATCACATCTCAACATGCAATACATCACATGAGATCTAGAAACTGCTGGAAGCAACTCATGAGAGCTAGCAAGAAAATAAAGCTAGTAATTCCTAAGAAGAAGAAGGTACCCTGCATACTACAGATTTATGCCTAATAGTAAACAAGGAAAAAGAAAATCATTTATTTAAAGAATTTTCTTGTGATGAATTTTTTGATGCTTTCAATGATTTATTTGAAGATTGCAAGAAGCTTAGAATCAAGTATAAACAAGCTAGAAAAGATATTCAATCTTATCTGCTTGAGAATGAAAAGCTTACCTGTTTACTAAATGAAGCTAGAGAAACTTCCTCTTCATACAACCATGTTGATATGTCCAAGTTGAAGCCTAGCTTACAAGAAGCACTTAATTGTGTCAAAATTAATGCACATAAAAATGCTAAACTTAAGGACGAATTAGAGTCTATCCCTAAGGTACTAGCGTAGTAGTAGTGCAGGGGGACACCGACGAGTAGGTCCTAGGTTCGAATACCCCTCCGAACGGCCGGGTGGCTTATATAGCCATGGCCCGGCTTGGAGACAGGACAAAAAAGAGAGGAGGAATTAGAGTCAGAAAATAAGAAGTATTCCACAGCCTCACTTAGAATTTATGCTATTACTTATAAATATGATGAGTTATATATTGCTAATAAAAGGTTAGAAATTCAATTGGAAAAATAGATTATTGAACCTTATTACTCAATCAAGCATCAAACACGTATGACACGTGACTCAACAAAAAGTCATCACCTTGAGAACCTCTCAAAAGAATGACAAGAAGGCTATCAATTCTCACAATCATGCTTTTATTTATACACAACCTCGAAAGAGTGTTCATTTCACACATCGCACATATACACATGTTTCAAACACAAACGTACATGATATATGTCATTATTATGGTTTAGAAGGACATAGATCTAGTAAATGTATTATTAGAAAGCAAGTAGATATGACTATTTTTAAATGGGTTCCTAAAGCTAATCAATGTGGACCCAAATCTCGGATACCAAAGTCTCTGCCTATTAATGCAGGTAGAATGCTTTGTGTCAAAATTTAGCACCAAGGAGTACTTTGGTGATTGTACTGCTACAACGGTCATCTTCAATGCAATTACAGCAACATAAATATGGTCACTAAAACTATTTGGTAACGTGCTAAAATATACATTTGCTAAATTAACCAATAACTGTTGTTGTTTTATGTTTAGCGACTATTTATCATCAACGTGTTTCAAATAGTTATGCTTTACCTAAATATTTCCCATGTATGTCATATGTGAAATATAGAGTTACATATGTCAATTAAAGGTTAGTTATTGGTTTAAGATTCTAATAATGTATAAGAAAATAAGTTATTTTAAATTATTTTTAACTCTACGCTCTTTAAAGTTAAAATTATTTTGCTTACAAGCAGAAAGGGCCCTT
Source organism: Iris macrosiphon (assembly GCA_036927795.1). Taxonomy (NCBI): domain Eukaryota; kingdom Viridiplantae; phylum Streptophyta; class Magnoliopsida; order Asparagales; family Iridaceae; genus Iris; species Iris macrosiphon. The sequence continues at coordinate 83,786,868 of JAYESA010000014.1, read as the reverse complement.
TTGTCAAAAAGTGTAAATAGCCAAAGAGACACGGTATTTAAGTATATTCGGGCCACCGTTAGCTAGGATCCAACCCCTACAGCTAAATCGAGATGATCAAGACTTCATAAAACAAGGATTTACAAAGAATTGGTTACAACTAACTCAAGAATACAATTTTGAGTCAAAATTATATTCTCTATTACATACATATGATTTTTGTCTCTAGCATGCTTAGCAAATGATTGTAATTTTTTATAATTTCTCAATAAGTTCTCCTTTTACAAATTTATATTCTGGATATCATGATTTTATTTCTCGTATATATATGCTTTCACAAGTTGTGTTTTACATAGATAAATTATATTTTTACAACTGTGTGATATATATATATATATATATATATATATATATATATATATATTTGGACAAAAGAAGCACTGTAAATGTCTTTGGCTAGTTTTGGAAACCAAGGGACAGAACTCGGACCAATTTTGGACCGAACTCGGTCACCCTGTTTTTCAGAACAACAGCGAATCCAAGTCCCTCTTTTCAACCCAAATTGAAAACCCTATTCCTATTCCTATTTCCACCTTAGAACAGCCATTTTTGTTCTTTGCCTCCTTCTTCTTCATCCAAACCCTAATTTTTTAAAACTTAGGCAGGTGGATCTGTAGCACCCACTTCTCGAATATAATAATAATAATATGTTAAATAATAATATGTACACATTTAGGATTTATACATCAATAGAGGAACATTAGATCCTTAGTATTCAGAGAAGCTCATTCTAGGATTTGGAACCATGGTTAGGCCATTAGATTTTTTTGGGGAATTTTCTGTAATTTTTATTAATTAAAATCTATTTTTTCTAAGACACGATATACCAAGACATATTTTTCTCAGAATTAAATATGTTATTTTACTATTCTGTAAAATTCGTGCAACCTAGATGTAGTTAGGGAACCGATAAAACTGTCATCTGAGCGACATATTGGCCATAATGTTTTACCAACTTGTGAGTTTGTGAAATCATCGATTCCAACGTTCAAGTAGGACTGAAATATATAAGAATCTACAAAAAAAATCTAGATTTTAGGTCGGTTGACTTTTTGGTTAGCAGGATGTCTCGATTTACTTGCCACAATTTGCCATTTAATATCAAAATAAGAACTGAGAGAACTGGATTTGATTTAATAAACTAAGAAAGTACAAAGAAGAGTCCTAGGAGACAATCTAAGTACAAATTTGTTTTCTAGGGGGTGACGATGGAGGGTTAGGAGTGTAGCAACTCTCTTTACTCCATGAACAATCCGGTGAGGAAGCCCTTCTCTCTCTCTTGAGTGTTGATTCGCAGATTGCCAGCCTCCTGCATGGGTATGATATCCTACTATTTATAGTCATATTTGTGGCCGCATTGATAGTGGGGTTTGCCATGTGTTCCCCTTAACGGAAGGGTACTACAGCTGTGCACGGGAATCCAGGCTCCGCTGCCGCATGAACATTTGTTGGGATTTTGTTATTTGTTGAGTATCTGGGCAGTTCTCAACTATGTAGATGGAATTTGGTCAAATGGACACGTGATCGCTATTTGGTTGGAGAGGAACACTCGGTTGTAACAACAAGACTTGGTCGAGGTAGAATATGGGACACATATGGCCAAAGACGCATGGGACGCACGGAGTCTGGAACGTACGGGGCCAGAGACGCATGGACCCCATGGAGTTTGGAATGCATGGGCCAAAGTCGCTTGGGACGCATGGAGTCTGGGACATATGGGTCAGAGCCGTATGGGATCTTTTTGTAGCATTTTCTACGTGGCTCTACACCAGCATTGGGACTTCTATCTCTTAGTATGTTCTCATCCTTCGAGGCAACCAAAAAAATCCTTTTTGTCAGGATTATGTGTCAGGTACCATCTTTGTTGTTAGAACGTCATGTCAGGTCGTCCTGCGGCCATTTTTCAGGCCGCTTATTTGGACCGCATGGGTGTTCCTTTTCTGGGCCGTATGGTATCTGTGCGATCCATCTGTTGAGTTTTTATTTGGGGGCGCATGGACATCGGTCGCATGGTTGTATCTTTTTTATGCTTCTATAAGACCCAATTCAAAGTTTTCAAACTGATAAGTTTGAAATACTTTGAATAAGAAGCATGGATGGGGTATGTTCGGATTGCATTGTCATTAAGCCACATGGGCGAATGGTGCCAGGCTGTCAACTATGCATTTAACTGCCAGATTTTTCTTGACCCTTGAGTAGATTTTGATGGGATTCTGAGCCATCTCCTGACGCGGGGCTTGAGGCAATAGTTTCCAAGGAGATAAAAGTGGTACACAAAAATTGAGACATCAGGTTCATCGCCATAACCGCCCCGTTCATCACCTCGATCTCTTCACACATTTCTTGGAGCCTATAAGTAGGCAGCTTGGGGATCAGAGAGAACTTTGTCTTCAGTTTCTCCTCCTTCGTGAAGATGCTGGATGTTGCTGTCTCTTTCACCGAGATGTTGATCGAGATAAGGATTGATCCGTGGCCCCCTGATGTTGGAATTCTACTCCAAGGTAAGGGGATACTATGTCTCTTGTATTCTGCTACTAAGGTCACAGAGCCACCAACGTGAGCCAAGCTTTAGCAAAGTTCTGCATCATGGATGAAGGCTCCCCTTGGACATGTGCAGACCTCGTCACAGAGCTCTGCCGTGTGGGTGAGTACTCCTTCATGGCATATGCGCAGAACATGTCTGACATGCGCTCCAAGCTCTGGCGAGGCCACATGGATGAGGAATCATCTATTTTATGCGTGCAGAGTCTGTATGTGGCTTGGCTGCATGGGTGAGGTCTCATTCTGCTTGTTCGTGAAGACTTAACTATACGTGGCTGCGGCCTGGCAGCAGTATGCGGCGGTTATGCTATTTTATAATCTTTGTTTGGACTGATGGGTCTTCTTTATGCAGGTTTTATATTCACTCATGTTGCTATGATGGGGTATGAAAGGATATCATAACACCCATTATTCGGGATAAAAACCAACTTTATGTCATATTTCGCCAGGAGACACGGTCCATTTGGCAAGAACTTATCCAAGAGACGAGGATAAATATCCGGTGTCATACGTCGAGCTATCCTTGTTCATACAGAGTGTCAGCTACTTTTCTTATTTTTATGTGGCTCGCTATCCTCCAGGAGATTGCGGGGTCGATGACATAATTTAGATTAATTGCCATTCATGTTATCAGTCTTCCCGCATGGTTGTAGAGCGCCTGCTCCTGTTCTTTCCTTGCTATCTATCAGCATGGTTTTTTCTTATATTGAAGTTTGCACTATGGAGTGGTGAGCCAGAAAGCATTGAGTTTTGTTGCAGGCTAGACTTGTGTCAGTAGCGACGACAGCACGGAGAGGCGCTTCTAATAAAAAAGTTTTATATCAGCGAGGCTTCATGAAAAACCCTTTAAAATAGGTTTCTATCATATGTACACATAACCTTGAATACTAATAAAAAACCATTGAATGTAATAGATTTTTATCATATATACTCATGATCTTGAATATTAATCAATAAAGACTTTCCTTTTTCAGAATTTTTGTATGTTGTGGACTTTTGGTTATTGTACTAGAGATAATATAAATGTAGTAACAAACTGTAGTTTTTTTAGGATATTCCACTGAAGGATTTTGGTGGATCTATTACCCTTTTGCGCACTTGTGGTATAAGTAATAGATTCGAAACAAACCCTATCAGAGATAATATGGACATAATAGGTTTTATTGATTTTAAGGATATCCCGCTGGGGGATTTTGGTGGATCTATTACCCTTTTGCGCACTTGTGGTGCGAGTAATAGATTCGGAACAGACCCTATCAGAGGTAATATAGACGTGATTAGTTTTGTAGATTTTAAGGATATCCCGCTGGAGGATTTTGGTGGATCTATTATCCTTTTGTGAACTTATGGTACGAGTAATAGATTCAGAATAAACCCTATCAGAGGTAATATGGACGTGATAGGTTATGTGGATTTTAAGGACATCCCGCTGGAGGACTTTGGTTGATATATTACCCTTTTGCGCACTTGTGGTGCGAATAATTGATTCGAAACAAACCCTATCAGAGGTAATATGGATGTGAGAGATTTTATAGATTTTTAAGACATCATGCTGGGAGATTTTGGTGGATCTATTACCCTTTTACATACTTGTCGTGCGAGTAATAGATTCAGAACAAACCCTATCAGAGGTAATATGGATGTGATAGGTTTTTTAGATTATAAGGATATCCCGCTTGTGGATTTTGTTGGATCTATTACCCTTTTGTGCACTTGTAGTGTATGTAATAGATTTAGAACAAATCCTGTCAGAGGTAATATGGACGTGATAGGTTTTATGGATTTTAAGGATATCCCACTAGGAGATTTTGGTGGATCTATTACCCTTTTACGCACTTGTGGTATGATTAATAGATTCGGAACAGACCCTATCAGAGGTAATATGGATGTAATAGGTTTTGTGGACCTATTACTTTTTGCGCATATTAGTGTAAGTAATAGGTTTGAGATAAGCCCTGCCAGAGATAATATGGACGTGGCAGTATTTATGGACTTAACACCGCGGACATACTCCAGATTGGGTACGGGTGATAAGTTAGATGACAATTGATATCAGAGATAATATAGACGTGATGATCGATAGTCAAGGCTAGGAAGTTTGCTCAGAGGTAATATGGACATTACAGACTCCGTCGGAGAAGTATATTAGAGGGACAGTCTAGAGGTCCTGTGGACATGAACCAGTGCCCAGGAAGATACAATGTAGTTTGGTAATAGTTGAGTACTAGCCTAATTTTGACATAGTAATTTTTGAGGAACTTGCCGTTGATTGGCATCAGGAGAAAGTTGCCTATGGATTTTACTAGCCGATATGCGCCGTTGGAAAATACGGTTTCCACAAAGAACGGACCCTCCCATTTAGGTTAAAATTTATCGATCGTCTTGTGGGTCATAACCATTGGTCTTCTAACTGTTAGAACGAGGTCACCCACTTGAAACGTTCTCTGTTTTATTCGTTTGTTGAAGGATCCAGAGAGATGCGCTTGATACAGCTCTATGCATTGTTGGGTAAGAGTCGTTTCTCGTCGAGTGCTTCCAACTCCTGTAATCATTGGCAGTAGTTGTCATTCGTGGTTAGTTGGTTGGAGAGAGCTACCTATAGTAAAGGAATTTGAATCTAAAGCAGGAGTACAACCTCACTTTTGTACACCAAAGAGAATGGCGTATTCCCAGTAGCTATCCGGACTATTGTTCGGTAGGCCCAGAGATATTCACCCAGCTTCTCATTCCAATTGCGTTTATTGAAAGACACGAATTTCTTGAGGAGCTTGATAATGGTTTTGTTGAACGCTTTCGCCAGACCATTTGTGGTGGGGTTTTATGCCGTGGAGGCTATATTTCTGATTCGGTTCTTATAACAAAATCGATAGAAGGTGTGACTTATGAACTATGGACCATTTTTGTGGATGATCCTACACGGCAAGCCGAAGCAATATATGACTTGATGCTTGACAAAGTTAATCACGTTGGCTATCTTGACTTCAGCGAGCGGAACAGCCTCCGTCCATTTGGAGAAATAGTCGATGATCGCCAGGATGAACTGATGTCCCTTTGATAAAGGCAAACTGATTGGCCCGATGATGTCCATTCTCTATGCCTCAAACGTCCAAGATGCTACCATTGGATGTAGGAACACGGATGGCTAGTGGATGAAGTCCACATAGATTTGGCATGCTTGGCACTTCCTTGCGTAATCGACAATATCTACTACCATCTTCGGCTAATAGTAGCCCATTCTTCGAAGACGGTCATGTAGCTTTGGTCTGGGTTGATGCGCCCCGCAGACACCGTCGTTAGCTTCACGGAGGGCTTTTTTTGCCTTTGCGTTCGACAAGCATTGAAGTAGAAGGCCATCGTAGGACCAACGGTACAATATTTTGGTCTCTATGTCGTAATAGAAATGGAGGGAGCATCTTCGGATTAAAGTAGCTTCCTTTGGGTTTTCAGGAATAATTTAATAGACTACATAGTCGATGAAAGGAAGCCTCCAATCTTGAGTATCGGTGTCGACCACTACTGCATAGCTGAGGCATAAGCATAGGTTGCTTTTGGAATAGACCAGCTCTTGACCGATTACTGTGATTAACTGATAGATATGGTCTGGGACTGCCACGTAAGCAGCGAGGCCGGCTAAAGCGTCCGTCTCTATGTGACATGCTCAATAAAGAACATCTCGAACGTTGTGATGATTTTTTGTGCAGCTTGGTGGTAGCGGATCAAGTCTTCGTTTCAGACTTTATATACTCCCCAAACTTGATTGAAGATTAGCTAAAAATTGTCGTAGGCTTCCAAGTACTCTACCCTGACTTGTTTGGCGATCTGGAGTCCGATGATTAGGGCATTGTACTCTACCACATTATTGGAGCATGGCTCCGTGAGAGAGTATGCGCAATTGATGATGAGGCCATATAGGAAGATCAATACTATCCCGACCCCAACGATGATGTTGCATTTAGGCCCTGCTCTTGAAGCACCATCAAAAAATATTCGCCAAACCGCTTCGTGTAAGGTGATATTATCGTCTGCCACTTCGTCTGGAATCTCTTCATAGAGATTTAATATTTCTAACCCCGAGTGGACTGCCAGAAAGTCGGCCAATGCCTGACCCTTGATGGCCTTCTATGGGATGAATACCATATATATAAAGATAATAGTATTACCCATGTAGCCAAGCGAAAACTGAGTGCCCCAGGTTTGGTCAAAAGGACCCTGAGGGAGTTGACTCACGAGATTACATGAATAGTCTGTCCAATCACCTAGTATCGAGTTTTCTGGATGGCGAATACCAGCGCAAAGCATTCTTTCTCGATGGTGGTATATCTATGCTCTGGGCCGACCATCATCCGGCTGAGATAGTATAGGGCCTGCTCGTGACCTGAATCAATATTCTAGACTAACAGGGCACCGAGAGAGTGATCTATTGCGCGTACACAGAGTAGGAATGGCTTTTCCATAACCAGGACCACCAACACAGGAGGGTTTGATAGGTATTCTTTGATGTTGTCGAAATCTCATTGGCATTCTCCATTCCAAATAAAGGAGACACCTTTCTTTATGAGCCGTGTGAACGATCGACAATGTCCAGAGAGGTTTGATATAAAACTCCTGATGTATGCCAACCTCCCTTGGAGGACACGGAGTTCTCAGAGGTTCCTTGGTAGGTGCATCTCCAAGATGGTCTTGGTCTTATCGGGGTCTATGTGAATACCCCTGGAAGTGATGACGAAACCCAGGAATTTGCCACTAGAGACTCCCAGGAAGGACTTAATAGGGTTCATCTTGAGGCGGTAAGTGCACATTAAGTCGAACACAGTCCTAAAGTCTTGAAGGTGATCATCCTTGGAGTGACTCTTGATAGCGATATTGTCGACGTAGCATTCCATCGTCTTGTGTAGATATTCTTGAAAAATGGTGCTCATAGCTCGCTGATATGTAGCACCTATGTTCTTCACGCCAAAAGGCATGACCGTATAGCAGTATACGCCTATTGGGATTTAAACTAATGTATGTTTCTTATCGTTGGGAAATATCTTAATTTGGTTATAGCCCAAGAAGCCATCCATGAAGGATATGTGCTCGAAGTCACAAGTGTTATCGATCATTACGTCGGTGATTGGAAGAGGTAATTTATCTTTGGGATATGCCAAATTTAGATCATAAAAATTAATGCAGACTAGGATCTTCCCATTCTTTTTAACGACGGGCACGATATTGGCTACCCAGTCGGGGTGTTGTTCCTCGCGGATAAAGACACTAGCTATCAGCTTGTTGACTTTGGCTTCGATGGAATCCATCATGTCTGGTCAAAACCGTCATTGCTTTTGCTTGACTGTTTTGGCATCTGGTCGAATGTTAAGTTTGTGGACCATGATTTGGGGATCCAGTGCTGGTATGTCTTCGTAACTCCAGGCAAAGACATCGATGTATTCCCTGACGAGTTATAAAAGGGATTTTCGGTCTTCATCGGGCAGACTTTTGCTGACGAAGTTAGGCTTTGGGGAGGTCTCGTCACCTAGATTAACTTGAACGACTTTATCCTCGGTAGGAGATTTTTGCTGCTCAAATCGTATCTCCTATTGTGAACCCAGGTATTGGGCCCATGGTTCCATCTTAAAGAGCTAAGGTGGATCCTCGTTGTCTTCCTCGGTAGACACCATATTGGAGGAAAATGTTTGTCTGAGCATGTTTTGATTGCTGATGATAGAGTCACAGCCTAAAGATTCTGATGAGTGTGAGCACTCTTTATCTTCTTTATCTAAGCCCTCGGAGGTTATATGAAGTGTTATATGTCCTAATCCATGCTTAGTATTATGATAGTAATCCTCGAGCTTGCCTACAGGGGAATAAAGTCGTAAAGGCACCCTTTGTCCTCCTTCGGTGACCTCCAGGTTGTATCCCATCTTTTGGATAAGATCCAGGACTTGCTCATTGTCCCGGTAGAGTAGCATTTTGCCTATCGCGGATTCTGGTTCTTCTTCTTCTAGGAGAAGGACCGGGGGTATTCCACTCTTCCGAAGATGATGATCTTATCTCCCTTCTTCTTGGGTGGAACTAAGAAATAAGAATCTTGACTAGGACGAAGCCGGTGTATGGTACATGTAGTGGTCACTTGTGTGTGCAGGTGAAGGCCCAGACCATGCTCTAGGGAGTAGAGTGTACTTATATGCATACCCTCCGAGTAGTTCAAAGATAGTCCTTTATTGAGAAAATAAGGTATCTCTTCCGGCGGAATTACTTCGTTAGGGGAAGGGATATTGACATTGACAAATATATATTCCTCCAGCTCATCCTTCTCCTCGTCTACTCCCAGTATAAGCGAAGGCTTTGGTGGTTTTCTGCATAATTTTACCACCAAAGGTCCGAAAGTTGCAACCATAATCGGGTATCCCTTTGGTGCTTGACTCAGCCTGTGAAGGTGAACTACCATTAGTTTGGAAGGCGTAGATAGGGCAGAATCTCATCTTGGTGGTCGATTCGGCCTGCAAAGATGGACGACCATTAGTTCTGGCGATGCCGAAGGTACCAGAGATTCAGGTGCCTTCCTGCACGATTTGACGATAAGAGGTATGGGTGCATTGGGAGTGAGATCCCTGAGGCAAATTCTCATAGGGTCCTCTGGTGCTGTTGTGGCCTCGGCTTCATCGTCGGTCTCATTGTCACCTTTATCTTGGCTGACTTTCTTGTAGAAGATCGAGTTAGAGTTGTAGATCTCGATACCCATAAACGGATCAACATCATCGGACTCTGTTTTGATGAAACAGTGTTCATCTACATATTTTAGGCACTAGTGGAGGGTGGATGGCACGATCATGTATCCATGGATGCCCCAACAAGACTTGTAGGACATATCTATGTCTATGGCGTAGCAGGTGACTTCTATTTTTAAGTTATCGATCTGGCATTTTAAGGGAATATTACCAAGAGGGTAGCTCCTCCCCTTGTTGAAGCCACTGACGACGGTATTGGTGGCCGCCAGATGATGTATCGGAATCCCCAAGGTCTGAAGCAAACTTCTCAGGATGATGTTGATCGACAATCCTGGATAAATATGTATTCGGTCTACCTTGATATCACCAATATATCCAGTATAGTACATGGGTCGATCGTGTCTATTGTTCATGAGCAACATGTCCTGTTGTGAGAAGATGATATTGGGTATCGCATCCATGACATTGTTGCAATATGGACAAGTGCAGGATCTTTGGTTGGCGGCTTGACTTGCGCCAGGTAGACATCGGCATTCTACAGTGCCTCACTCAGGGTAGCCCGAGTGTCTTTAGAAAGCCGCAAAAGCTCAAATAGTGACAATTTTGCCAAAGTATGGACTAATTGTGCCAAGATGTCTAATCTATAGGGCCTTTCTATCCCTTGTGGTGCATCCTTGCACAACGGTTTATTGAAGCGCATCTCCTTCTGTTTGGACTTGTCCACCGGTGGGGGCTGAGATGGCCCGGGACCCGTGGTAGTAGGTGCGACAACCGGGGGCATATCGTCATATGATGGTTGGTATATTGCGCCTGACCTTGTTGCCCCTACTGCCAGCTCTTCAACCGAGGAGAAAAATGTGTTAGAGGTCTTGGATTTTCTGTCTTTGGATTTGGCGGTGGAGGATGTCGTGGGTTGTGTCAAGTCTGACAAGAGGTCAGGATGGACCCACATGACCTCTCCACGTGGTGCAGCAAGAGGTATTATCTGGACCGTCTGGTCTCGAGCTGGTGGAAGGTTGACAACATACATGGCCGCCTTAGGGACCGAGACTACTCTGTCTTGGGCTTCCGTCGGTGAAAAGTTACCAAACTAGAGGGATACCATGTTGGTGGCGACCGTTACGTCATCGAAGTCCATAGAATGAGATTTGGTGTCTATCAGACGTTGGATATACTACTTCAGGGTATAGCACTCCTGTATCAGGTGATGGACGTAGCGGTGGAAGTGACAGTACTTCGGGTTGGCAATCTCTACCGCCACAGGCTGACGTCTGACGTCGGAGAGCCAAATTTTGCCTCCCTGCATCAGCATGTCAAAGATGGATTTGACATCAGCATCTTCAAAAGAGTAAGTCTCCTTGGGTTTTGGAGGCACCGTCGGCTTTTCCTCAGGCTTCTTGGTCAAGGTAGCGACCATAGCCTGTTTTTTTTTCGTTGGGACTGCTATTGCCGCCAGTGTTATTGTTATTGTTTTTGTTGCTGGGATGCTTGCCCTTTTCCTAAGCAGTAGGGATATGGGTCCCCAAATGTCGAAATCTTTGAGCTTTTTTTCAACATTGACAGCACTTACAATGAACGTTATCCTATCCTTGAACTGGCTCTCGCCCATCCAGAGGCTAACTGCTGGGAGCATGTTCTTTCAACAAATCTCTATGAGTGTGGCCTCAGGATTGCCAAGGGAGAACCTTAGTGCGGCCTGACGGAGCCACTCGATGTAGTTTGTCATCAGTTCCTTTTCACCCTGGACGACGTCCATCAGAGAAGACATCGTCATATCATTTTCTACCTCATAGAATCTGTTAAGAAATAGACGCTTGAGGTCATCGAATGATGAAATAAAGTTATCTTCGAGACTGCAGAACCAATCAAAGCTACCCCTGCCAATGATCCGACAAAATTCTGGTAAGGATAGCGTCGCTGCGGGGTAAGTGCCCCATGGTAATCTTGAAGTAGCTCATAAAGCGGCGAGGGGAGGACTTTCCTTCAAACATGTTAATATTGAAGGGATTGTACTTAGGCGGAAATGGTACGTACCTCCACTCTATCGGGTATGGTTGCCGCACCTCGAGATCGCAGAGTGAGTCACGATTGGTCATGGAGTCAAGGCGAGCCCAAAGTTCTCGGACCTCCCTCCTTGCTTCCTTAGCTTTATCTCCTGCCGAAGGCGCTGATGGGCTAGGTAGGAGAGGATCATCTCCCGCGGATATAGAGGTCGTATTTGAATTCTGTTGGTCCCGGGGTCCAGGTTTGCTTGCATAGAGGCCCTTGCTGGCTGGGAGGCCGTATTTGTCTTAATTTCCAGCATTGTCTGGGTTGCATTGATGCACTCATCGTGTAAATCATGGCTTCAAGCATCTCGAGACGTTGTCGGTCACTGGGGACTTCATGGTCGTCTCTTGCCATGTACATTATCCTCACACGGAAAGAAATGGGGGGTAGCCGTGGATGTTGTGCTCCCTATTTCATACCCTTGTAGTGAGTGGTCTTCAAGAAGGGCGGGAACCGTTATGTCTTCCTCGGATTCGGAGAGGATACTACCCCCAGCATAGAAGATTTGTCATCTTGGTGGAAGTATCTATCCTCTTGGATCTTGGCATCCATTCCTTGAGAATCGTAGTCTCCTTGGAATGCCAGGTTTTTCGTAGTTCCAGGGGGACACTACCCCCATCTTGGGCCACCCCTAGGGGTTCTGAGGATAAACTACCCCCAGGAGCTGACAACTTCTTCCTTGAGTGGGTGCCTTGGAAGACGCCTTTCGTGGGTGCCGTCGTCAGCCTTCCAGGTAATCGCCTTCGCGATGCCGTGGTAGAGAGCGTCGAGCTGGAGGTATCCGACTGCTTTCTTTCCTTGGTGACGAAAATCTTTCCAGTTGAGTAGCATGGGGCAAAGGTTAACTCCTCCTCCTTTGATAATTGTACCTGATCTCCGGGTTACCGCCGGGTAGGGCTTTCCGGTGCAGTCGCTGGAAGGTCGACTGCCTATTTGTGAGTATTGCTGCTTTATTGCAATAATAATGATAATGATGCTGGCGTAACTGTACCTCGGAGAGGGCACATGGCATGCCACTGTAGTTTCACTTTTTTTGTGCTTGTGAGTAATCACGTCACGTAAATCATGCGAAGGGTGTTTTACCTTTACATCCTCTTAAGGAGTCCAGGTATCTCGGGCATACGGATGCGCAGGTGTTGTTTTTGCTCCATGGCCTGGGGTTCATATATAAACTTGCCTCGTGGTATTGGTGGATGATTTTAAGACTGGCCCTGTCCATTGGTCCCTATGGACTGGACCCATAGATCGGTCTTGTACAACTGTCCGTCAGAGGCTCACATAATAACTAGCGACGCATGTTGGCCACCGGTCGTATGAGCAGTTGCTTGAGCTTGACGGGCTCATACTGCCCTAGACTTCTTCATCTTAGCTACCGCCGGCACGTAGTATGAAGAGTCCAGCTTTAGGTTTTTATAATTCTCAGTGGGTCGTATAGGATCTGCGTCGCAGGAGATACGATCGAAAACAGAGGTTCTGTTGCTAGGCCACATGCGACCTGCTTTCTGCGGTTGGGAGTTACTGCCGCATGGTCAGTCTTATGGGGCCTCCTCCTTGGCTGCATAGAAGCTGCCTCGGCACTAGGACGTCTGGCATCATAGTGTTTTCCTCTGCCAGAGTCAGGGTGCTGAACAATTTTTGTGTCGGCCCTGGATGCCGGATGGATATGGACGTTATGGGTGTTCGTCCAACAACCGTCATTGGCAACAGAGTAAGAGGTTGGAAGCGTTTGCTCCACAGCTGGGTGGGGCACAGCAGCCTTAGACACTCACGTTCTGTGGGTCCCCGAGTGGGAAGCACCATTTCGGCTGGAAGAGGCTGCCATATAGACAGTGGCCGCATGATGTGCGGCTCATACGGTTGGAAAAGAGACGGGGAGTGCATGTTCCCCAATTGGGTAAGGCATAGTGACCTTAGCTACCCACGTCCTGTAGGTCTTCTTGGACTTTGCTTGCCTTGGATAAGGACTCGAGCTGTCCCCGGAGAGCATGTCCTCAAATACTTGCTGGTCAAAGCGGACCACCAGCATCTTTTGTGTCGAGCCGAGCTTGGCCGCATCGGATTAAGTCACCGACTTCTCAACAGAGGAGAAAGAAGTCCCCAGCAGAGTCGCTACTGTGTTTCCCATTAAATCTTAAATCGAGAACTGAGAGAACTGGATTTAATTTAACAAACAAAAAAAGTATAAAGAAGAGTCCTAGAAAGCAATCTAAGTACAAATTTATTTTCTAGGGGGTAACGATGGAGGGTTAGGAGTGTAGAAACTCTCTTTACTCCGTGGATGATCCAGTGCATAAGCTCTTCTCTCTCCCTTAAGTGTTGATTTGTAGATAGCCAGTCTCCTGCATGGGTATGGTACCCTACTATTTATAGTCATATTTGTGGCAGCATGGATTTTGGGCCACATGGATGGTAGGGTTTGCCATGTGTTCCCCCTTAATGGAAGGGTGATACTGCTTTGCATGGGATTTCGGACTCCACTTCCACGTGAATATTTGTTAGAATTTTGTTGTTTGCTGAGTACATGGATAGTTCTCAACTATGCAGATGCGATTTGGTTAAATGGACACTTGGCCGCTATTTGGTTGGAGAGGACCACTCGGTTGTAACAGGAAGACTTGGTCGGTGTAGAATCTGAGACACATATGGCCAAAGACGCACTGGATGCACGGAGTCTGGAATGCACGTGGCCAGAGACACATGGTCCACATGGAGTCTGGAATGCATGGGCCAGAGTCGCTTGGGAAGCATGGAGTCTGGGACGCATGGGCCAGAGCCGTATAGGATATTTTTGTCGCGTTGTCCATGTGGCTCTGCACCATCCGTGGGACTTCACTCTCTTAGTGTGTTCTTGTCCTTCGAGGCGATTAGAAAAAAATTTGTCAGGATTCAGTATCAGGCGCCATCTTTGCCATCAGGGCGTCATGTCAGGTCGTCCTGCGGCCAGTTGTCAGACCGCTTGTTTGGACCACATGGGTGTTCCTTTTTTTGGGCCACATGGTGTCCGTGCGATCCATCTGTTGAGTTTTTATTTAGGGGGCACATGGACGTCGGTTGCTTGGCTGCATCTTTTTCATGCTTCTACAACCACGAGTCTCAACTTGGCAAATTCGATTTCTTTGGACAAAAATTGAGATTTAATCTAAAAATTCAGAATAATAGGATTAAAATAAGATATTAGACTAATTATTTTAGAATAAATAAATTATCTTTTGACGTGTTAATTCGTACTACATAGGCGATTTGTACTCTGATTTGGGACATGATTCGTACCGTAGCTAAGGACAACAGGCGAGTCATTTCCATGAATACTTTTAGTACTTGATAGTCCCTATAATGCATGCTTAGTATTGATTATTTGATCCTTGACACTCGTTACACGAATTAGTAAATGGTGGATTCTTGTATGAGATATGTGACTTTCTTGACTATTGTAATTTTTACGTGTTTGGTTCAGAATCCATGTTGTACTAGTCGGGAGAAAAAATATTTAGTGGACGTGTGAACTACCATTTCCATCCCATTTCTTACTAGAATAATAGAAGCTATGCACGACACGTATGGTTTGCATGATTTTACCCTTAGCTGTTCATATATCGACAAGGTATTTTAAATCACGTAGATTAGTTTTTTCTATTTGTTTCTCCCATACTTGCAGTTATTTTCTATGATCACTTGTGATTATTGTACCTTATTATCATAACAGGACTTCAGCAATTATTTATTTTGATCGCCTTATTATGATTTAAGTTTTGTTGCCATCATATATTCTTTACTGATTATTGCCTCATGGCTTTTTCCATGTGTTGGAACTATTTTTAATGTGATGTACCGGTTACGATCCTGACTGGATAACAATATTTTAGGTGACTACGATGAGGATAAGATCGTTACACATTATGGACCATATGTTGGCGATGTAGTTGAGCCTGATCTTACCCTTCAGGAGGATCATGGAAAGGTGGCAGCTCAGACACCGGCTGTGATTGAGTAGTTTAGTAAAGTAGTTTGTTTTAGTTAGCTGGTTGGACCTGATTATTCTCTAGGATTTCTAGTTATAATTTGGATATTACTATTTGGAATTTTAGGAATATTTGGGAGATTCTTGGACCCACATTTGAGACTATTATTTCTTTATTATCTTTAGTGCCTTCATTTAATTTAGTGTATGTGATTGAGTTTAGTATGGATATGTATATATATTGTGAGTCATATATTATACTTGTGGCTTAATGTACGTCGTTCTATCGCTAATACTGTGGCGTAGGCTGGGCATGCCTATGACTCATGCCTAATTTTAGGGTGTGGGTCATGACACATTTTTATGGTGGCCCATTAAGGTCAGATTTCGCATAAGGTTGCAAACTCGTAGTGGTACTTAAGTTAGTTGTACTACTGTGAGCTTGCCATAGGATATAAGATATTAGAAATAGATAATTACTCAATCATTGTAGAAGCATGAAAAATACGTTGGATAGCTCTACGCAACATGGTGATGTAGGACAGCGTAAGCAGGGGACCCCAGGGCCATCAAGAGTGCAACAGAGCTTTTCCACTAAGCACGACATAAAATATGATGGGACCATCCGCATAAAACGCAGTATTTCCAGGCCGCTTCAGCGTAGATGGGGTGCTTCATCGCCTCCATGGCGTAAAACTCATCCGCTTTCATAGCAGCGTTAAAAGCGTACGAAGAACGCGTCTTCCCCGAAATGAACCTATCAAGTCACGCAGTGAACCTGACATCTGACTCCTGACAAAAAGTGCTGCACGGCTACCCAGACGACGGCTGGAAAGATGGCAGACCACTCGGGACGTGCCCCACAGTATGATGGCGGATCTCTGCATTTAATGCAGAGGATTTGATTAAATATCACCGAACCGTCGTTTACTGACATCCCCTCAGCGGAGACTGCTTTTACGCATACAAGGGGATACGCTGCCTTGTTTTATACAGGCAAACGCGAACTATTTACGCTCCGCAGAAGACAAACAGACTGCCACGTCAAAAGCTGCTCTTCGTACAGGGCTCGAGATACGTCTCTGCACCTAATGCTCAGAACGGTGGCAGGCCCTCAGAACACGTCTCTGCAATTAATGATGATGGCGGATCTCTGTATTTAATGCGAGAGATTTGATTATATCTCCAAGAGCCGTAATTTTGGCTAAAGACGTCCACATCACCTCGGCTTCTACGCCCATTCAGCTTTTGTGACTGCTTGGCCTCTACGACCACTCTGGCACGTTATGCAGTGGCTTCTACGCCCATTCAGCTTCTGTGCCCGCTCGGCTTCTATGCCTCATCAGCTTCTATGTTCGTTCGGCTTCTATGCTCATTCGACCTTCTGTGCTTATTCGGCTTCTATGCCATCAGGCTTCTACGCCTACTCGGCTTCTATGCCTACTTGGCTTCTACGCCGTAGTGACAAACATTGGCTTCTATGCCAACCTCTTCTACACGAGGGATACCTACCTACGTGGCTTCTACGCCGTGATCTTCATAGCGATTATATGCGTTTTGTCCCTTAGTTGGACCCGCATCACATGCTCATTCAAAAGATCATCTATACGCAGGCTTTGGTTATTTTAACCGTTGTGTAAAAGGGTGCTATACTTTCCACTACTCGGTTTCCATACCGATTGAGTGGTCACTATCACCAAAACTCTATAAATAGAGACCTCTATCAACAGAGGAAAAGGTTGTCGAAAAATCGAACAAAGGTCGAGACTTTCGAAGCTTTGAAAGAGGATCGAACCACGGGTCGAAACATTGGAGATTGAGGAGAGATCGGAGATTCTTTGAGAGCGAGAGAGAGAGAAGCATCCAAAGCTCAGGCAAAGAGTAGCGATCGACGATATTGGCCTCGTGCATCCATCCTCTTTCGCTACCTACGAAGCTGCTTTCCGTCTTCCACGACACTTCTTCACCATCGTGTAGTCCAAGGGCTAAAGTGATCGACTGCAGATCAGACACCTATAGCAATCATCTACCCAGATTAAATAAATTGTACTCCTACATCCTCGTATAGGATCAAATTGTACAAGTTTGTTTGTAAACCAAAGAAGGCGGGTTTCGTGCAAACCTCGCATTATATATATTTTGTTCTTTCGTTTAATACCACAAACAAGATGGCGACTCTGCTGGGGACATCTTTCTCTTCTGATGAGGAAGCAATTGCTGAACACGATGCGGTATCCGTGGGATCCGTGAAGAAGACACTGGTCGTCCAGTTCGACCAGTCTGCCTACCAAGACATGCTTTAGACGGGGGGTAGCTCTCACTCTCTCTCTGTACAAAATAACAGGAAGCTGCACAAGGTCTGGATGCCCAAGACATCCTCTACCATTCCTATGGACTCTCCGATCTCTTCGATCTCTCCGACTAATGAGGTTGTAGCATTGCTCCCTCCGTGCCCTGCACGTAAAAACCAGTCTCCCGCTACGCGCGGTACAGACAAAACTTCGGACAAAGCCTCACCGCTAACCCAGAAGTATCTACTGCGCTCTACGGGTAGAAACCAGTCTCCCGCTACGCGCGGTACAGACAAAACTTCGGGGAAAGCCTCAGCGCTAACCCAAAGGTGTCCACTGCGCTCTACGCGTAGAAACCAGTCTCCCGTCCGTGGCGGAATAGACAAAACTTCTGATGATGCCTCAGCGCCAAATCGGAAGTACAAAACATGCTCCGCGCGTAAGACAACATCTGACCTCGATGGGGAACCAGATGACACTTGTGATCTCGCAAGGGAAAGCAAGCGACGAGCTACTTAACTTCTCGACATTCACGCCAGCAAGGGAACAATCTACCCGCCCTCCAAATTATGCGAGAAGCTGATGGCCGCCTGAGGGCATCCTCAGCCTCACGCCAACCAGAGCGAAGCTCAAAATTACGCCAGGCGAAGTCCCTAAGTGTACAGAAGGCTCGATTGACGGAAAGACGCGCTCCTCGGAGATTATCCGCCACCCAGATGGCCAATCTATTGTATACGAGTGGCACAAGGGAGACTATGGTCCCCATCATCCGCATAACTACCACGGCGAACCGAAAGAACGAGCAGTCTTCTTCGTCTTCTTCTCCAACTTCTCCTGACCTGCACAAATATCTAAATCAGAGACGCAAGGAGAAGGAATCTTCCAACATGGCTATTATGCCTCCTAGCGAGCAATGTTGTGATGGTCACAGGATTATAATTAATTGCTGCTGTTCTAAAGCAAAACAGCCAATTTTCGACCGACTGAGCTACTCTCCATCTTTCCTAGAAGAAGAGCCCACGCATGCATCTGTGAACATGGCTTTACATATACCTGGAGGAAGCTCAGGCTCAAGACGTCCGTCCTCTGGAACTCTGAGCCGAAGGAGATCCAATATACTCCTCAGAGACACTGAAGATGGGGTATTCCAGAACACTCGTTCGAGGTCACAATAACTGACTTCGTACTCCTCTGATTCTGACGCTGGGGGTCGCCATTCTCCCGAATCAAATACTCAGAGTATAGAGTCGACTTCTGCAGTGACCTATACACATCCTTCGACGATGCCCAGGAAAATGGGAGTATACGCTATTGGAGATGAACATGAGAAAGCTTCGCCGTCAGGGAGCGAGGAACAGCGCATCACTACACTGGAGACATCTCTGAAACAAATGCAATCCATGATGGAGAACATGCACCAGATGATGCTAACTCAACAGGCGGCTGCTATGGCTCAAACATCAGTCCCGCCAGCATAGATACGTGTGGGGGTGGACTTGCCACCATCCAACACAGTCCAAGAACCTGCTCTAGATCAAGAGTCAGCTGGTCCTCCAATTCCTCACTCGGAGAATACATTACCTCCTGCGGGAATCACGATACAACCGACTCCGCACCAATCCGTGGTCTCGCTACCGGCTGAAAATCCGATGCAAGCAGTACGGGAGTTGAGAGCCCAATTCGATGCCTTGAAGCACAAAGATCAGCTCAAGAAGTTGGGAATCAACCAGCCTTACCCGGCTATCTGGGAAGAGGTCCCTTTCCCTCCAAGGTACAAACCTGAGACTATAGCTCTGTTCGAGGGGAAAACATCGCCAAGTCAGTACATAAACTATTTTAGTATGATGACGGTGTTGCTACAAGGGAATAATGCCCTCCTCACTCGGGTGTTCAAGGGTTGTCTCTCAGGAGTGGCTTACCAGTGGTACCGCAGCCTGGGGGACAACTGCATTACTTCCTTCGAAGACTTCAAGGCTTTATTCTTTACACTATTCTACGAGGGAGGAATGGACATGTCTATGTTCTCTCTCATCGAAGTCAAGCAGAGAAAAAAGGAGGACGTTCGTACCTTCATCGAACGTTTTCGTCAAGCCACGCTACAGATGCCTCCAGGAGTTCCAGACTCTGCGTTGGTGGACATTTGCAGGAAGAACCTCCTTTCCGTGGTCTCAGTGTTCACAGGACCATATCAGTTCCATGACTGGCCCTCGTTCATCATCTCAGCAGTGGCTGCCGATGACAACAGTTGCAAGGTGCACCACAATGGCATTATGATCTCTACCTCCGACAGAGGCAAAAGATCATCCCCCAACGGCGACCATCCTCGCAGTTCCAAAGGAAAAGAAGCTCTGGCAATCAATACGTCCAGACAAAAGACTGCGACAACCACGCAGACGAAACCTGGGACTTCCAGGCACGTCGAAGTATACTCTTTCGACGACGATGATATTTCGAATATATTCGAGTGTCTCGTCAAGAGTGGCAAGATCACCCTTCCGGAGGAGAAGCGGCCCAGTAAAGCCGGCAGTGCCAACAACCCCAAGTACTGCATCTTCTACAAATATATACACAACCCGACCAAGGCGTGTTACATACTGAAAAGAAAGATCCAGGGGTTGATCGATGCTAAGGCCATCACTCTGCATAACACCGAAAAGACGGTCACGGCCAATATGATCTTCCTGTAATTTGGCAATCTGCCTCCCAGGAAGTCCCTGACGGAGTAACACCTATTTCTCGAACAACGATGAACATCGTCAATCTACCTCCGGCTAGGGGTCAAAATCATGACCTGGTACCCTTAACCACCCGACGGGGCGAGATCATGTGGGTTCATCCGAATTTCGTATCGAAACTCGAGAAAGAGACTAATGCTGCTAAGGCTAAGTCTAGGAAGAACTCCAAATTCAAGCCATGCCATATGGTTGCAATTTCTTCGCTATCAGACGAAGACGAGGCTTTGGCCGCAACCCGTTCAGGGAAAGCTTACCTCAAGGACTACGGAGCGAGTCCGGAAGATGCACCGGCAGACGCTTCAGCTACAGAGCCCGCCATACCACAGGCCGATCCTGCAAGATCGACTTCGGCGGACAAGGGGAAGCAAAAAGAAGTACGCTTCGATAAACCTGTGAAAAATATTCAAAATAAAGGTTTAGAGAACCATACAACTTTGATATCCTGGCCCAACTGGCCAATACACCAGCCAGGTTGTCCATCTTCGAGCTACTCAGGCTCTCCCAAGACACTCGTCTAGCCCTGAGTGAAGCACTGATACAGGACGAAGCATACTTGACCCAGCTCAAGTCCCCTGACAAGGAACCAGTGGCGTGTCCTCAATGCCACAGTGTGATGGAGGTGGTACCGAATATCACTTTCACATAAGATGACATGTTGTTAAAACATAACAGGCATGACAGACCCCTCTATTATAACAGATACGTCGGTTCCATAGAGGTCGACCGGATCCACATAGATTCGGGATCATCAATCAGCATCATTCCTCATAGTCTGCTCAGACCGCTGAGGATTCCTACCAGCGAATTGGCTTACACCACCACTACGATCGTGGGTTTCAATGCTGGAAGAAGGAAGCCGCTGGAGAAAATTCGCCTGAGGATCCAGATTGGCAACCTCAGATCGGTGGCTACATGCTATGTCATCGATTCGGAGGTATCCTACAACATTTTGCTGGGTAGACCGTGGATCCACGACCACAATATCGTTCCTTCAACTCTACATCAATGCCTTAAATATGTAGACGCCCAAAGGACAGTACAAACGGAGGTTGCTGACCTAAATCCATTCAAAGTGTCACTACCACATTTCCAGATAAGGGCATTTGTGTAATTTCACTATTTTGAATAATTATGTTTTTAATTAATCTGCTGAGTTTTTAAAACTATTTATATGTTGTTAGTTGCCTAAAAACGTGTCATGACCCGCACCCAAAATTTAGGCATGAGTCGTGGGTACGTCCAGCCTATGTCGCTTCTTGGGTTCCGATTTAGGGTTTTGATTTGGGGATTTATGGGTTTGTATGTAAATCCATTTTTTCTGCACTTCTTGGGTTCGATGAAATGTCTAGTAGGAACTTACCTATCTAACTTATTCAATTTCTGCATAGTTTGATATATGAATCTATATACATAAATATAATTGTGTTGTAAATAGGGTATCCCACTGTACAGTCGGGTTTTGAACTGAGTTTAGGGTTCAGTGTTCAGTAGCAGATTGGGGGAAAGGGTATCCCACTGTACAGTCGGGTTAGTATATGTTTTGGGTATCAGTGTGAGGTATTAGATGTGGCTGTGTATGTGTGCAGTGAGTTACCTGCATATGTGTGTATGTTTCTCAGGGTACAGGGAGATCCTGATCAGTGTGTGTTTGTGCATAGGGTTTTTATTTGACTGTGTATTCAGTGTATCCAGATCTGGGTGTATTATCTCTGAAAACCAATGTGTAGCTGGGTATTCCCATCTAATATATCAGCATATGTGTGTATAAGAGAACTTATGTATCAGTGTGTAAGATGTAGTATGTGAGTGAACCTAGAATTTCTGTATGTCTGTACAAGTGAATCAGTGTGTACAAATTTCTAGTGCCTGTGTACCCAGATCAGGGAATGCATATGTGTGCAGTGAATTGGGGTTGTGTGATTGAGTGTGAATTCTGAGAGAAGGGAGAGAGAGCAGTGAACCCAAAACCTGTGCCTCAGTTAGTGATACCTATGTGTGTGCATGTGTGAAACTGTGTGTGTATCATTTTCAGATTATAGCAGTGCAGTAGCAGTCCAGGGGCTGTGTCTACATGTGTATGTATGAGTAGTGTGTTTGTCTATCAGTTGACTGTGTGAAAATTGTCTGTGAGTGCATACATGTATCTAGGAATGGAGAAGAAATGAAGATTTAAGGCATGTGAACTTCTGAACTCAAAATTGAGTTGAGTACTGATACCAAGTGAGGTATCAGTCCTAATCCAAGTTTTAGATCTGTAGGGGGAGTAATTCCAGTGGGGTATTGGAGATGCAATGGGTTTTAGATAGCAAAGTATAGGGGGAACACTGACATTTGATATCAGTTGAGTACCTCTGTGGTTGCTTGCTGTCTGTGCAGCACTTAGAGCAGTGCTTGTTGCAATTGCAACAACTTTAAGGAGGTAAATACAGTTCAGTTCTTGAGAATTAAGAAGGAATAGTAGCAACTGACTTTGAATATATTAATAAGAATTTGTCAGTTATTAGTTAGTGTTATGGTGTAGCAGTTAGATAGTACCTGAGTTTGGGGAATACTCTAATGATATCAGACCTGATACTAGGATGAGGTACATGTGCAGATGCATATGTACTCAGTTAGTAGTGGGAGTACTATGCTCAGTAGTGCCAGTTAGTAAGGTGGATTGGGGAGCTAAGGTTTAGTGAAGCTAGGTGTATAGTAAGGAAAACAAGAGAAAGTGTGTATCAGTCCTTAAGGTATTGATACATGGGGGTGTGTAATACTAAATTATCAGGGTAAGTGTGATATAGTTAAGTAATAACTTAGTACCATAGTATATGAGTCAATGATATGATTAATAATATCTAGTATAGTAAATATTAGTTAGTATTAGTAGTATTAGTTAGGTATTAACTAATGTAGACTAATAGTTAGTCGAGTATTGACCTAACTAACCTTGCATCGACCTAGAAATGGCCTAGAACCATCATCCTAGCTAGTTATTCATGATTATCATTTCATTTCCCACCTTAACATTAATATTTTATATTTAGGTCATTGAGACTCTATCTTGGACATCGATCCTCACACCTTGCTCAGGACCACAGGCGAGTACATTCTCTGACAGTTTTTATTTTGTTAATTACTTCTATAATCTAGTTGTATTACATACTTGATTCCGATACTATGGATACATGGGTTAGCACCCTAGATTCCCATCATGAGGAGTCGTGATTGGAATCCATCGTGCTAGCTGGGGGATGGGGAACTATTAGTAGATTATGTGATCATATCCAAACCTTTACATGCATCATAGCTCACCCCACTTCTCACGTCGGGTGCAGCCTGACCATTTACATACATCATAGCTGTTATATATAATTAGCCTGACCACTACATGCATCATAGCTAACCATATGGTTAGCCTGACCTACAAGAATCATAGCTAATCATATATAACCAGCCTGATCTAGTCCCAAGCCGATCACATAATAAACTGATAATTCAAACACTTAGTTAGAAGTCTATTCTTTATTCAGATTTACTTGTTCCAGTATTCACTACTTATTGTTCTAGCATTCACTATTTATTGTTCATTGCTAGATGCTCTATTGTCTATATTCATTTTCTCCAGTACTTTATATTTTTAGCATATATTCTCATCTTGTATTTCTTACACTGTTTATAGTTTTTGTCAATTTAATGAAACTGCTGTTAGTGCTTGTGCTTTGCTCCAATCCTGACTGGATAACATTTTTCAGAGGACCTGGAGAACTTGTGCCCCACTCATTACGGCCCAGGATTAGAGGGAGATTTCACTCCGGAAATCACAGAGGAGTTGCCTATCCTAGAGGAGATCTTACCTGCCAATACTTAGATTACTTTTTCTGTATTTATTGTTTCAAACTGAGACTGAGTTGTATTATTATTTTGTGACTTTGTGAGGTCATCTTGACCCAGAACTTGTGTTGCACTTTTGTGATTGGTTTATATAGAACTATTTTTCCATTCTCTTCGTGCCATTATTTTTATAGCTTGTGATTGAGTATATTTATAGAACTGTGGATTATTATCAATGTCCTCCATGCGGAGTTGAGACGATTGACAGGATATATGTTATGTTGAGACCTAGACAGCGTTCTACCGTCGATGCTGTGGCGTAGGCTGGACGTACCCACGAATCATGCCCAAATTTTGGGTGCGGGTCATGACACAAAGGAATAGAATCATACTATTCCGATGCCGTGTTATACTCTCAAGACTACGCAGAGGAGGTGTCAGCCCAAGCAGAGAAGGAATCCCATCGGGAGCCTCAAGGACCCTCTGCCGAACGACCACTGTTAATCAGAGTGAAAGGGCGAACTACTCGTCCAAAAGCCATGGAGCCTATGGCTATCCACCTAAATAAAACCAAGTCAGAAAAAGGGGGTGATCCTCTAGTAATCACTTTGAACCAGAAGCCTCCATCCTTGGTCATCAACCTTCGGCACAACAAGCAGCCGGCTGATGTAAATGCAACCAGGAACGGAGTTCCAGATGATGATAAACATCCTCTTTTCCAGTATATCGACGCTCAGATTCCAAATCCGGAATCCTCTCCCCATGACGATATAGAACCTATAGCGCAAAAATTCTTGGAAGCTATAGATTCCTATCATCCGTACATATGGGAAGTAGCATCATCATCCATTGTCGTCACGAGATATGGACCCCATGAGGACTCTATCTTCATTGTTTCGCCTGCCCGCAGCAGTCAGCATTCAATAGTCTTCGGCCAAACGCACAACGAATCGACTATACAAGAAGATTCCTTCAATGACGATGCTGGTGAAATATAAGTTCACAGGTATAGCCCGCAAGCCTTAAAGATCATGCAAAATATGGGTTATGACTTGAAACTGAAGCCAGGTCTCAACTATGGGAAAGCCAGACGTAATACCGCCGCACGGCAATCCCCACTATCAACAAACTCGTTCCGGGTTAGGGTATGCCACCTCCCTTACGACTTCCAAGTCAGATGAGGACACCTTTTCCCCTTTTCAAGTCGGCTCGTCGCCCTCCAACTCATCCCGTGCTCTGAGCGAACATTACCAGTAAATATGGTAGTGACGGATCCTTTTGAATCAGACAAACAAGAATCCGAACCATTCAAGAATGACGCTTGGGCTCAGCAAATGGATACACAGTGGGAATTTTGCTTCGAACAGAGAGAACCTCCCACTAAAGATGAAGTTATCCAGATTAATGTTAGGGATAAACTTTCACCAAAGCCGATATTTATCAGTGACAATCTTTCCCCAGCTGAAAGGGAAGAAGTCATTCAACTGATAAGAGAATACATCGACATCTTTGCGTAGAATTATGAGGATATGCCAGGACTTGATCCAAAGGTGGCTACTCATAAACTCAACATATTGCCCGATTCAAAGCCTGTGAAGCAGCACCAATGTCGGTTCCACCCGAATATGATGGACGCTATTGAAGCTGAAGTCAAGAAGTTGATAGCCTGCGGTTTCATCCGGGAGGAATAACATCCCGACTGGGTCGCCAATGTTGTCCCATTCATGAAGAAGAATGGGAAAGTACGAGTCTGCATCGATTACCGAGATCTGAACGCAGCCTGCCCCAAGGACGAGTTTTCTCTTCCCATCACAGATGTCATGATCGACAATACCTGCAGTTTTGAATGTATGTCTTTCATGGACGGATTTTTAGGATACAATCAAATCAAGATGCATCCTGAAGACGAGAAGCATACTGCCTTTCGGACACCACTGGGGGTATATTGCTATACGGTCATGCCCTTCGGGTTGAAGAACGCCGGAGCTACTTACCAACGGGCTATGAGTAACATATTCCACAAGCATTTACGCAAGACAGTGGAATGTTACGTAGACGATATAGCTATCAAAAGCAGCCTCAGGGTCAATCACATCCAAGACTTAAAGACGGTATTTGAGCTGATGCGCCAACATTAACTCAAAATGAATCCTACAAAGTCCTTTTTGGGTGTATCTAGTGGCAAATTTCTAGGATTTGTCATTACCGCCAAAGACATTCAAGTGGACCCTGATAAAGTCAAGGCCATCTTGAAAATACGACCACCCCGTAATCTGAGGGAACTCAGGTGGTTTCAAGGTCGTCTGGCCTATATCCGGAGATTCATATCCAACCTCTCTGGAAGATGCCAGCCTTTTTCTCGCCTCAAGAAGAAAGGTGTATCCTTCATATGGGACGAAGCTTGTCAGCAAGCGTTCGGGAATATCAAGCTCTACCTCACTAGTCCGCCAGTTCTGGTGCCTTCCGTCGTAGGAAGACCATTCTTCCTGTACGTTCGAGCAATGGACCATTCTCTAGGAGCTCTTCTTGCGCAGAAGAACGATGCAGGATATGAATAGGCTATCTATTATCTAAGTAGAATGATGATTGGAGCTGAGCACCGGTACATCCGGTGGAAAAAAAATATTTGGCTCTGATGTTCGCTATCCAAAAGACGCGGCACTATGTCACCGGCCAGACTATTCACATCATCTCCAAGATTAATCCTCTTCGAGTACTGATGAACAAGCCAAGTATTCTTAACTCCCGACTCACAACTTGGGCGATGTTATTGACACCATATGACATGGTGTACGTCCCTCAGAAGTCCATCAAAGGCCAAGTATTGGCTGACTTCCTAGCTGCTCATCCGATCCTGGAGGTCTCCAAATTATACGAGGATATTCCCGACGAGGTTGCAGAATGTAGTTCCGCAATGGAAAGTGACGCATGGCAACTATTCTTCGACGGTGCCTCCAGGACTGGTCCTAAAGGAAACGTGATTTCAGGGGTAGGAATTGTCCGGGTTACTCCCAATAAACTCGTCATCTATCGAGCATACTCTTTAACGATCCTTATTCCAACAATGTGGCAGAGTACAACGCTCTACTAATCGGGCTCCAAGTCGCTAAAGAGCTGGGGGTCGAATCTCTGGAAGCTTTTGGTGATTCTCTGCTTATCGTCAATCAAGTCAGGGGAATATATGAAGTCCGGAATCCAGACCTCATCCCCTATCACCTAGCAACGGTCGAGATAGCCGTAACATTCAAGAGGTTCTTCCTAGAGCATGTACCTCGATCTCAGAATCTGGAAGCCGATGCCCTAGCCAGTCTTGCTGCAGATTTAGCTACTCTTATAAGAAGGCAGAATTCGGTAATCCTTCTTAACCGAGATCTATTTTGCGTGAAGAACAACGCTCACATCGAACGCAGTTACGCTGTGAACACCGATCCCCCTACGAGAGATTGGAGAAGTCCCTTTATAGATTTTGTGGCATACAAAATCTTGCCGGAGGACTCTAAAGAAGCAGCATCAATCAAAAGACGATCATTACGCTTCTACTTCGATGCATCTTCACAACGCCTATATTGCCGGACCTACGACGGACTGCTATTGAGATGTCTCTCTAATGACGAAGCACAGCAGATTATCCGCGAAGCTCACGGCGGCGTATGCGGGGAGCATCAACCCGGTCCTAAGCTACAAGATCATATCAGGAGAATGGGCTATTACTGGCCCACTATGATCGTAGACGCAATCCAGTATGCCAAACGATGCAAGGCCTGTCAGGTCCATTGTCACGCCCCAGTCCCAAAATGTCAGGAACTAGGCCACGTGTCACTGGCCAGCTGACACGTCACTAAGGGCTTAATTCACTTTGATGGACCCAAAGGGACGTGCTACGCTGTCCTAAAATACTACAAGTATAGAACAGGTAAAGCTATCTCATCCACAACAAAATGTCAGAAAACAAATGCTGAAATATATATATAACTGAGTCTGATACAGTACACCACTGGTGAGATTACAAGCCTACTACAAAAACTGATAATAGCGCAGAAAAATCAAATAGACTAAGCAGTGTCTATCTGATCAAAACATCTCCATCTCTAGGTAGCAGCATCTAGGGTCAAGCCTACTCTGAGGGTGTCTCCTCGAGCTCCTCCTCAGTAGCACATCTGGCCTCCTGATCAGGCCCGTACACTGTGGGGTAGAAAGCCTCATCTAGATCTGGCAAGGAACCAGGTCCTCAGTGGGACGTAACAAGATACAGAAAAATGACATGCCATGTAATGTAAAAATACTGAATAAAGAAATAAAATAAATACAGGGTACTAACCATACTAAGTGAAAATGCAAGTAAAGATCCAGTAGTACGCATGGGAATGTGAGGCTAGACATACGCTGACGTAATTCACCAATCGTGGCGACTGGCTAGTATAGGTGTCGTATGCCCCCGACTCAGGGAACTCTGCAATCGACCATCATTGGTACGAAGGTATAAAACATTATTGGAGGGGGTGTCCCATACGTCAACTAGTTATCTTTCCCATCCCAATGAATCTAAATGTCAAATCGTACATTTCCTGAGTTATTCTAATCCGTGATGCGGGTCACACGTACTGGTAGCTAACCAAATACGCAGCTCACATCCATATATGTAAATGTAACCATGTTGCGTGTTTCCGTGATAGGGTTTAGGAGAATATATTAGGATATTCTCTCAGCTGTTGGTGAGTCTGTAATATCATGTCAACATAACAGTTGACTGTACCCAAGGCAGTCTCAGGTGGTCATGGTATATGAATTTCAGAAGCAAGAAGCATATAACAATATTTGAGAATTTAAACATTTAACTTGGCAAGGTATACTTGCCTACTCCCTGATAGTATTGGAACCCTGATTTCACAGTCAGTTGTGAAAGTGCTGGTGACAGGGGGTCACTGGCTGTGCCGAAGTTGGTTTCTGTTAAAATAGACAGGGTTCGTAAATATCAAGGCTGTAAATTAAAACATATATATATACATATATATAGTATAGATATATATATAGTAAGCATATATATATAATATATATAATAGTATATTTATAGAACAGATAAATGCAGGTAATAATATATAGTAGCAGGGTATATCCACTGCGATAATTAATATAGTATTTGTCAAGGTGTATCCTCTGATATATAGATATATATATTTTATATATAAATATATATATAAGAAATAAAAGACAATGCAGAAATTAAATACATATATATATATAGGTACTGTATTATCCAGTACAATATTTTATATATATAGAATTATATATATAGATAAAGGAATTGACAGGGCAAGAATTTAAATAATATTTATCAGGGTCTATATATGACCACTGGATAATATATAATAATTATATTTAATTAGGCTGTAATATACAGCAATATATATAATATTATATAATAAATTGAAATGACATTGCGATAATTGAAATAATATATATAACTATAAGCTGTATTATCCAGCTGGTATAAATATATATATATATATAGATAATATATATATATAGATATTTATATATAGTATAAGTAGATAATATATATATATATAGATATATATATATAATAGGTGCAGGAAAATTAAAATGCAGGAAAGAAAAATAAAGAAAATGCAAGTATATATAAATATATGTATACACATATATTTATATAATTTAAAAACAGAAAATTACATATATTAATAATTATATAACATATATAAATATGTTATATATATTATAGTATACATATAAATATATATAAATACATATAATATATATATACTATAGATATATATATATACAATATTACATAATATAATATGGTAGATATACATATATACATATACATATATATGTAAAATATATATATAGATATATATATAATATATATACAGTATAATATACTGTAAATAGTATAATACATACATATATAAAATTATACAGATAAATACATAGTAATATGCATATATATATACATATATATATATATACATATACATATATATATGCATGTATTATAGATTATATACGTATTTTTAAATAGTATAGTATATTTATACCTTACAGGTGGCAAGGGGGGTCCCACGCGGTGCTGCCGGCGGGAGGACGGCGGCGGAGCTGGCCGGAGGCGGCCGGAGGAGCAGCAGCAGTGGCAGTGTACACTGGCAGCAGCAGCAGCAGTAGCAGTCTTGTGGGGGCTGCCGGCGGCGGAGGAGAGGCGGAGGTGGCCGGGCAGGGTGCGGGATCGACGGAGAAGGGAGGGGCGGTCAGGTTGGTGGTGGTGGCGGAGGTGGCCGGAGGGAAGGGTTGTAGGTGATTTGAATAGAAGGGTTAGGGTTTATATAGGATTTTGCCTAATGGCAAAGTTGTAAATATTTAGAAGTTCAGGGGTATTTTGGTATTTTGATATTTTTAGGATATTTTCCAGCAGAAATTTCTGGATGTTATGGTGGGTCCTACCCACCTATGGTCTAGCCAATAGGATTTGGCCACCTAGCATGCAATTTGCATATAAACCCCTAACTTTTCAAATATTGCATAATTGCATAAAATTGTATTTTGCGTAATTTCGCAATTTACCTGATTTTAAATACTGATTTCCCGAAATTCTAAATTGTATAGAAATGAGGGAAAATAGCTGGGGGGAAATATTTTGGACAGTGTGGGGTGATTCTGGGCGGGTGCAGGGTCTGATATTGCAGGTGATACAGTCATCGTATTTATTATTTAATAAATACTGCGCACGGTGTTCACTAATTATTTAGAGGCTATTAGAGTCATAATCTTTCTACGGTGTCAATACGATAATTGAAGTATAATTAGAGTAGGATATTATCGTATTTTTGGTTGGGCAATCAGGTGCCTACTGGTCCTCAAATCTCTAAGGGTACAGAGATGGGTAAAGAGCAGAAAATTAAATAGGAATTAAATACATACGTTTGTAACGATATTTGTGCGACTAAAACGAAGCATCAAACGAGGTTTCTGGAAGTTGCACAGAATACAGAAAAAGTAGTCTGACTAGTCTAGAGCAGGAATGTGAAATTTGTTTAGGGTTAACAGCTAGTGTGATGCCCTAGTCAATTGTGTAATGAACAGGTGCACAATCAATATAATATATAATAAATAAAAATTTAAAAAAAGTTGCACTAATTCTAATTAGTCAAAATTAATCCTAAATTATTGAAATTTGGTCGAGGGAGTTTACAATCTACCCTCCTTAGAATATTTCGTCCTCGAAATAAAAACAACCATATAATGAGAATGAAAAAGGACATATGATGATTAAGAAAGATTGAATTTGAAATATTGGACATACCCTGGTTTGGAAATAGGTGGGGATAACGCTGACGAATATCCTCTTCTCGTTCCCAGGTGGATTCACCTGGTGCATGATGTCTCCATGCAACACGAACGAGAGGAATAGTCTGGCCTCGCAACACTTTCTCGCTACGGTCCAGAATCTCTACAGGCTCCTCCTGATAAGATAAGCTTGGCCCGATGGTGATCTCTGAGTAGTCTAGCACATGACTCGGGTCTGGAATGTACCTCCTCAGCTGAGATACGTGGAAGACGTCATGTACTCCCTCCAAAGTCTGAGGTAGAGCTAGTCTGTAAGCAACTTCTCCGACGCGATCTAGCACATCGAAGGGTCCAATGTACCTTGGACTTAGCTTCCCTCTTCCTCCAAATCTGATAGTTCCTCTAGTAGGTGAGATCTTTAAGAACACATGTTCCCCTACTTGGAACTCTAGAGGTCGTCGGTGAATGTTGGCCCAGTGCTTCTGCCTGTCTTGTGCAGCTCGTAGGTGTCCCTGGATCTTCTTTACTTTCTCCACCGTACGAATAATCAGTTCTGGTCCCAAGATCTGTCTC
This sequence comes from Iris macrosiphon, assembly GCA_036927795.1. Taxonomy (NCBI): domain Eukaryota; kingdom Viridiplantae; phylum Streptophyta; class Magnoliopsida; order Asparagales; family Iridaceae; genus Iris; species Iris macrosiphon. Next base: position 83,754,860 of record JAYESA010000014.1, on the reverse strand, counting down.
TCGCCAACATCGCTCCAGCATACTGGGGAACGACATTTCCTTCCATACAAAGCTTCAAAGGGAGCCATTTGAATGCTCGCTTGATAGCTGTTGTTGTAGGAAAATTCCACCAGGTGTAGATGATCTTCCCATGATCCGCTGAAATCAAGCATGCAGGCTCTCAGCATATCTTCAAGTGTCTGGATGGTGCGTTCTGATTGGCCATCTGTTTGTGGGTGATACGAGGTGCTGAACTTGAGGCGGGTACCAAGACTTTCTTGCATACTTCGCCAAAAGTAAGATGTAAATCTCGTATCTCTGTCAGATACTATGCTGACTGGCACTCCATGCAGACGTACTATCTCCTTCATATACATGTCCGCCAAGACTTCTGTGGATTGCCCGACTCTAAAAGGTAGAAAATGAGCAGCCTTAGTGAGTCTGTCTACAATTACCCAGACAGCATTACGACCACTAGGACTTCTTGGGAAGCCCGTAACAAAGTCCATCGTAATGTGTTCCCATTTCCACTCGGGTATTGGGAGGGGTTGAAGTAGTCCGGCAGATCTCTGATGCTCAGCCTTGACTTGCTGACACACCAGACATTTGGCCACAAAGCGTGCTATCTCCCGCTTCATTCCATGCCACCAGTAATATTGCCGCAGATCTCTGTACATCTTTGTGCCTCCTGGATGTATAGAGTATACTGAGCTATGAGCTTCTGACATAAGCTCATTACGAAGTTCTCCATTTGGAACATAAAGACGATTACCACATCTTAGAGTCCCATCTTCGTGTATGCGACATCCTGTCTGAATTCCAGCCTCTGTTCTTTGTCGAAGCCTCTGAAATCTTGCATCTGTTGGTAGAGCAGCTTTGATTCTTTCCACCAAGGTTGATTGCAGCTGGTAGTTTGATAAGTGACCATCAATTCCTGGCACAATGATCTCTATTCCCAACTTTGCTAGATCTCTCAGCAGATCTGATTGGGTGATCATAAAGAATGCCGAGGGTCTTCTGCTTAGAGCATCTGCCACCATATTAGCTTTCCCTGGATGGTACTGTAGATCAATTTCGAAATCCGCCATCACTTCGAGCCATCGTCTTTGTCTCAGATTTAGGTCCTTCTGGGTGTAGACGTACTTCAAACTTTTATGATCGGTGAATATCTCCACTCTTTCGCCATATAGATAGTGTCTCCATAGCTTCAGGGCGAAGATGACTGCGGCAAGCTCCAGATCGTGAGTGGGATAATTCTTCTCATGAGTCCTCAACTGTCTTGAGGCATAAGCTACAACTTTCCCATGTTGCATTAAGACACAACCAAATCCTTTTCCGGATGCATCGCTATATATGACGAAACCTCCGGATCCAGATGGTATAGTCAAAATGGGAGCTGTAGTCAGACGCTTCTTCAAGTCATCAAAAGCTGTCTGGCAATCTTCAGTCCATATGAACTCCTGCTCCTTGCGAGTAAGACGGGTAATCGGCTCCGCGATTCTTGCAAAGTTTTCTACGAACCTCCGGTAATATCCGGCAAGTCCTAGAAAGCTTCTCACCTCTGAGACGTTGGTCGGGGTTGGCCACGTCTCAACAGATGAGATCTTTGCTGGGTCTACCGAGATGCCTTCTCCTGTGATAACGTGTCCAAGAAATGCGACACGGTCCAGGAAGAATTCACACTTGCTCATCTTAGCATAAAGGCTCTCCCGTCTCAGCGTCTCTAATACCAACCTTAAGTGCTCTTCATGCTCCTCGTGGCTTTTTGAATACACTAAAATGTCGTCGATGAAGACTACCACGAACTGGTCCAGATATTGGTGGAAGACTCGGTTCATCAGGTTCATGAATACAGCAGGTGCATTAGTCAATCCAAACGGCATCACCAGAAATTCGTAATGACCATAACGAGTTCTGAATGCTGTCTTTGGAATGTCTTCTCTTCGTACCTTGACTTGATGGTAGCCTGATCTCAAGTCTATCTTCGAGAATACTACGGCTCCTGTTAGTTGATCGAACAGGTCGTCAATTCTCGGCAAGGGGTACTTGTTTTTGATTGTCAGAGCGTTGAGGGCTCTGTAATCAATGCACATGCGATATGTCCCGTCCTTCTTTGGTACAAACAACACTGGTGCTCCCCAGGGTGATGCACTAGGACGAACAAATCCTTTGATCTGTAGTTCCTCCAGTTGAAGCTTCAGCTCGTCAAGCTCCTTCTTCGCCAGTCGGTATACATTGGAGGATACTGGTGCAGCTCCGGGTATCAGCTCAATAACGAACTCCACTTCTCTGTCAGGCGGTAGGCCTGGCAATTCTTCTGGAAATACGTCCTCGAACTCTGCTACAATTGAGGGAAGTGCTGTCTCCATCGCCATGTAAGCTCTAGGAGTCTGGCCTACTCCTTGCTCGATGGTTCCACGGACATATTCGAACTCTGGGTGATCTGGGGGTCTAAAGATAACACTACCCTTTCGGCAGTCTAGGATAGCATTATTCTGGCTTAGCCAGTCCATGCCTAAGACAACATCGAAATTTGGCATTGGAAGTACCAAAAATCGCGCTCTTAGTCCTCTACTACAAACAACTACTGGGCAGGTTTTGATAATGTTGGTAACTGGAACAATACCTCCTCCAGTAAGTATTTTCCAACACTTGGGTAGCGGCGAAGTAGATAGTTTGTGCATGGCTACGAATCTACTGGATATGAAAGACAAAGTAGCCCCAGAATCGAATAATACAGTTGCAGGTAATGATGCAACTAAAATGGTACCTGTTATAGTTTCCCCTTCAGGTTCTTCTGCAACGGCAGCTAACGCAAAGGCTTGTCCCTGCCTTTGTCCTCCGACTTGTGGTCTGGCCTTGAACTGGGCCTCCTGAGTAGGCAAGGGTGCTCCTCGCTGATATCCTCCTGATGTGGAGGGAAGCATCTTCTGAGTTTGAGCTTCTGGCTTCTGCCCTTGCTGAGGTGCTGCATCTCTACGTTGTGGGCAGTCTTTGGCCATATGATTTCTAGCTCCACATAGCAGGCATAATCCCAGCTTCTTTCTACAGTCATTGGCAAAATGCCCCTTCTTGCCACAAAAGTGACAAATCGGGAGCTCCCTCTTCTGGTAAGGCCCCGTCGTCTGTTGCGTCTGATATTGGGGACGACGTATAGGTCCTCCTGCTCCGTGCTGATTCTTGGCCGGGAAGGTTGGATTTGAGCGTCTGGCTCCTCGGCCAATGGCTTCTTGCTCCCTGGCTTCAGTAAGAACCTCGTTGTAGGAGATTCTCGACTGCGTTGTTGTGTGCCTCTGAAGCTCTTGGTTAAGGCCATGGTGGAATCTTTTAGCCTTCTTCAGCTCGTTCGGGATCAGATCAGTACCGAAACGACTTAGTCTGCTAAACTCCGCGTCGTAGGCATCTACCGTCATGTTTCCTTGCTCCAGGTGCAGGAACTGGGAGTATAGGGCATTCTGGACTGTCTCTGGAAAGTACTTGGCGTTGAAATGCTCCAGGAATTGTTGCCAAGTTTGGTCTTTACCGACGCTGCGCTCTATGGATTCCCACCAGTGATGGGCGTTGCCAAGAAGTTGGCCCCTCACAGCGGTCATCCATAGGTCGGGAATGAGTTGCGATCCTTCTAGCAGCATTTCGGTGTTGGAGATCCAATCGGAGATCTCTTCAGGAGTCTCGTTGCCTTTGAAATCCCTCGGGCTCATTTGACGGAAGCCTCGAACTGTGCCCGCTGGTAGGACAGGTACGGGTGTCGGAGTAGTAGTTCTCTCCAAAGCCGTCATCAACGTCTGTCGCAGAGCTTCAGTTTGCTGCCACTGAGACTGTCTCAGGGCCTCAGTTTGTTGCCACTGGTTCTGCAACATAGTCTGGAGAAACTGCAACATTTGAGTTTGACCCTCAAGTTGTGGCATCTGGATAGGCAAGGCTGGAGGTGGAGACAAAGGTGTCTCTGCATGTGGAGTTGGTGTCGTCTCCTGACTAGAATTTTGGTGATTGGACGGAGTTCCTTGGGCACTTGGCGAAGGGTCTGTTGCTTGGTCAGCCCCATTATTCGCAAGTTTCCCGGGTATGTCCATATTTCTGAGGAAAATAGGATAATTAGAAAACACAAAGGAGATAATAAATGATATCAAGCATGATGCAATAATAAAGATTGTAAAGATGGTGTCAGTGTGGATGAGACCTAATATTTCTATCCTATTGCAGGCTTGCTGGGCATGTCATCATACCACTAGCAATAAAACTAGACCTGCATGGGCCACCACTAAAACCATGTCACGCCCCAGTCCCAAAATGTCAGGAACTAGGCCACGTGTCACTGGCCAGCTGACACGTCACTAAGGGCTTAATTCACTTTGATGGACCCAAAGGGACGTGCTACGCTGTCCTAAAATACTACAAGTATAGAACAGGTAAAGCTATCTCATCCACAACAAAATGTCAGAAAACAAATGCTGAAATATATATATAACTGAGTCTGATACAGTACACCACTGGTGAGATTACAAGCCTACTACAAAAACTGATAATAGCGCAGAAAAATCAAATAGACTAAGCAGTGTCTATCTGATCAAAACATCTCCATCTCTAGGTAGCAGCATCTAGGGTCAAGCCTACTCTGAGGGTGTCTCCTCGAGCTCCTCCTCAGTAGCACATCTGGCCTCCTGATCAGGCCCGTACACTGTGGGGTAGAAAGCCTCATCTAGATCTGGCAAGGAACCAGGTCCTCAGTGGGACGTAACAAGATACAGAAAAATGACATGCCATGTAATGTAAAAATACTGAATAAAGAAATAAAATAAATACAGGGTACTAACCATACTAAGTGAAAATGCAAGTAAAGATCCAGTAGTACGCATGGGAATGTGAGGCTAGACATACGCTGACGTAATTCACCAATCGTGGCGACTGGCTAGTATAGGTGTCGTATGCCCCCGACTCAGGGAACTCTGCAATCGACCATCATTGGTACGAAGGTATAAAACATTATTGGAGGGGGTGTCCCATACGTCAACTAGTTATCTTTCCCATCCCAATGAATCTAAATGTCAAATCGTACATTTCCTGAGTTATTCTAATCCGTGATGCGGGTCACACGTACTGGTAGCTAACCAAATACGCAGCTCACATCCATATATGTAAATGCAACCATGTTGCGTGTTTCCGTGATAGGGTTTAGGAGAATATATTAGGATATTCTCTCAGCTGTTGGTGAGTCTGTAATATCATGTCAACATAACAGTTGACTGTACCCAAGGCAGTCTCAGGTGGTCATGGTATATGAATTTCAGAAGCAAGAAGCATATAACAATATTTGAGAATTTAAACATTTAACTTGGCAAGGTATACTTGCCTACTCCCTGATAGTATTGGAACCCTGATTTCACAGTCAGTTGTGAAAGTGCTGGTGACAGGGGGTCACTGGCTGTGCCGAAGTTGGTTTCTGTTAAAATAGACAGGGTTCGTAAATATCAAGGCTGTAAATTAAAACATATATATATACATATATATAGTATAGATATATATATAGTAAGCATATATATATAATATATATAATAGTATATTTATAGAACAGATAAATGCAGGTAATAATATATAGTAGCAGGGTATATCCACTGCGATAATTAATATAGTATTTGTCAAGGTGTATCCTCTGATATATAGATATATATATTTTATATATAAATATATATATAAGAAATAAAAGACAATGCAGAAATTAAATACATATATATATATAGGTACTGTATTATCCAGTACAATATTTTATATATATAGAATTATATATATAGATAAAGGAATTGACAGGGCAAGAATTTAAATAATATTTATCAGGGTCTATATATGACCACTGGATAATATATAATAATTATATTTAATTAGGCTGTAATATACAGCAATATATATAATATTATATAATAAATTGAAATGACATTGCGATAATTGAAATAATATATATAACTATAAGCTGTATTATCCAGCTGGTATAAATATATATATATATATAGATAATATATATATATAGATATTTATATATAGTATAAGTAGATAATATATATATATATAGATATATATATATATAATAGGTGCAGGAAAATTAAAATGCAGGAAAGAAAAATAAAGAAAATGCAAGTATATATAAATATATGTATACACATATATTTATATAATTTAAAAACAGAAAATTACATATATTAATAATTATATAACATATATAAATATGTTATATATATTATAGTATACATATAAATATATATAAATACATATAATATATATATACTATAGATATATATATATACAATATTACATAATATAATATGGTAGATATACATATATACATATACATATATATGTAAAATATATATATAGATATATATATAATATATATACAGTATAATATACTGTAAATAGTATAATACATACATATATAAAATTATACAGATAAATACATAGTAATATGCATATATATATACATATATATATATATACATATACATATATATATGCATGTATTATAGATTATATACGTATTTTTAAATAGTATAGTATATTTATACCTTACAGGTGGCAAGGGGGGTCCCACGCGGTGCTGCCGGCGGGAGGACGGCGGCGGAGCTGGCCGGAGGCGGCCGGAGGAGCAGCAGCAGTGGCAGTGTACACTGGCAGCAGCAGCAGCAGTAGCAGTCTTGTGGGGGCTGCCGGCGGCGGAGGAGAGGCGGAGGTGGCCGGGCAGGGTGCGGGATCGACGGAGAAGGGAGGGGCGGTCAGGTTGGTGGTGGTGGCGGAGGTGGCCGGAGGGAAGGGTTGTAGGTGATTTGAATAGAAGGGTTAGGGTTTATATAGGATTTTGCCTAATGGCAAAGTTGTAAATATTTAGAAGTTCAGGGGTATTTTGGTATTTTGATATTTTTAGGATATTTTCCAGCAGAAATTTCTGGATGTTATGGTGGGTCCTACCCACCTATGGTCTAGCCAATAGGATTTGGCCACCTAGCATGCAATTTGCATATAAACCCCTAACTTTTCAAATATTGCATAATTGCATAAAATTGTATTTTGCGTAATTTCGCAATTTACCTGATTTTAAATACTGATTTCCCGAAATTCTAAATTGTATAGAAATGAGGGAAAATAGCTGGGGGGAAATATTTTGGACAGTGTGGGGTGATTCTGGGCGGGTGCAGGGTCTGATATTGCAGGTGATACAGTCATCGTATTTATTATTTAATAAATACTGCGCACGGTGTTCACTAATTATTTAGAGGCTATTAGAGTCATAATCTTTCTACGGTGTCAATACGATAATTGAAGTATAATTAGAGTAGGATATTATCGTATTTTTGGTTGGGCAATCAGGTGCCTACTGGTCCTCAAATCTCTAAGGGTACAGAGATGGGTAAAGAGCAGAAAATTAAATAGGAAATAAATACATACGTTTGTAACGATATTTGTGCGACTAAAACGAAGCATCAAACGAGGTTTCTGGAAGTTGCACAGAATACAGAAAAAGTAGTCTGACTAGTCTAGAGCAGGAATGTGAAATTTGTTTAGGGTTAACAGCTAGTGTGATGCCCTAGTCAATTGTGTAATGAACAGGTGCACAATCAATATAATATATAATAAATAAAAATTTAAAAAAAGTTGCACTAATTCTAATTAGTCAAAATTAATCCTAAATTATTGAAATTTGGTCGAGGGAGTTTACATCCATGCAGACTTCATATACCAGCCGTCTGAACATCTACACCCTACGGTTGCATCCTGGCCTTTCGAAGCATGGGATATGGACATCATTGGTCCTATTCACCCGTCTTCTTCTAGAGGTCACCAGTTCATACTGGCCATCACGGATTACTTCTCCAAATGGGCAAAGGCGATCCCTCTCGCTGAGGTAAAAATATCCAATGTGATTAGCTTCATCAAGCATCACGTCATTTATCACTTTAGGATTCCTCGAAGGATAATCTATGACAATGGGCCTCAGTTCATCAGCCAAGCGTTTCATCAATTTTGCGATAAAAATCGGATACAAAATGTCGCCTCTACGGCGTATTATCCAGCTGCTAATGGTTTGGCTGAAGCCTTCAACAAAACCATTATCAAACACTTGAAGAAGTTCGTCTTTTCGAACAAAAGAGATTAGAACGAGAAGCTGGAAGAATGTCTCTAGGCATACCGCACAACGGTCCGAGCACCGACAGGTTGCACCCCATTCTCACTGGTCTACGGGAGTGAAGCAGTTCTTCCCATCGAAATCCAAATCCTGTCACTCAGGATAGCAGTCGCCAATGAGTTAACTCGGGAAAAGAATGACCTTTTAAGGCTTCAAGAGCTAGAAGGATTAGACGAGAAACGCCTTCAAGCTCAACAGAGCATCGCGTTCTACCAAGCGTATATTTCCAGAGCTTTCAATCAAAAAGTAAAGGAAAGAGTGTTCAAAGTTGGCTAGCTAGTCTTAGCTGTAAGAAGGCCAATGATTCTCACTCACAGGAGCAAGGGCAAATTTTAGCCCAAATGGGAAGGCCCCTACGTGATCGAGACAACGTTCTCAAACGACGCTTACAGGTTAGTCCAGCCTAATGGAGACCTACTAATGGCTCCTATCAATGGCAAATTCCTGAAAAGGTACTATGCTTAAACTCCTCTGCTCAAGTGGAATAAAGGCGAAAATCTCATTCTGACAAAACTACTTCCAAAACGAAACTAGTTGGGTCGTACTCTATCATGTCCATATGACCTCTGAATAGATACGCCCTGCTAAAAAAAGGGTTTACCTGGAGACTATCACATCCATACTACCTCTGATATTACTCTCACCCAAACCCGTTATTTACATTCCGAAATGGCGGGTCCACAAAGTCAGATGAAAAGCCTCTTTATTATTCCCCAAAAAAAAGCGAAAGTACATTAAAAAGCAAAAGTACATCATGAAGGGGGAGCAGCCAAATCGTGAATCTGCTGCGCCAATCTGGCCATCTTCTCATTCCTGGAATCCAGGACATCAGCGCGGGCCCACTCCAGTCATGCCTCGTCATTAATCAAGAGGGATAGCTCGGCTCTAGCTCGAAGAAAGCCAGCGCGGGCAACATCCTTCCTCGCCAAGTTCTGCTTTGCTATGACCAGTCGGCTATTTGCCCCATTGAGACCTTCTGACGACTGAGAAGCCCACTCCTTTGCCTGAGCAAGCTTCGTCTCCAGTCTAAGAACCTACGCTGCATTCCCGTCATGCTCGGCCTGGCACTTCGTCTGGAGAGCAATAGCCTCCTCCAAGACGACTTTTTCTTCATCCATCTCCCGCTGATTTGTCTGGAGGATTTTATTCAGGTCTTCTACCTTTTCAACAAGTTGCGCAATCAAGGAGTCGTGTCTAGCCTGGGCCAGAGCTTCGAGGTTGCCTTGGGATAGCTGCGAGTATTCGTTAACGGGTTGTTCCAAACCATTAACTACCTCCGCCAGGGCGTCAGCTAAACCAGTATCGCCAAGGTCCCTGATCGCCTCTATCGAAAACCGAGAGGACCTCTTCAGGCACTCAAAGTTCAAATTCTTCTCCAACACCATTGATATCAGCATTTTCAAAGTGTTATAGAAGATATTGGTATACTGCTCGGTCAGCGCAGCTAGGCTGAAATGCACGCTGGGAGTGGCTGCAATGTTGTCGAACCTCGCTCCGGAGGCAACCACAATCGACGTAGCCAGAGTCCCCTTCTCAACAGGGGGTACGACAAAAGAGGAAGCGCCAACCCGCATACTCAAAGGAGGCGTTGTCACAACGACAGGGTCGTCCTCTCGAGGTATCGAAGCCTCGTCGGCAGGCGAGCCGGCACTCGAAGATGTTTCCCCTTCAAAACCAGGCACCTCCGTATCAATGCCAGGACCTGACACGGAGCCGAAGGACGCATGTGCATTTCCCTCCCCGAAGAGGTCGTCCCCTGAGAAGAAGGCAAGAGGAAGTTAAGGTCCATACGATATTAATTTCCCTAAAGAAGAGGCACGAAAAGACAACAGTGATGCTAGGCAAGCTGTCATACCTGGAGACAAGGGCCTGCTAACTGACATTGGCAAATACTCTTCTAGGTCTTCGCCAAGATCCACTTGAGGCTCATCAACTGGAATCTCATCAGAAGCGCTAACGGGCACGGCAGGGGCCTCTCCCAATGCTGATCCGGACAAAGGTATATGGAGTCTTATAACCATCCTCGAAGGTGACTTCGTTCCACTACCTGAAGTAGTAGCAGCGGTAGCAGCCTCCAGTTGAGATTCTCCGGCGCCACCGGCCAAAACTGCAGAAGGTTCCTCTCTAAAAGGCGAGGAACCCCCAATCAAAGAATCATCCCCGACATAGGGAGAAGCAGGCTCACTTCTAGGAGCCTCAATGCCAGGAATCTGGAAAGGACGAGCAACCATCCTCTTCGTCCTCTTACGAGGGGAAGCCTCCTTCAGAGCGGAAGCCCTTCGTTTCTCGGAGACTACCAACGCCCCTACAGGTGGAGGTATTTTACCCCTCGGTACCGATACGAGAGGCTCATCCGGAGTAGCGGACTCGTCACCTTCGTCAGAAGAAATTGAGGGGACTTCAACCCTTCCCCCAGGCTTGGAAGAGGGCACCCTAAAACTTCCACCCATATCAAAATCACGATGGGAGGTATTCGTTGCCACATAGAACTGGGCATACGAATGCAGGATGCGCAGCTCCGTGGAAGGTGTGACGAAGGGCACAATAAAAATGGCCCCGGTGCAGCCCGTGATAAAATATCGCCATTCCCTCGCCCCATCGATGAGTCCACCTCTGGACCTGAAGCTGGTGACGGCGTTGCCCATATGCAACTGATCATACCCAAACTGCCTGGCAAACCGACTAGGCAGGTAGGGTTCGAAGAAGCAGTGATCTTTACTTCTGTACAGCAGGTGGGAAGGTCTAATGCAGACCAACCAATTGAAGACTTCAGGAGAAAGAGTGGTCCTATGTCTACCTGAGTCCTCAAGCCTAGTCCCGGATTGGTTACGATGAACAGGGGGACACTGCAAAGAAGCTTCCAGCTATGACCGCAATGCAGCACCCGCCGACATTCTAAAACTGTGAGCACATTCCAAGAGGATTTCTTGTAATTCAGCAAGAAACTCCCCCCCAAGCTACAGGTATGGTAATTCCACCCGGGGAAAGCTTTCACGCCGAGCTTCATCAGCGAGCAGCGCCTCAGTCATCGCCCTTAGGCCAGCTTGTATGCGGCACACCATGGCAGGGAGCAAGCTAAGTCTCGCCCCAAACACCAGACGCACTGCAGGCCACAAGATATTATGGTGAATACGATCCGCAGATGCGATGCCGGGTACCACCAGTCGGCACAGCCATATAGAAAGAAAGCCAGCCAGTTGAGCATCCTTGGATAGAGCCCTACGGTAATGCATCAGATAACTGTAGGCCTTAGTACCTGCAGGATATTTTCCTATCCCTTCTACAAGGATCTGATCAGGAGCCCTAGCATCCTCCAGGAGATCGTCGACTTCCTGAGGAGTAAACACGCTCAGAGGATTCACAGGCTCGTTCTTGACTTCCAAGACTTTCTCCGGCTGAGCAGCCCTAGCCCGGTAAAAAAAGAGGTAGGACGTCCATGTGTGAGCCAAATCTAAAGGCTCAGTGTAGAAGGCGGTGCAAGGAAGGTAGTGGCACATCATCTCCTGATACACTTCCACTACCCGAGGGTCTGAATCCCCCAACTCCCGGTTAGGGGGAACATACTCTTCGTACGGAGTATCCCCCATCGATAGTCTCGAGATCTCAGCTATCTCGTGAAGGGCCAATCCCAACTCCCCCAACGGAGTGGCGAAAGTCCCGGTGAGCGGAATATATCGCTCCATCAGTGCCAAAAATAGTTTAGGGTTAGGAGGTAACCCAATGCTGGTGGCACTCACAGCTGCCAACAGACCGATGTTCTCCAACTCGTTCCGAAAATGCATAAGGGCCCAATCAACTAAACGAGCCCATCGAAGATTTGTTGGGGTCATCCACCCATTGCATCGAGGATTCGCCTTGGGGTATACTCCTCCGCGCCCCATAAAATCATTGCAAAAAGTCGGCAATTGCACCAGCTAGAGCACCAAGCTGTCTTCACTAGGGACACTGCCCGGGTACAATCCCCTGAACAACGTCACATGACCGGAAGGGCGACTGACAAATAGGCCAGATCCTTTCTGGTAGAAGATCTTTCCCGGCCTACCGTGAAGATCGGAGTCAGCGTCCACGACATCTTCCTGGGATGAGTAGCATGGGAGAATGCCGAGATAGGATAATCTCTCGACATCTTGGGCAGACTCAAGACCAACTTCCCGGCAGGGAAAACCCAGAGTTCTTTCTTTGGCTTCGTCTGGGACTGCTTATCAATCATGTCCCCGAAAAGAAAGGCCGACTTTATATACTGGTCCCCGTCTACATACGTCAAAGGCTCTCCATTAATCATGCTCAACAGCATTCGCTCGCCCTGAGCCGATATCAGAATTGCCCTTCCTTCGGTGTACTGGGGCCCGGAGATAGGAATGTCACGTGTGACAGATCCTCCAAATAGTTAGAGTGCAGCATCCCGGCGGCAGAGCCCATTACTTCAGCCAGCGGAGACTCATGCAAGTTAACTGCAAAAGAATAAAAGAAACACGTCAGTTCCTAACTAGACATTTCGGGACTTGCAGCATCCACAAAAAGGAAAAACAATAGTCCGTGCTCTACGCCGAGACTGTGAAACTTGAGCCTTTACGCTGGAATCCATTTCCTTAAACAACATAGAATTCAAGGTTGGCAGTATACGGTCTGTGCTTTATGCCAGATTGATAAAATTGAGTTATTACGCCAGGATGTCCATCCACAAGCATAAAACTCAAATTTTAATGGTATACACCAAGTTTTCGGCGGTCAAAGCTTTTACGCTCAACTGCAGAAAAAATGGAGTTTTTACGCTGACACATTAGGAATGTGGGTATAAAAAGATAAAATATCTCCGTGCATCATCTTCCTCAAAGAGGCTATCAGCATAGAAGACGACCTAGCGCGGTCACGTTCAACGTGTGCGAAGGATTTTTCAGTCGTTCTCATTCATCCCAAAAGCTCTACCTATCAGGCCGGGTGCACTGCTCATCGACGGGATGCTCAGGTCAGAATGGGGTTCGCCCTGTCCAACCGGAGGCACCCCTGCTTGGGCAGAAGAACGAGAAGAGGAATCAATCTTATTTCCCTTAGAGGAGGAGGATTGCTTAGAGGCCATTACTGGAAACTTTGAAGACTCAGAGAAGACTCGGAGAAGAGCTCGAACAGTCGGGGCATTCTTTCGCAGAAGACGGATGAAAAGTTTTTCTTTCAGAAAACTTGGGATATATTTAGAGTTCGGATGGACTCCTCGAACCCCGAACCAAATCTCCTAAATTAATATTCGGTTATGATTGGGTCCTACGTCAGCCTATTATTCAGAGAAGGCGGATAGTCAGCAAATTCAAAAAGTTTTTTGCGAAAAGCAAGTCAGCAGTTCTTACGCTAAGGAGCTTTCTACGCTCGACAGCAACAGATCTACGGTTTTACGCTCTCAAGCTATAAGTCTATAGTTTTACGCCCGGATGCCTTTGTGCTAGGTAGCTTTATGCTTGAGTGGCCACAATCCTACGACTTTATGCCAGTAAATAATAAACCGATGATCTCACGCTCGGTGGCGCTTAGTTTACGCTCAGAAGCAACAGATTCGCGACTTCACGCTCAAAATTTTTTTCTTTTTAGAAGCTACAAATCTACAGTTCTACGCTAAGGAGCTTTCTACACTCGACAGCTATGAATCTACGGCTTTACGTTCGATGGCTACAAGTTGGGTTTTACGCCCAGATGCCTTTGTGCTCGGTAGCTTTTATGCTCGAGAGGCTACAAACCTACGACTTCACGCTAAGGAACTACAAGTCTATAATTTCACGCTCGATGGTGTTTTATGCTCAGAAGCTGCAGACTAATGATTTCACGCTCCACGACTTCCCGCACATCTGAAGGATATGTCGGCCAGATCATGCGTACATCTGAACGGTCCTCAAAAGCGGTCAATTGCAAAGAGTTCACACAGAAGATACTCGTTCTTGACCTCAAGATATCCCAAGTACCCGAAGCATACAGAGTTCAACATTAAAAAACTACTCTTTTTCATGGGTCGATTCGAAGTTCATCCAGACTCCAGTCTGAATATTTCATCTATCAAGATGGCAACTCAGTTTGACAGCCATTTCTCGACCCTGTTCCAAGGGATTTTTGAGAAATCATTCTTGAAGATGATGTCTGAACAAAGAAATTTTGTTCATCAGAAGCAGCAGTTCAGAATTCTACGCGGTTCCTCACTCCTAAAAATAGCAGGACAGTTCGAACACTCGAATGCTACAACGGCTTTCTACGCATCTTTAGTTATGCGTAAAAGACAGGACAGGACCTAGCACTCTTTCTAAACAGAGTCGGCGGAAAGAATCAGACGTGTCGAAGCTATACATATTCAGACTTCACAGCAACGTATGGCAAGATGATCATATGAAGAAGAAAGATGATTTTATTAAAGATTAAAGTCATGATTACATATGAGGGAAATCCAATCTACAAGGTTTTTTTTTCATTTTCATGATTACATCTGAGGGAAACCTCATCTACAAAGGGCTTCCTCATCATCGTCCGAAGATCGCACCGAGAAGCTGTTCTGACAGGTTCTCACATTGGTGATGGTCTTCCTCTTCTTCCAAGAAGATGATCAGTGGCAGGAGGATACAAAACTGGGCATAGACCCATCCTCCAAAGGAAAGCAGGGTAAATCTGCTGTCCTACAGACCACCGCCGCTCAAGCCGGGACAGAGCTAGTCTGTCTGACTCTCGTCACTGGAGGTAACGGGAGAAGGCGCCACTTGCAAGCGCCGTGGTCTAAAACGACCCTTCCTCTCTCCCGGAGAACCACTATACAAAGTTGCTGATTATTCCGAGCATGGGAGGCTATGATGTCCTTCCATGATCCATCGTTGCAGATGAGACTTGCTCGAAGGCGCCGTCTTTTTTGGCTCCTTACATGCTGGAAGAACATGATCTTCTTCTTCCTCAGATCGACCCGACGAACTCCGGCGATCATCCTTGTGTAGTGAAAGGAATGTGGGAAGAACAGGTTAAACTCCTCAGCCTTTTATAGGCGAGAGAGGTCACACCGGTCCCCAATAAATCCGTCAAAAAGTCAGCATCGACCGTTTCAACGCTCCATTCAGAAACGTTTTAAGTTACGAGGAGCAGTTCATGCTTCATTCAAAGCGTTCCAAATTTCGAAGAAATTTGAAAGCTTTGAAGGGGGTCTTGTAGAAGCATAAAAAATATGCTGGATAGCTCTACGCAACATGGTGATGCAGGGCAGCGTAAGCAGGGGACCCCAGGGCCATCAAGAGTATAACGGAGCTTTTCCACTGAGCACAGCATAAAATATGATGGGACCATCTGCGTAAAACACAGTATGTCCAGGCCGCTTCAGCGTAGACGGGGTGCTTCATCGCCTCCATGGCGTAAAACTCATCCGCTTTCATAGCAGCGTTAAAAGCGTACGAAGAATGCTTCGTCTTTCCCAAAATAAATCTATCAAGTCACGTAGTGAACCTGACATCTGACTCCTGACAAAAAGTGCTGCACGGCTATCCAGACGATGGCTAGAAAGATGGCAGAACACTCGGGATGCACCCTACAGTATGATGGCGGATCTCTGCATTTAATGCAGAGGATTTGATTAAATATCACCGAACCGTCGTTTACTGACATCCCCTCAGCGGAGACTGCTTTTACGCATATAAGGGGATATGCTGCCTTGTTTTACACAGGCAAATGCGAACTATTTACGCTCCGCGAAAGACAAACAGACTGCCACGTTAAAATTTGCTCTTCGTACAGGGCTCGAGGCACGTCTCTGCACCTAATGCTCAGAACGGTGGCAGGCCCTCGGAACACGTCTCTGTAATTAATGATGATGGTTGATCTCTGCATTTAATACGAAAGATTTGATTATATCTCCAAGAGTCGTGATTTCGGCTAAAGACGTCCACATCACCTCGGCTTCTACGCCCATTCAGCTTTTATGACTGCTCGGCCTCTACGACCACTCTGGCACGTTACGCAGCGGCTTCTACGCCCATTCAGCTTCTGTGCCCGCTTGGCTTCTATGCCTCATCAGCTTCTATGCTCGTTCGGCTTCTATGCTCATTCGGCCTTCTGTGCTTATTCGGCTTCTATGCCATCAGGCTTCTACGCCTACTCGGCTTCTATGCCTACTTGGCTTCTATGCCATGGTGACAGACATTGGCTTCTATGCCAACCTCTTCTACATGAGGGATACCTACCTACGTGGTTTCTACGCCGTGATCTTCGTAACGATTATACGCATTTTGTCCCTTAGTTGGACCCGCGTCACACGCTCATTCAAACGATCATCTATACGCAGACTTTGGATATTTTAACCGTTGTGTAAAAGGGTACTGTACTTTCCACTACTCGGTTTCCACACCGATTGAGTGGTCACTGTCACCAAAACTCTATAAATAGAGACCTCTATCAACAGAGGAAAAGGTCCTCGAAAAATCGAATAAAGGTCGAGACTTAAAAAATTGAGCAAGGTCAAAGCTTTGAAAGAGGATCGAACCACGGGTCGAAATATTAGAGATTGAGGAGAGATCGGAGAGTCTTTGAGAGAGAGAGAGAGAAGCATCCAGAGCTCAGGCGAAGAGTAGCGATCGACGACATTGGCCTCGTGCATCCATCCTCTTTCGCCACCTACGAAGCTGCTTTCCGTCTTCCACGGCACTTCTTCACCATCGTGTAGTCCAAGGGCTAAAGTGATCGACTGCAGATCAGACACCTATAGCAATCATCTACCCAGATTAAATAAATTATACTCCTACATCCTCGTATAGGATCAAATTGTACAAGTTTGTTTGTAAACCAAAGAAGAAGGGTTTCGTGCAAATCTCGCATTATATATATTTTGTTCTTTCGTTTAATACCACAAACAATCACAACTAGGATTCTGCTATATTTATTTACTAACCCTTATTTCCTTCAATTTATTGGACGCCCCACACGATTAATGTCCTTCTTGAATACTGCTTTATTCGATTCTGGTGCATTGCAAAGCTTCATATTTGTATCCTCTGTGCTTAAGCATAGTTTAGTAACAGAACCCTTATCCAGGAGTTGCAAGATCACGACTGGTGGAGGCATTATCCTAGTTAGTGATACTTACAAGGGGCGTCGTGTTACCTTAGGAGGCCGTGATTTGGATGCTAGTTTACTCATAATGCCACTTTCGAGTTTTGACGTTGTGCTCAAAATGGATTGGTTGAGTAGGCACCATGCTATCATAGACTGTCGTGGAGGACATGTGCTATTCCACCCTCCAGGAGAGCCAGAATTTGAGTTTGTTAAAGGAGCAGTAGAACAGGGTGATGGAATTATTTATGGCGCCATGGTAGAGGAGAAGGGCTTGCCACATCCCATTATTGCGGAGTTACTAGATGTGTTTTCTAAAGAGTTTCCAGGATTACCACCGGATAAAAATCTAGAATTCTCTATTGACTTAGTACCGGAAGCAGAGCCAGTGTTGCAACAGGTCTACCGGATCAACAATAGCGAGCTAGCAGAGCTGAAGAAGCGGGTTGATGAATTACTAGACAAGGGTTTCATTAGATTCAGTTCCTTGCCTTGGGGAGCCCCAGTCTTATTTGTACCAAAGAAGGATGAGTCGGTATGAATGTGCATTGACTATAGGGCCCTGAATAACCTTACCATCAAGAAAAATATCCGCTACCAAGGATAGACAATATTTTTAACCAGTTGAGCGGCGCGACATAATTTTTGAAGATTGACTTAAGGTCTGGCTATCATCAGCTAAAGGTGAAGAAGGAAGATATTCCAAACACTGTATTTCAGACAAGATACGGCCAATATGAGTTTATGGTGATGCCGTTTGGGTTGACTAATGCCTCGGCAGTCTTCACGAACTTGATGAACAAGGTATTTCATTAATACCTTAACAAATTCATGGTGGTGTTCATAGATGACGTTCTTGTCTATTTAAAGATGCCAGATGAGCACAAGGAGTATCAAAGGATTGTGCTGGAGACCCTCAGAAAGGATAAGTTCTATGGAAAGCTCTTGAAATATGAGTTTTCTTGGAGAAGGTAAAGATCCTTGGGCATGTGGTAACTGGAGATGAGATATCGGTGGATCCGAAAAATATTACTGTTGCAGAGTCTTGGACCAATCCAAGTTCTATTATAGAGATCAGAAGCTTCTTAGAATTGGCCGGATATTACAGGAAATTCGTGAAACATTTTTCTCGGATCGCAGAGCCGTTCACTAGACTCACTCGGAAGGATATGGAGTTCGTATGGATTGAGGAATGTCAGGCTGCATTTGATGTGATAAAGAAGAGGTTAACCACAACACGTTTCTTAACAGTGCCGTCAGGAGCAGGTGGATTTGTTTTCAATAGCGACGCTTCGGGAAAAGGTTTGGGGTATGTTCTGGAGCAGAACAAGAAGGTCGTGGTGTATGCTCCAGACAATTGTGGCCACATGAGAAGAACTATCCGACTCATAAATTGGAATTAGTAGCAATGATACTCGCTCTAAAGATGTAAAGAATTTACCTATACGAAGAGCGTGTAAAAATATTTACTGACCACAAAATCTTGAAATACGTCTTTACGCAGAAAGAGCTAAATATGAGGCAGCGCAGGTGGCTAGAACTGATGAAGGATTTTGATATTTTACTACAGTATCATCCAGGAAAGGCCAACGTAGTTGCTGATGTCTTGAGCAGGTATCCAGTAGCTATCTACCTGACGACAGATCGCTACTTGCTAGAAGACTTGGATAGCTTAGGCATCGAGGTTATTATTCCAGGAATGGAGACACAAATGATAGGCATGCAGATTCAATCTAGGTTAATGGAAAAGATCTAAGAGATGCTATATCAGGATGAAAGTCTGCGAAGCATCAGAGCTCATGTGTAGGCAGGATTGTTAGAGGACTTCTCTATTGCAGAGGATGGTTCACTAAGGCACGGGACTAGCTATATGTGCCGAGTGGTGACCTGCGGGAAAAGATCATGCAGGAGGCTTATCGTTCCTAGTATTCTATACATCCGGAAGCCAACAAGATGTATAAGGACCTGAGGGAACACGTGTTGTAGTATAGGATGAAGAGAGAGAGCTGGCACGCTTTGACTCCAGATGTCTAGTGTGCCATAAGGTCAAAGTCGAGAGACAGAGACCAGGAGGGTTGCTCCAACAACTACCGATTCTCGAATGGAAATGGAAATATATCACGATGGATTTCATTTTCGGACTTTCCCGTACTCCAAGAGGGAATGATGCGATTTGGATCATCGTTGACAGATTAACCAAATCAGCCCACTTTTTGCCCTTCAAAGTGGGATTGAACACGGAGAAGCTCACCGATTTATATGTGAGACATCTTCAGGCTGTATGGAGTTCTAGTAAATATCATCTTTGAACGGTATAACAGATTTATATCCTACTTTTGGAGGAGTATGCAGGCTAGCTTGGGTACCCAACTTAAATTTAGCACTGCTTACCACCCTCAAATGGATGGACAGTCAGAGAGGACCATTCAGACACTCGATAATATGCTTCGGGCATGTGTACTAGATTATGGTGGCTCATGGGAAGACTATCTTCACCTGGTAGAGTTTGAGTACAATAATAGCTATCATGACAGTATCGAGATATCTCCTTTTGAGGCTCTGTATGGTACGAGATGTTGGACTCTATTATTTTGGGATGACGTAGACAAGAGAGAACTTTTGGGACTAGAGATAGTAGTTGATGCTGCAGAAAATGTGAAGCAGTTTATAGAGAGACTTCACGTGGCCCAGGACAAACAGAAGCAGTGGGACAATAGCCGTCGGAGACCATTAGAGTTCGAGTTTGGTAATTTGGTATTTGTTTGATAATAAATGAAAGAAATAAAACTAGGTTTATACAAAACCCTTTCTTAGGTTTACAAACAAGAAGTACTATTAATCCTATACGAGGATGTTAAGTACAAATTTTAATCTGGGTAAATATTGCTATAGGAGTCTAATCTGCAGTCGATCACTTTGTCCCTTGGACCACACGATGATGAAGAAGTGCTGTAGAAGAAGGAGATGCTTCAAAGATTGCAAGAGGGAGTGGATGCTCGATGCCAAAATCGTCGATCACTACTCTCTGCTGAGCTCTTCTCTCTCTGTTCTTCGATTTCTTTAACCTTTTTTCGACCTTCGACCTCTGTCAATAGAGGTCTCCATTTATAGGGTTTTAGTGACAGTAACCGTCCAGTCGGCGTAGAAGCCGGATAGTGGAGAGTATGGCACTTTTTACGCGGCGGTTATAATAACTGCCACCTACTTATAGATGATCTTCTGAATAAGTGTGTGACGCGTGTCCCATCATGAGATAATGCGTATAACTACTGCGAAGATCATGGCATGCAAGCCACGTAGGTAACTGCCCCTTGCATAGAAAAGGTTGGCGTAGAAGCCAATAACTGTCACCATGGCGTAGAAGCCAAATAGTTGTCAGGTTGGCGTAGAAGCCAAATAGGCGTAGAAGCCTTGTAGGCGTAGAAGACTGATGCTGCATGGATAGGTAGCTAGCGTAAAAGATAGTCGATCCTCCTTCTTTGACTGAGGCCTTGAGCGTATTCTGGACCAAATAGCCTTATCACGCACAAATACAAATATAGCCTGAGTTGGCGTATTTCAAGGAGATAGCGTACAGCGTGCTCCTTATAGCTGAAAATAGCCTGATGGCGTAATATGCAGAGGTGATGATGTGGACGTATTAGCCGTAATTATGGCTCGCCCAGTCTTTAAAAATAGAACCAAATCTCGTACATTTAATGCAGAGATCTGCCACCATTCTGAGAATTAAATGCAAACACGTACCTCGAGCTCTGTACGAAGAGAAGCTTTTGACGTGGCAGTTTGTTTTGTCTTCTGCTGAGCGTAAAAGCTCCCATCTGCCTGTGTAAAACTTGGCAGCGTATTCCCTTGTATGCATAAAAGCACTTTTGTATCAGGGAAACCTCACTAAACGCGGATTGTCCTGGAGCTTATATTTTACGCTGTACTAGCGATAAAGCTTTGTTTGTACGCCGATGTCTCTGAAGTCACGTCTTACGCCACCCAGCACTAAAATACTGCGTATAACTCTACAGCATATTTTTTATGCTTCTACAGTGTTCTTGAGAATTTCTCCGATACATGGTACGATTCATTTCGGTGGAGGTAGGAAGCTTAGTCCAAGGTTCATTGGACCATTCAATATTTTAGAGAAAGTTGGTATTGTAGCCTATCGATTGGACTTACGATCTATATTGGAAAGAGTACACAACGTGCTTCATGTGTCATAACTGAGGCATTATGTGGCAGATCCTAGCCATGTACTGGACCATTCAGAGCTCGAGGTTGGACCAAGTCTCCGTTATCCGTAGCAGACGGTGGAGATCATATATCGTAGGGAGAAGGTGCTTCTTAACCAATTAATTCTGTTGGTTCATGTTGCTTGGAGGCATCACACTCCCGACAAGTCCACTTGGGAGCGAGAAGATGAGATGCATGAGCGTTACCCCTATCATTTTGCACCGAGAGGTATTTTTTCCTTTTTGTACTTATTTTACCTTAAATTTTGGGACAAATTTTTTTTTAAGGAGGGTAGGTTTGTAGCACCCACTTTTTGAATATATTAATAATAAAATATACACCTTTAGCATTTATACACCAATAGGGGAATATTAGATCCTTAGTACTCAATGAAGCTCATTCTAGTATTTGGAACCATGGTTAGGCCATTAGAATTTTTTTGGAAATTTTTTATAATTTTTATTAATTAAAATCTATTTTCTCTAATACTTATAAGAATTTTTATAGAAAACGTATAGGCCAAAATTGACCCAAAATATTATTTAGGGTTCAATATTCTATTTTACATTTTTTGGAATTTTTATATTTTTATTATTTACTACGAGTTATTAAACAAAAAAATTAATTTAAAAAATATTTTCGAAAAAATAAACCCTAAAACCTAAATTCCCTGTGTAGTCTGCCAACAGGGGTCCTCCCGTCAGCCTCCAGTAGCCAATAGGGTGGGGCCCGACGGCAGCGACTCGATGGTGCGGGTGCAGCTCGGGCTCCCGAGCCGAGCCGAGTCTGAATTCGACTCGGACTCAGCCGGGCCAAGCCGCGCGCACTCTCGGCCGTCCGATATTGGGCTGGGGTGAGTGGGATGTGTGACACGTATTCCCTATTAGCCGCGACTTCTACTGTTTTTCTATATATAGGTTCATAGGTTATTTTCCTACCGACTTTATTATTTTGAGGAGAGAGAAAGAGCTTGAGGGAGTTCTCATCTAGGGTTTGTTCGACTTCGCGAGACCATTACTCCTAGCTCCGTACTACAAACGCATTCATGTTTCTTGCGTTGGAACCATCTCCAGGTTAGATTCTAGAATATGTAAAAAAAAATTATAAAAAAACTATTTTTTTTAAAAATTCGTAGAGTGCCAATTGTCTGAAATCTGACACGTTATGTTGTTTTCAAGATTTGGGAAGATCCCAAACTCGGAATCAAGAATTGTTTAAAGTTTTAAAAATCTGACATGATAAACCATGACATATGTTTTTATTAGAATTAAATATACTATTTTACTTTTCTTTAAAATCCGTGCAACCTAGATGTAGTCAAGGAACCGACAAAACGATCATCTGAGCTTCATATTGGTCGTAACCTTTTACCAACTTGTGAGTTTATAAAACCATCAATTCCAAAATTCAAGTAGCGCTGAGATATACATGAATTTATATAAAAATCTATATTTTAGGTCAGTTGAATTTTTGGTCAATATGACGTCTCGATTTGCGTGCCACGAGTCTCAAGTTGTCAAATTTGGATTCTTTGGACAAAAATTGAGATTTAATCTAAAAATTTAGAATAATAGGATTAAAATAAAATATTAGACTAGTTGTTTCAGAATTAAATAATTTATCTTTTGACGTGGTAATTTGTACTACATAGGCGATTTGGACTCTGATTTGGGACATGATTCGTACCGTAACTAAGGATCACATGCAAGTACATTTTCATGATTACTTTCAGTACTTGATAGTCTCTATAATGCATGCTTAGTATTGATTATTTGTTCCTTGACACTTGTTTTATGGATTAGCAAATAGTATATTCTTGTACGAGATATGTGACTTTATGGACTATTGTTATTTCTTCGTGTTTAGTTCGGAATCCATGTTATACTAGTCGGGAGAGAAAATACTTATTGGATGTGTGAACTACCCTTTCCATCCCATGGTCTTACTGGAATAATAGCAGCCATGCACGACACGTGTCGTTTGCCGAATTTTACCCTTAGTCGTTCATATGTCGACAAGGTATTTTAAATCACGTAGATTAGTTTATTCCTATTTGTTTCTCCTATACTTGCAGTTAGTTTCTATGATCTCTTGTGATTATTGTAACTTATTTCCATGATAGGACTTCAGCAATTAGTTATTCTGGTTACCTTATTGTGATTTCAGATTTGTTGCCATCATATATTCTTAACTATTTATTGCCTCATAGCTTCTACCATTTATTGGAACTGTTTTCACTGTGATGTACTCGTTCTAATCCTGACTGGATAATAATATTTTAGGTGACTAAGATTATGATAAGATCCTTACACATTATGGACCGTATGTTGGCAACGTAACTGAGCCTGGTCTTGCCCTTCAGGAGGATCATGGAGAGTTACCATCTTAGACACCGACTGCGATTGAGTAGTTTAGTAAAGTAGTCTGTTTAGTTAGCTAGTTGGACCGGATTGTTCTTTGGGATTTGTAGTTATATTTTGGATATTAGTATTTGGGATTTTAGAAATATTTGGGAGACTCTTGGACCCATATTTGAGATTATTATTTCTTTATTATCTCTAGTGCCTTTATTTAATTTAGTGTATGTGATTGAGTTTAGTATCGATATGTATATATTTTATGAGTTATAGATTATACTTATCGCTTATTGTACAGCGTTCTACCATTGACATTGTGGTATAGGCTGGGCGTGCCCATGACTCATGCCCAATTTTAGGGTACAGGTCGTGACAGGATCTCTCCTCAAGTGGTCTCCTCTCTCTAAATTTCTTATTTGGGTTCTCTTCAAGGTCATCTTCCATTCTCTAATACCCCGCTTCCAGTGGTCCACTATGTAATACCTGCGGTTTATGACCCAATTTTAAATTGAGTATTAGAGAAACCTTACGATCCAATCGAACACGGACGAACCGTAATGAACCTTTTCAACTCATGGATCAACTTTTATTGAAATGAGTCCAAGAGTTTTCGTTGGATATTTTCGCTACTTGGTTTTGTTGATTTGCATTTTCATGTTGCTTTCAATGAAATAGTTTTCATAGTTCCTTTTTCTAGCTTGCTCATTCATTTTTAATCATAAGAGAAAGAGACCGAAGGATGCTAACCAAGTGTTGGTACAATTTCAGGACACATAACCAAGGAGTGATCGCTGCATGAGGCTTCCCCATTCTCTCGTATTGATTCAATCGGTGAGTGGGTTCGACCCTTCAATGAATCTTTTTGTCTTCATGCCTTAATAAAAATAATCTCTAGTCCACTCAGTTGCATGTTCCTAAATCAATGATACATCATTAATAAGATAAACTAAAAGAAATGAACTGCATGCTTGAATTATAGAATTGTTGCTTTACTTTCAAGTTAATGTTACATGTCCCTTGCTCGTATGTTATACAACAGAAAGTATATAGAAAACCTTGTATGGCTTGACAGTGTTCCGTATGAAAAGAAACAAAAGATGGAAACATGTGCTTGTAGTTCTGCCATGCCCCAGTCCCAAAATACGTAGGACTAAAAATACGTGAGCATGCCAGCCGTATGTACATAAAAACTTCAATATATTGAAACCATGTACATATGTACGTTGTTTTATGAATAATAATAATTCACAAGTGGTATATGACTTCATAAGTCACAAGCAAAACTAATCTCATCCACAAAACCAAATAGAAATATATAACCAAATATGGCAATGTTCCAAGTAGGAAACAGTTGAGAAGAACTAATAGTAGTGTAGAGACAAATCCACTACCAAACTAGAATATGAAAGACAACAAAATAAATACATCATCTAGTGATCATGAAGCTCTAAGGGAAGACCTCCTCGAAAGAGAAAGAAGTAGTCAGTCCTGATCCATGCTCCTGTAAATAATCATGATCTTCTATACCTGGAAAGAGTACCAGGTCCTAAGAGGGACATAACAAGTACACAAAAAATTGACATACATAAAATTAAAGCAGTAAACAATAAATAGGAAAACTAAACTATCTATGTGAAATGCACTCGAGACATCTCTAATGGCGCATGAGAGAGAAAAAATAGAAGAACAGTCATCCATTCAGACGTCCTAAAATGACTTAGAGGTACACGATTTTAACTATATATATATTAGAAACAAAAATCATATACGCTCACTTGTAGATTCTTCCCTCCGAATGAACTATCTGAACCGTATACGCGATGTAGACATATTTCAATGACGTCAAATAATATCTAAAAAACTAAACCAATACTAACTACTAACACAAGACTCGAACTCTAGTACCGATGATCAGTCAAAACTCTAGTCCATGTACTCACTCACTCAGACAGTGAACGTGTTTGAAACAGTGTCAGGTCAGAAGATATCTCGTACCTTCACCATAATCTAACCCCACAACCAGACAAGGACAAGGGTTGGACCACCATACCATGTGTCAGGCCAAAAGATACCTCGTATCTTTACAACATACCAGGTAAGTCAACTACTTCTAAGACACGTGCACAAATCTAGCAAAATAAAAACTAGGCATAAGGTAAACTGAATAATACAATCAAGCAAGGTGTACTTGCCTTCCATGCCAAGCAGCGAGCACAACAAATCTGGTTCGGTGCTCTCCACAGGAATGTCTCGAACACCTACCAATTAATTATTATACTAATTAGACTCTAATCTTCTAGTTTAATTAGGTTAATATCTAGCTATTAATCCTACGTTGGTTGCACATGCAAGTAACTACACCCCCACAATATCGCTAGCCACTAAACATTACCAAAAATCATTTTTAAAGACATTTATTACTAAAACTAATAATTCTGGAATTTTATTAGAAATAGGGTTTTAGTGACAGGGTGTGGTACACGGGTTGATCAACTTATAGATGGTGAAACACCATGTGTCAGGCCAAAAGATACCTCGTATCTTTACAACATACCAGGTAAGTCAACTACTTCTAAGACACTAATAAATACTATTTATTTTATCTATACAAAAAAATAATTAGTGTTTCACCATCTATAAGTTGATCCTATTAGGGTTGACAACCAAACTTTGCTAGTATGCATGCCAAGGAGTGGTACATGGGTGTTGTCACAATATAATCATCTAATAATATAATTTTGATATAATTTTAGAATATATAATTTCTAGAACAATAATACTTCATCAAAAAAATTTAGGATTTTCTATCTAAACCCCCTCGACCAATTTAGGGTTTAATTTGAACTAAATTGAGAGACTTAGATTTAATTGAATACAATTGGAATAAATGTGCAATAAGTATATGTCCTAATACACCTTGCCGTTGTTTCGAGGATAGAGCACCACACCAGAAGTTATCTTCCACCCAAGGTTACGAACATCTCTTAGACATGCCAGGCTACCCCTCTGACCATAGTGTAACCATAGATACTCATTATTGAATCCCATTTTAACTACGCAATATTCGTAAATCAGCGCCTTGCGCATTAATTTGTAATTTAATTAAGTTGAGGTTAAGTTGACCCAAAACAAGGCCTAACCAAGCCCTGTGCATTTCCCACGAGGACTAGCCCCCACACAGAGGAGTCAAACTGGCCCAAAAACAAGGTTAACCCTAATCCCCTCACATATGTATAAATACACATCCTCTAACCTAAAATCCTAACAACCAATCTCATTCCACCTAAACCCTAGCCGACCCCTTCTTCTTAACCAAGCATCCCCGACCGGGCAGCCATCCCTACCGCATCAGACCGCCACCGCCACTCCAAGCCAACGCCGCCTGACCGGACACCCATCCGCCATCGCCATCATCTCCTCCGTCACCACGATAACCTCCCATCAAATAAAGCAACTGCCACGACCCCGGCCACAGACTCCAGCACCCCCACCGCCGCTGGCTGGCCAACCCCGACGTCCCCCCACGACCCGACCTTCACCAGGAATAGTTCCAGCGTTGCCCCGTCCTGCAGACCGTCGCTGTCGCTGCTGCGACTACTACAGCGCTGCGCTGTCGCTGCCGCCGTGCGACGCCGGAGCTCCGCTACGCCGGAGAACACGTCGACGAGACCCCATAGTTCTGACGATCAGGTATTCGATCACCAACCCCTCCTTCCTGGTATCCTATCGTTATACCATCGTGTCATGTATCATGGATTCGGACACGCGTAATAAGAAAGGAGACCCTATATGTTTGCATGTATATTAGATGGTAATTAATTAGACTAGATAGTAATTAATAATTAGTAATCACCCCAATGATATGAGACTGTCATTAAGGACTAATATTTTACCTGAACACTTGGACATAAACCAAGTATATTTGGACAAGGAAACCAAGGACGTATTCGTACAATTCAGACATAGTTGGTAAACCCTTAAATTTAGTAGGTTACTGTCTCAAGGTGCACATTAACCGAGGACAGAACATGTGTGCACCCTAGCTACGTGCACATGTGATGTTGTATTCGATCAGCCATGAACTTGCGACAGTATCCAAGAGTAGCATTATAGTCATGTGTATTTATTGTTTAGTGTCTGATATCCGCATTTGTTATATTATATTGTGTGTTAGGATCATTGGATCAGCCAGGAGACACTGAAGGAACCGGCTTTTGGCATTCACAGCTTGAGGACTCATGCAAGATACCTTGCCATATTTATCGTCTAATTTAAATTATGCATATATTGTATTGTATTCTTGTTGCTTTTACTTTATACAACTGTGCGCGTCCGAGATTTGACTCGGGTGCAATCGACGGATATATCGATGATTATTTTACTTGACCTAGTAATTAGCAGACTCACGCCATTGGAGGATACTCTGTTATCTTCTGAGACGTGACACCCTTACACGTTCACTGAGACATATTCATATTAGGATACGGGTTCGCGTACTCGACTAGCTATCGGTACGTACGACTTACATCACGGTTAGTACATAATTCATGTTATATCTTAGTGTTAGAGACCGGCATATAGATGCGTGGTATGCACGTCGAGTATTCGATTTGCATATCTACATTGGGTGGGGAGGATATTAGTAGGCATATGGGATACACCCATTGGAGTTCGTAGTATCCAGAGGAGCCACAGATCCAATGACTCATTTTACACTACTGCCACGTTCTTCGGAGCGTTATGGATAATATACTATACTGCTGCCACAATCTTCGGAGCAATATAGATGATATACTGCACTGCTACCACGCTCTTCGGGGTGTTGGACGTTATGCCTACGCCTACCCATACGTACCAAAGTTGTCCTCATATTGCATTCACTTAGATGGTTAGCACACCCTTGTTGTATTTATTTTATTCAGTATTTATATATGGCATGTTTCTATGTATCTTGTTACGTCTCTCTGAGGACCTGGTACCTTTCCAGATTTGGATGAGGCATATTACCCCACAGTGTACGGTCCAGGATAGGAGACGAGGTTCGCTACCGCAGAGGAGCTAGAGGTACTACCATCAGAGTTTTCATGATCACTTGTAGGTCTTCAGCCTAGGATTGGGAGCATCACTATCTAGCCAGCCGATGCCCTAGTCCACACTATTTTATCTATCATGTCAGTATTTTATTTTGTCATAGTAGTGGATTTGTTCCCACAAGACATTATTGGTTGTACTATGATATCTTGAGACTGGTGTTATCTTCCGGCAGTTTATTTAGTACTTCTTGCTGTTTATATTGTGGATAATATTAGATTACCTATTGGTGATTAATATTTGACATGTTAGTCATTTAGGACAGCATAGCACTCTTCATTGGATCCATTAAATTGGGATATCCTCGGAGACGTGACAGCTGGCTATTGCCACGTGACCTGGTCCTGCGTACTTTTGGGACTGGGGCTTGACATAGTTTTAGTGGTGGCCTATGTAGGTTAACTTTTTTGCTTGTGGTATGGTAACATGCCCAGCGAGCCTGCAATAGGATAGAAATTTCTAGGTCTCATCCACTTTGATTGCATCTTTGAACTTCCTTCGTATTACTTCTAAATATCTGTTTCCTGTTTGTTTGATGCCGTACTCTTTTAAATAAAATCATGTCTCTTGCATCAAGATGAACTTGCGCAGTGGATGAGGAGCACCCAATGCCGTGGTGCTAGACAACACCACCCAAGGAGAAGAAGTACCCCAGTGACTACCTGGAGGGCAACCACCGCCACAGGCCCCGCTGATTCATTAGCACGAGACTTCTTAGGGCGATCCTACACAACAGTCAGAGGGGCAGACTTCACAGACAATCCCTACACCATATTTTGAGGGCCAGACTTTAGGAGCTATACCAATGCCGCAGATCGAGAGGCCGACATCTGAGGAGACACTTACCGCACAGCCGGAGGTTCTACTACCACCACCTCCACCTTATACACCCCAGATGCCACAGCTAGATGGACAGCCACAGATGCTTCAGTTCTTTCAGACTATGATGCAAGCACATTGGCATCAGAACGAGACGTTGAGACAGAGTTTGATGGCAGTACTAGAGAGGACACCTGTCACAGCACCTGTGCCAGCACCTGCACCAGCCCAGACAGGTGGCACAATAAGATAGTTTTGACAGATGGGACCAGATACTTTCTCGGGCAACGAGATCGTAGAGCAGATCTTTGATTGGGTCGCCAACACGGAGATGCTACTTGAGGCTTCACAATTGTACCCAGACCTTTGGATGACCGCAGTGAGGGCCCAATTAAAAGGCAAAGCCCATCACTGGTGGGATTCTATTGAGCGCAGTGTAGGCAAGAACCAGACTTGGGAACAGTTCTTAGAGTACTTCAATATGAAGTATTTTTCAGCTACAGTCAGAAATGTCCTGTACTTCCAGTTCCTACATCTAGAACAGGGAAACATGACTGTTGACGCCTATGACGTAGATTTCAGCCGCCTTAGTAGATTTGGTGCCGTCCTGATATCCAATAATCTAGAGAAGGCCTAAAAAATCCATCATAGCCTTACTTTTGAGCTACAGAGGTATACCACCATACAGGCAAGAATTTCTTATGAAGAGGTACTTTAAGAGGTGAGAGTCCAGGAGGCCATCGGCAGAGGAGCAAGACTTTCCAACACAACTGCACCAGCAGAGCCCAGCCCAGAGTAGGAGGACCGATCCATCGTCCCAGAGCGCAGACACAGCAGAGGACAATGCCATACCAGAAGAAGGAGCTTCCGACTTGCTACCACTGTGGTAAGAGAGGACATTACGAGAAGGACTGCAGAAAAAGACTGAGGACATGCCAGATTTGTGGGTCAGACCAGCACCAAGTCCGAGACTGCCCACAGCGCAGAGAGGCAGCACCGCCTGCCGGACAGAGACCAATAGCACCAGTTCCGAGGATACTACCACCGCCAGGAGGTCAACGTCCACCAGTACCCGGAGGATTTTAGAGGGGACCACCCTTGGCCCCACAGGAGGTACAATTTGACCAAGCTCGATAGCAGACCGGAGGGCAGAGGCACGGACAGGCCTTTGCACTAGCAGCTACAGAGGAGAAAACAGAAGGGAAAGCTATCACAGGTACAATTTTAGTTGCATCATTACCTGTGACTGTATTGTTTGATTCTGGAGCTACCTTATCATTCATATCTAGTAGATTTATAACAATGCATAGAGTAGCTACTTCCCCCTTACCTAAGAGTTGGAAGATTCTTACCGGAGGAGGTATCGTGCTGGTTACCAGCACTATTAGAATGTGTTCGGTAGTTGTATATGGTAGAGAGATGAGAGCGCGATTCTTGGTATTACCCATGCCGTACTTTGATGTTGTGCTAAGCATGGACTGGTTAAGCCAGTATAATGCCGTACTGAATTGCCAGAAGGATAGCGTCACCTTTAGACCGCCAGATCAACCGGAGTTCGAGTACATGCGAGGGACCGTCGAACAAGGAGTAGGTACATGGCTATGGATATGATACCCCTACCAATAGTTGCCAAATTTGACAATGTTTTTCCTGAAGACTTATCAGGCTTACCACCAGATAGAGACGTGGAGTTCACCATCGAGCTAGTACCCGGAGCAGCACCGGTATCCTCTAATGTTTACCGATTGGCGAAGATGGAGCTAGATGAACTGAAGTTATAATAAGAGGGATTGCAGAGCAAGGGATTTATCCGTCTTAGTACATCACCCTAGTGATTACCAGTGTTGTTTGTACCTAAGAAGGACGGAACGGTACGCTTGTGCATTAATTACAGAGCCCTTAATGCTTTGACTATCAAGAACAAGTACCTCCTGCCACGAATTGATGATTTGTTCGACCAGTTGACAGGAACAGTGGTTTTCACAAAGATTGACTTGAGATCAGGTTATCATCAAGTGAAGGTGCGAAGAGAAGACATTCAAAAGACATCATTCAAGGCTCGTTATGGTCACTATGAATTCTTAGTGATGCCTTTTGGACTGACAAATGCGCCAGCTGTATTTATGAACTTGATGAACAGAGTATTCCACCAATACTTAGACCGGATCGTAGTAGTCTTCATTGTCGACATCTTGGTGTATTTGAAGAGCCACGAGGAGCACGAAGAGCATCTGAGACTAGTGTTAGAGACACTAAGGAGAGAGAGGCTTCATGCTAAGCTGAACAAGTACGAGTTTCTTCCAGATTGTGTTGCTTTTCTTGGACACGTCGTCTCAGGAGATGGTATTTCAGTAGATCCGACGAAGATTTCATCGGTAGAGACATGGCCAACCCCTACCAATATCTCGAAAGTAAGGAGTTTCCTAGGACTTGCTGGGTATTATCGGAGGTTCGTAGAAAACTTCATGAAGATCGCAGAGCCGCTGACCCGTTTGACTCGTAAGGAGCAGGAGTTCACTTGGACAGAGGAGTGTCAGACAGCGTTCGATGAGCTGAAGAAGCGTTTGACTACGGCACCCATCTTGACCATACCATCTGGACCTAGAGGATTCGTGATCTATACCGATGAATCCGGGAAAGGATTATGATGTGTCTTGATGCAGCATGGGAAGGTTGTAGCCTATGCTTCTAGACAGTTGAGAACCCATGAGAAGAACTATCCCACTCACGACTTAGAGCTTGCAGCAGTGATCTTTGCTCTGAAGCTTTGGAGACACTACCTATATGGAAAAAGAGTAGAGATATTCACTGATCATAAGATCCTGTAGTACGTCTACACTCAAAAGGATCTGAATTAGAGGCAGAGACGTTGGCTCGAGGTGATAACAGACTTCGAGATTGAGCTACAGTACTACCCAAAAAAGGCCAACATAGTAGCTGACGCGTTGAGCAAAAGACCCATGGCATTTTTCTTGACTACACAATAACATCTGTTGGGAGATCTAGAGCAGATGGATATAGAAGTCGTTATGCCCATAGTAGATGGACAGTTGTCGAGTTTTCAATTACAGTCGACATTAGTGGAGAGGATCAAGGCGGCTTTGCCCACAGATGCCAGATTTCAGAGACTTAGACAGAGGACAGAGGCTGGAATACAGACAGGATTGTATATACATGAAGACGGAACTTTGAGATGTGGAGATCACCTCTATGTTCCAAATGGAGAGCTTCGACAAGAGTTGATGGCAGAGGCACACAGTTTGACCTATTCTATTCATCCAGGAGGCACGAAGATGTACAGAGACTTGAGATAGTACTACTGGTGGCATGGAATAAAGAGAGAGATAGCATACTTTGTGGCCAAGTGCCTGGTGTGTCAATAAGTCAAGGCTGAGCATCAGAGATCTGCAAGATTGCTTCAACCGCTCCCTATACCAGAATAGAAATGGAGCACATCACTATAGACTTTGTTACGAGCTTTCCGAGGAGTCCTTGTGGTCAAAATACAGTATGGGTAATCGTTGATAGACTCACCAAGTCCGCACACTTTATACCCTTCATAGTTGGATAATCCACTGAGGTCCTAGCAGACATTTACATGAGGAAGATTGTACGATTACACAGAGTGCCAGTTCGCATCGTATCTGACAGGGATACAAGGTTTACCTCTTACTTTTGGCGAAGTATGCAAAAGAGTCTCGGTACTCGCCTGAAGTTTAGCACATCATATCACCCCCAGATAGATGGCCAGTCGGAGCACACCATTCAGATGTTGGAGGATATGTTAAGAGCATGCATGCTTGATTTCGAAGGATCTTGGGAAGACCATTTGCATTTTGTCGAGTTTTTCTACAACAACAACTATCAAGTGAGCATCCAGATGGCTCCCTATGAAGCATTGTATGGCAGGAAGTATCGTTCCTCTGTATGTTGGAGTGATATAGGTGAGAGACAGATTCTTGGCCACGAGTTGGTTGTTCGTATAGTAGAGAAGGTGAAGAAGATCCAAGGACACCTACGAGCAGCACAGGACACACAGAAGCATTGGGTGAATGCGCATCGATGACCCTTAGAGTTCCAGGTTGGAGATCACGTGTTTCTAAAGATCTCGCCTACTTGGGGGACTATCAGATTCGGAGGCAGTGGAAAGCTGAGTCTGAGGTACATCAGACCATTCGATGTGTTAGAATGCGTCGGAGAGGTTGCTTACAGATTAGCCTTGCCGCAGACTTTGAAAGGAGTCCATGATGTCTTCCATGTATCTCAGTTGAGGAGGTACATGCCGGATCCGAGTTATGTACTTGACCATTCAGAGATCACAGTCGATCCGAGGTTATCATACCAAGAGGAGCCCGTTGAGATCCTGGACAGGAGCGAGAAGGTATTGCAAGGTCAGACTATCCCTCTAGTTCGTGTCGCATGGAGTCATCATGCACCAAGAGAGTCGACTTGGGAACGCGAGGAGGATATGAGACAGCGCAATCCCCATCTCTTCGAAGGACTAGGTACGTTTAGCATTTTAAAATTCAGTCAGTAATTCTCACCTTGCGTATGATTTTAATTTCGAGGACGAAATTCTCTAAGGAGGGTAGATTGAAAACCCCCTCGACCAATTTAGGGTTTAATTTGAACTAAATTGAGAGACTTAGATTTAATTGGATACAATTGGAATAAATGTGCAATAAGTATATGTCCTAATACACCTTGCCGTTGTTTCGAGGATAGAGCACCACACCAGTAATTATCTTCCACCCAACGTCACGAACATCTCTTAGACATGCCAGGCTACCCCTCTGACCATAGTGTAACCATAGATACTCAATATTGCATCCCATTTTAACTACGCAATATTCGTAAATGAGCGCCTTGCACATTAATTTGTAATTTAATTAAGTTGAGGTTAAGTTCACCTAAAACAAGGCCTAACCAAGCACTGTGCATCTCCCATAAGGACTAGCCCCCACACAGAGGAGTCAGACCGACCCAAAACCAAGGTTAACCCTAATCCCGTCACATATGTATAAATACACATCCTCTAACCTAAAACCCTAACAACCAATCTCATTCCACCTCAAACCCTAGCCGACCCATTCTTCTTAACCAAGCATCCCCGACCGGGCAGCCATGCCCACCGCCTCAGGCCGACATTGCCACTCCAAGCCACCGCCGCCTGACCGGATACCCCTCCGCCATCGCCATCATCTCCCCTCCATCACCACGTCAACCTTCCATCAAATAAACCAACTGCCCCGACCCAGGCCACAGACTACAGCACCCCCGACCACCGTTGGCTGGCCAACCCCGACGTCCCCCGACGACCCGACCTCCACAAGGAACAGTTCCAGCGCCGCCCTGCCGCTGCAGACCGTCGCTGCCGCTGCTGCGACTACTGCAGTACTGCGTTGCTGCTGCCACCGTTGTCTTGCCACCATGCGACACCGGAGCTCCGCCACGCCGGAGAAAACGTCGACGAGACCCCCTAGTTCTGACAATCAGGTACTCGATCACCAACCCCTCCTTCCTGGTATCCTATCGTTATACCATCGTGTCGTGTATCATGGATTCGGACACGGGCAATAAGAAGGGAAACCCTATATGTTTGCATGTATATTAGATGGTAATTAATTAGACTAGATAGTAATTAATAATTAGTAATCACCCCAATGATATGAGACTGTCATTAAGGACTAATATTTTACTTGAACACCTGGACATAAACCAAGTATGTTTGGACAAGGAAACCAAGGACGTATTCGTACAATTCAGACATTGTTGGTAACCCTTTAACCATAGTAGGTTACTGTCTCAAGGCGTACGTTAACTGAGGACAGAACATGTGTGCACCCTAGCTACGTACATACGTGACGCTATATTCGATCAGCCGTGAACTTGCGAAAGTATCCAAGAGTAGCATTGTAGTTGTGTGTATTTATTGCTTAGTGTCTGATGTACGCATTTGCTATATTATATTGTGTATTAGGATCATTGGATCAGCCAGGAGACACTGTAGGAACCGGCTTCTGGCATTCACAGCTTGAGGAATCAGACAAGATACCTTGCCATATTTACTGTCTAATTTAAATTATGCATATGTTGTATTGTATTCTTGTTGATTTTACTTTATACAATTGTGCGCGTCCGAGATTTGACTTGGGTGCAGTCGACGGATACGTCGATAATTATTGTACTTGACTTAGTCATTAGCAGACTCACCCTATTGGAGGATACTCTGTTATCTTCAGATACCTAACACCCTTACACGTTCACTGAGACATATTCATATTGGGATGCGGGTTCGCGTACTCGACTAGCTATTAGTGCGTGCGACTTACATCACGGTTAGTACGTAATTCAGGTTATATCTTAGTGTTAGAGACTGGCATATAGATGCGCGGTATGTACGTCGAGTATTCGATTTGCGTATCTACATTGGACGGGGAGGATATTAGTAGGCGTATGGGATATACCCATTAGAGTTCGTAGTATCCAGAGGAGCCACGGATCCAATGACTCTCTTTATACTGCTGCCACATTCTTCGGAGCGATATGGACGATATACTGTACTGCTGCCACATTCTTCGGAGCGATATGGATGATATACTGCACTGCTGCCACGCTCTTCGGGCTGTTGGACGTTATACCGCATACGTACCAAAGTTGTTCTCATATTGCATTAACTTAGATGGTTAGCACACCCTTGTTGTATTTATTTTATTCAGTATTTATATATGGCATATTTCTATGTATCTTGTTATGTCCCTCTGAGGAACTAGTACCTTTCTAGATTTGGACGAGACATATTACCCCACGGTGTATGGACCAGGACAGGAGACGAGGTTCACTACCGCAGAGGAGCTAGAGGTACTACCGTCAGAGTTTACGTGATCACTTGTAGGACTTCTGCCTAAGATTGGGAGCATCATTATCTAGCCAGCCGATGCCCTAGTCAACACTATTTTATCTATCATTTCAGTATTTTATTTCTTCATAGTAGTGGGTTTGTTCCCCCCAGACATTATTGGTTGTACTATGATATCTTGAGACTGGTGTTATCTTCCAGAAGTTTATTTAGTACTTCTTACTGTTTATATTGTGGATGAGATTAGATTACCTGTTGATGATTGATATTGGACTTGTTAGTCATTTAGGACAGCGTAGCACTCTTCGTTGGATCCATTAAATTTGGATATCCTCGACGACGTGACAGCTGGCTATTACCACGTGTCCTGGTCCCACGTACTTTTGGGACTGGGGCGTGACAATGTCCAAAATCGCATTATGCCCCTGCGGCATCTTTTGAAAGCCCGCGATAAAATCTATAATGATGTTATCCCATTTCCACTAGGGAATAGCGAGATTATGCAGCTCCCCGCCGGGCCTCTGATGTTCAGCTTTTACCTGTTGACAGGCCATACCCTGTGACACAAAGGTCGCCACATCCCGCTTCATACCGTGCCACCCGAAGGTTATGTGCAAGTCCTTGTACATCTTGGTGCTCCCCAGATGTAAGGAATACTTCATATAGTGTGCCTTTGTCATGATTTCCTTTTGGAGTTATGGATCGTAAGGAACGCATAATCTTTCTTTCATCTGTAAGGTCCCATCTTTGCCTTCTACGAAGTTGGAAGTCTTTACAGTCAAGATCAGCCCACGCATCTTCGCTAGGAACTAATTGTCCCTCTGAGCAGACTTGATTCTATCACGCAAACTCGGCTCAAGATAAAATGGAGCCAGTTGTATTCCTTGATTCCAAAATCAAAATTTGATGCCCATTGCCTATAGATCCTGAAGCAAATAGTTGTTTATGGATAGTGAGCCCACGTGCTTTTGTCTCAGAGAATCAACAACGATGTTTCCCTTGCCCGGAGTATATGCGATATTCAGGTCATAGTCCTTTATCAGTTTTAGCCAGCACTGCTGTCGAAGGTTCAGTTCCCATTGGGTGAATAGGTACTTGAGGCTCTTTTGGTCTGTGTAGATTTTGCAAGCAATACCATAAAGATAATACTGCCACAACTGTCTTCAATTGTCTTGAGGCGTATGTAATCACCTTATCCCTCTGCATAAAAACACACCCTAAGCTGAGTCCTGAAGCATCATTGTATATCTAAAACTCTTTTGCTCCATCAGAAAGTGCAATTATTGGAGCTGAAATAAGCCGTTGCTTTAGCTCCTGAAGCTATCTTCGCATTCGTCACTCCACTTGAATTCAATCCCTTTCTGAGTAAGGCGAGTGAAAGGCGAGACCAATTTAGAAAACTCTTTCACGAACCTATGGTAGTATCCCGCTAGGCCCAGAAAGCTACAAACTTCACTAACTAACGTATGATGCTTCCAATCCACCACCGCTTCTATCTTCTTTGGGTCTTCGGCGACGCCTTCTGCCGAGATGACATGTCCAAGGAATGCAACACTGTTTAACTAGAACTCACACTTGCTGAGCTTTGCGAACAACCGATGCTCCCACAATATCTATAGCACGATCGTCCAGTGTTCCTTGTATTCTGTCTCACTCTTGGAATAGATTAGTATGTCATTAATAAACATGACCATAAACTTCTCCACAAACGGCCAAAATACATGGTTCATCAGATATATAAAAGTTGTTGGGGTGTTCGTCAAACCGAACGACATTACAAGAAATTTATAGTGCCCGTATCGGATTTGAAATGCTGACTTGGGGACGTCACCGGATTTAATTTTCAACTGGTGATAGCCCGATCCGAGATCGATTTTAGAGAATACTGTTGCGCCTTATAGTTGATCAAACAGGTCGTCTATCCTTGTTAACGGATACTTGTTCCGCATGGTAGCCTTATTCAGTTCTCGGTAGTCTATGCACAGCCGAATGGATTCTTCATTTTTCTTTACGAATAGAACCACAACTCCCCATGTAAAAATGCTTGGGCGAATGTATCATCGGTCCAACAGATCTTATAACTACACCTTCAGTCCCTTTAGCTCTATTAGGGCCATTCGGTAGGGTATCTTTGATATCGGTCGTATATCCGAAAATGTGTCAATGGCGAATTCGATCTCTCATTCAGGAGGCATTCCAAGCAGCTCGTCCAGGAAAATGTCGGAGAAATCTGTTATGACATCATCTTGAGCTGCATCTACACCTTCTTGCCGGGTGTCTCTAACAGAGGCTAAGTAGCCTTCATAGCCTGAATACAACATGCGCCTAGCCAAAATTATTGATATCACCATCGCCGTCTTCGGTGCAGCACTGCACGAATAGTAGAAGTCTGCCTTGTCAGGTAGATAAAATATGACTCGCTTCTCCGCGTACTCAATCGTTGCATGGCAAGCACTCAACCAGTACATTCTGAGAATAATATCATATTCCTTAATATTTAGAACAATAACATCTAAAGAAAGCTTCCTGCCTCCGATACAAATATAGTCGTCCCTATAAATCGCATTGGCGGGCATGTCGACTCCCGAAGGGGTACTCACGCAAAGGTTCATATTTAAAGGAGTAGAAGCTAATTTATTTTCAACAATAAAATCATCAAATATAAAACTATGCATGGCACGTGAATCGAATAAGGCTCTAGGGGCAAATCTTTAAAAAGTAAGGTACCAATCACAACAGTGTCGAAGGAAGATGCCTCATCCCGAGTCAATGCATAGACTCAGCCATGGGCACCCGGGCATTGTGGGTTCACTAGTACAACATTGGTGCCATGTGCTGGAGGTCCCTTTTTCTGGTTTGACTGTTGTCTGACGATCGATATTCCGTCTTGATAATCAAATGCTTTATGGTCCAGCCGGCCACATTTGAAACATCATACGACTCGGCACTCAGTCACCATATGTCCCATCTTGCCGCACCTATGGCAATACAGTACCTGAGGTGGACCCCTGTACTCAGATGTTTGTGGATACTTCGGTGATCCAGACCCTCCCATTTCATGAGGCTGCTTGTTAAAATTGGTACAGGTAGTCTGTACATTTTTCTTTTATGAATTGCGTCCAAAAATTTGTTTGTTATTAAGGTCAGTTTCATAATATTTCCGGTAGGCCTGGCACTTTTAATTTATGACATTCCTACGCAGGTCGGCATACAAACCTTTCTGAAAGTGATAGCACCATACCTGCTGGTTAGGCAAGAAGTGTCCGACAAACTTGGCGAGTCTTACGAACACTAAATCATAGTCATCAACGGACATACTTCCTTGTATCAGATTGCTGAAGTCATCTTCCTTTTGTTGCCATACTGCCCTTGGGATATATTATTCAATGAAGGCAGATTTGAACATCTCCCAGGTGATCTTACAATTAGGATTGGAATCATAAATTCCTTGCTTGGTGGCTTTCACCAATTATGCGCCAGTAGTTCCAGGTGCACCGATGCACAAGCCACTCGTTTGGACCCTTTAATTCCAACCAGGTTGAAGAGTCCTTCAAGTTTTGCTATCCATCCCATCACCATATCCGGTTTCGCTCGTACGTTGAATGTTGGTGGGTGCATCTTAGTGAACTCAGCCACTCTGTAGGAATTTTTAGCAGAAGACTGCATCTCCTCAGACTAATCTTCTACCGCCACAACTGGCGATGCGACAGGTGTCATCGTGGATGCGCCGTTGCTGGGCAACAAAGATGCGATCAATTGCATCATGGTATACATCTGCTTTTGTTGAGCAGTGAACTAAGCCTGAATCTGTGCCTGTTGAGTGGCAGCTTGTTGTTGCTGCACCTCCATTAGATGTAGGAGCCTCTCAGTTATATCATTTAAACCTGCCCCTCCGGATGCTCTAGAACATATCGGATCATTCTGGACAGGATGAGCACGGCTTGCAGCAAAAGTATTTTTGTTTGCCATTGCTACAAAAAGAGAGTAGCTTGTCAACACTCCAAAAATAAAAACTTTTATTTACGGGCTTATTGTATAGGGCGATTTATCTCATGCAGCGGACACCGAATGCATTCAATCGAATGGCGCATCAAACTTCTAGAATATCTTTTTAAAAACCGAAAAAAGTGAAGTCGTGCTCTGATGCCAACATGTCATGCCTCGATCCCGCAAGGGTCGATCGTCCTCGTTTGGATCCTTTGTGTAACCGATCATCCTCGCTTGGACGTGATATCGTGCGAGCCTGGAGTTGCGCTCGCACAAGGAAAGAACATGCAGTGATAGGAATCCATTTGAAACACAAGTTAAAAAACACATTCACAGATAGTTGAACACAAAGTATAGGAAGAAAATATACTTTTTATTTATAATTCAGAGTAATTTACATAGAGTTTATATTTGTTGTGCCTCTCGGCTACTTGATTTTCATTACAAAAATAAACTCAAAAGGTAGACGCACTCCATCAGATAAGCCTTATAGTCCATACATTACGCCCATATATAGATTGAAAAGACCATACCTCCAAAATGAACTGGCTTTAACTATACTTCAAAATAGAAGAGCTTATAATGCCCACTCGTCTATCCACTAGCGTTGCACACTCTGAGTGCCTGAAATATTTGCCCACAATATGGGTCAGTACTCAGCTTGTACTGGTGAGCGGTATGAACCTACTCGCCTAAATCAATAATTGCTTATAAGGGGCGAGCATGCATTAAAATGGTCGTGCTATTAAGAACTAAGTGAATTCAGCTCATATCAATTTCATGGTTTTAGAGAAATAAATAACGTTGAACCCATATAGGACATCGGTCTCTTACTCGACCGATGCACGCCTTCTCTGCACTGAAACACAAGTATACTTACCATCTGCATAAAATAATAGATTAGCATGCGTTCTATCTATATGCGATCATTGGTCATGGGGACTTATCCAAGGAATTGTGCCGAGTTCTGACAGCCGGGGTTGCAAGCTCTGTTGATGGTCTCGCAATACATCAGGACTAGCATGATCAAATATTTCCTCCGGGTCGATACGGTTCTAGTGCCCCGGAATACCGTTTTGAGAAAATGCCAAACCTTGTGCACAAGTTGTATCAGACCATGCAAATACGTGAACAGTTCAACTATCATACAATGCATGAGATAAAACAGAAGAAGTAAAGTAGCACTATATATACATATGTAACAGTTCATATTTTCTCAAAGCCGTGTTCTAATTTTTGGTGTCTCGTGGGTCCAAACTTTATGAGGCACCAGGCCGCAACCAATATTTCAGATGCCGCAT
The DNA here is from genome assembly GCA_036927795.1 of Iris macrosiphon. Lineage (NCBI taxonomy): Eukaryota > Viridiplantae > Streptophyta > Magnoliopsida > Asparagales > Iridaceae > Iris > Iris macrosiphon. Next base: position 83,713,022 of record JAYESA010000014.1, on the reverse strand, counting down.
TCCATCAGGCAGTTCCTTGGTTTCGAACCACAACTGTCGCTTTATTTTGAAGCTCATATTTAGATCGTGTACATGAATATACAAGTTAGTCTATAATTTCTATATTCCTTTCTTAGTGGCTGGCATGCTTTGGGGCTAAGGATTTTCTAGGCGTTCAGCCGGGCATCATCGATTGAACGTTTGCATCATTAGAGATGTAGACGTGAAAAAGTAGAAAAGAAGGGTCCGAACCACCCACCGATTAAGAAAACTGCTGAAAGAAGGAGTCCTGCCTAGCGACGATCAAACGTCAGTTACGCGGACCTGCAATAGCACAAGCACGGAGTTAGAATACTTTTGCCTATCCTTCTGAAATCACCAAGAACCAAATCTCCAAGTGAGAAAGCCAACAACAAAAATCAAGCAAATCTAAAGCAACACCAAAATGAAATCCCAAAGCAACATCAAGAAAATTAAGCAACAAATACGAAAAATATTGGACTCGTTTCAATAGAGGATTATCCATGAGTTGGAAAGTATCATCGTATTTTTTCCGTGGCAAGAGGATACCAAAAATTCTAAACACCAAGCTACGACTCAGACAGACTAGCCATAAGCCCAATTATATAGTACGCATCCCGGTCGGATCGGGTTTTGAGGCACTATACCACGTGAAGGGGGGTCGGCTTTGGTTATGGAGGAGAAGGGGAGATTAGGTTAGGGTTTATGTAGAAAAGATGAGAAAGAAATATTATGAAGGTATATATATATATATATATATATATATATATATATATATATATATATATATAGAGAGAGAGAGAGAGAGAGAGAGAGAGAGTGAGAAAAAGATATATATATATATATATATATATATATATATATTGATAACCTCAATATCAAATTTTCAAAATTTATTCTATATGGCATTCTTATCTTTAAAGTTAAATCCTCATCATCATAATTTTTCTTCAAAAAAAATTCTTGAAATTAAAATAACTTAATTCCCTCGATCGTATCTTACTTGATAACCTTCGTAACCACCGTCTAAGATCTTCATATAAAATTTCAGCTCAAGTTGACAATACAACATCTACCCAACTTAGAATTTACCCATTTTTCGTAAAAAATAGGCTATAAAAAAAATCTCGATCATTCAATAGTGCTTATTAATCCTCAAATCTTAACACAAAATCTATCACATATGTGATATGACCTTAATTACAAAGATAGTCATAAAGTAATATGATTGGCCTATGGGATATACCTAGTATTAACCATGTGTCAACTTTATATCAAGCATGAGCGTTCGTCTTTTCGATATAGGGGAAGACAAAAAATATTAATAAAGATTTTAAAGAGGAGGTAATAGAATACAAGTACAGGGTTCAAGGGCGATTGAAGAATTCAAAAGAGAGTTGTCACGGCAGTTGTGGATTGAAATCTTATTTTTGGTAAATTCCTATTAGTATGCTCATATCAGTACAGTTATGTAACCGATATAATATGCTCTGACATGTCTAAAGGGCAAGTATATTTGTCTAACAAGCTAAGTCAAGTATATCTCAATCCATGTAAAGTTGTCATGCGAAGACCGAACCAAGCGCACTAAGGTTAGCTAGACCATAATACACTGATTCTAATTAGACAATGTATTAGTGTGGCACCGTAATAATACAAATGTCATGAACATGCTCGATAAAGAATAAGCTTGCAAAACTACACTGTAATAGCAGCATGAGTCAAGATAGTCCAAATAATATAAGTATGTGAGATTATGTTGAATGAAAGTACAATAGTTCGAGTTCATCAAGAATCGAAGACTCGTCCGGTGTTTGCCTCTATAGCTGCCATGCTAACTTTTTCTAAGTCTCTGGTCGACCAAATGGGGGTATGGGCCTCTAAAGCCTTACAATCTAGATGAACACGATCTTTTTATGTTAGCCTATAGTTGGTGTCATTCAATTACACTTCATTAATGGGTCAAAAGGACTATGGGAAACTAGGTTGTGAGGCATGCTACCCAACTTACAAGAATCAACTTATAATGTAACTTAAGAATGGAGAAGTTACTGTCTCTCAAGTGAGAGAGGATATAATCTGTATTGAGATATGTGGAACATTTTACTTGATTTGAAACTAAAGGATAATCATAAAATCATAATCTAAATAAATAACTTAAACTTTCAAGTTCTAATTACTAAGCACAAATATTTAAAAATTAAAGATTAATAAACTTCAATCCTACCAAATTATATATCCTAACATAAAAGAAATCACTAGGCCTACCATTAGAAGGGTAAGGTGTCACAATTTGAAAGATGAAGAAAAATTTAAGTTATCGCACAAATAGCGAGCGTTAAGGTTTCGGAGAAACAAGATATGAAAGTAAATAGAGAACTGTTGATAATATCATGTTTTCTAAGGGAAGGTGGTATGCTAGTCTCTATGTTTGAGCTATGATCAAGAGAAAGGTTCTAATCATTCAATAGGTTTTAATTGGTAAAGAGCTATGACAATTGATCTATGATAGAGGGAGGGATTAACTCAAGATGGAAAAGTATATAGATAGTTGGATGAGATGACACGGTTGGTGACTCATGGAGACTCATGTATGACTCAACGATGATCATAGATTCTAGGGGATCTACTAAGCTGAAGGTATGGTACACTTTCTCTTACTAAGGTATTGGTTCAATCCTCTTAGTTTTCTAAGGTACTGCTCTTCTAATATTAAGACAAGAATAAATTTATAGTCCTCTTATATTATCTCACTATGAAAGTTAGGTTATCCTAATATTCAATATTGGATTTCTATTAGTTCCTCGATACTAGGGTCAAACAATATGGTCAAATTTTTAAATAACCCTAGTAGTATCTATACTACTCTCAAGTTATTCCTAAATATATCAAGGGATAATAGTTAATTAATTTACAGGTGTTGGATGCTAGGGTTCATTAGGTATGCTAAACTTTTGGGAGCTGCCAATATTCTAATTTATTTTTCTTAGTAGGTATGTACCATAGTTATCTTCTAACAAAAAGGATTCATATATTGTGGCAGAAGGCTATACTCAAGGAACTATTAGGGAAGTACAATAAATAGGAAGAGGTGAGAAAATAAAGATACTGATGTCAAAAGAATTAAGTGAGTACAATTTCGAAGGTCAAGGAAGGTAGGTGAGTACAAGAATTTAGAACAAAAATAAAGAGAAAAGTCAAATATGTTGATTAGATCCTATACTCTAATCATATTTGTAGGCATGCTCAGTACAGTAATGTAATCGAGATAATATACTCTCAATCTGCATGGGCCACCACTATATATATGTCACGTCCTAGTCCCAAAATACTTAGGACTAAGAATACGTTAGCGTGTCAGCCGTATGTACATGGCAACTCCAATATCTGGAAACCATACACATACGTATGTTATTTTATAAATAATAATAATTCACAAGTAGTATATAACTTCACAAGTCACAGGCAATACTAATTTTATCAACAAAACCAAATAGAGATATATAACCAAATATGGCAATGTATCAAGTAGGAAATAGTCGAGAAAAAATGATAGTGGGGTAGAGACAGATCCACTACCAAACTAGAATATGAAAGACAACAAAATAAGTAAATCATTTAGTATTCAAGAATCTCTAAGGGAAGACCCCCTCGAAAGAGAAATAACTAGCCAGTCCTGATCCGTGCTCCTGCAAATAATCATGATCTTTTATACCTGAAAAGGGTGCCAGGTCCTCAGAGGGACATAACAAGTACACAAAAAATTGACATGCATGAAAGTAAAGCAGTAAATAATAAATAGGGTAACTAAATCATCTATGTGAAATATACTCGAGACATCATTAATGGCACATGAGGGGGGTGAAATAGAAGAACAGTCATCCCACTAGGCGTCCAAAAAGGACTCAGGGTACACAATTTATACCATATATACATTAGAAATAGAAATCACATACGCTTACTAGTAGATTCTCCCCTCCCAATAAACTATTCAAACCGTATACGCGGTGCAGACATAATTCAATAACGTCAAATAATATCTAGAAAACTAAACCAATACCAACTACTAACACAAGACTTGAACTCTCATACCAATGACCAGTCGACACGCTAGTCCATGCACTCACTCACTCAGACAGTGAACTTGTTTGAAACAGTGTCAGGTCAGAAGATACCTCGTACCTTCACCATAATCCAATCCCACAACCAGACAAGGACAAGGGTTGGACTACCATACCATATGTCAGGTCAGAAGATATCTCGTATCTTTACAACATACCAGGAAAGTCAACTACTTCTAAGATGCGTGCACACATTAAGCAAAATAAAAACTAGGCATAATGTAAACTGAACAATACAATCAAACAAGGTGTACTTGCCTTCCAAGTCAAGCTACGAGCACAACAAATCGGGTCCGGAGCTCTCCACAGAAATGTCTCGAACGCCTACCAATTAATTATTATACTAATTAGACTCTAATCTTCTAGTTTAATTAGGTTAATATCTAGTTATTAATACTAAGTTGGTTGCACGTGCAAGTAACTACACCCCAAAATATCACTAGCCACTAAACATTACCAAAATTTATTTTTAAAGATATTTATTACTAAAACTAATAATTCTGGAAATTTATTAGAAATTAGGGTTTTAGTGACAGAGTCATCTCCTATAAATTATATGAGTCCAAAACCAAGTGGAACGCAAAACTAGGTCATAACGGGTTACCTACTAGTCACAAAAACTATTTTCTGATAAATAAATAAATCTGGAATAAATACTCATAAATCAGAATTAAAACATAATAATATAATTTTAAATGCTAAAATAAGAGTTTTTGATCGGAGGTTAAGTCTGAAACTGTCGGGGTCAAGTTTTGTCAAAACTATGTCAACTTGCTACATAAAACACCAAGAATTCTATTTTTTATAAATAAAAATAAAAATAAAATATAAATAAATATGGTAAAATCAGTAATAAATACAATAAATATTTTTTTTTATTTATACAAAAAAATAATTAGGGTTTCACCATCTACAAGCTGATCCTATTAGGGTTGACAACCAAACTTTGCTAGTATGCATGCCAAGGGGTGGTACAAGGGTGTTATGACAATATAATCATCAAATAATATAATTTTGATATAATTTCAAAATATATAATTTTTGGAAAAATAATACTTCTTCAAGAAAATTTAGGGTTTTATATCTATGATCAAGTCCTAACAAGGTCTAAGGGTCTCCAACATGCATTCATCAAAACTAGGTCAAACTACCCATAAAACATGCTAAAAAATCAAACTTAATACAAATGAATAAATCTAGAATTATTTATAAAAATTGAATATATTTTCTATTAATAGAATCTATATAAATTCATTAACGAGATTTAAAGAGGGTTTTGAAGGAGGTTTCATGCATGCACAAAAGTTTTGGGTTGAACCTCAAAATTTGGGGTTTTGGGTTGCATAAGTTCTTCAAAATAAAACAATAGAGTTAACATCATCACACATATATATAATCTATATATATATTCATAATTCAAGAATAGAATGAAGAAGGAAGGAGTGGAGGATTAAAAAACTTACTAGAAAAAGAAGAAAGGAGATGCTAGGGTTCTTGGATGGAGGAGATGGTTATGGGTGTCCACGTGAAGGGGGGGGGGTCAGCTTTGTTGATGGAGGAGGAGGGAAAATTAGGTTAGGGTTTGTGGAGGAAAGATAAGAAAGAAATATTATGAAGGTATATATATACTCATATATATATAGAGAGAGAAGAGAAATATATTTTTGTATATATATATATATATATATATATATATATATAGAGAGAGAGAGAGAGAGAGAGAGAGAGAGGGAGAGGGGGGTCGCGAATCTCGAGAGGGGTCACGGGTTTGGAGAGGGGGTCGCGGGTTTGGGTAGGAGTAAGAGTATGATGGGTAGTTATTTATTAGGAGGTTTCCTAATTAGGTTGTTTCTTATTAAATAGTAAACAACTAATCAATAACTAACTAAGGAATAAGATTTAATTTGATTCTAAAAGAATAAAATAATAGATAATTAATATGCAAATTAAAGATAAATCTTTAGTAGTTGGGATTTGATTGGGCTTCTAAGGGAATAATTAATGGAGAATTAATATAAAAATCTAAGGTAAATATTTGGTAGTTGGAATTTGATTGAGCTTCTAAGAGAATAATTAATAAATAAATAAATAAATAAATCCTACAAAAGAGGAAAGTGGCCTAATTTGTCATGGAGGAATTAGGGCTACTTTTTGAAGAATATTGGATTAAAAAATAATCATAAATGAATTATATGTATATATATATATATATATATATATATATGTGTGTGTGTGTGTGTGTGTGTGTGTGTGTGTGTGTGTGTATAGTTTACTCTACTGCTTATGCTATAAAAGAGGTACGATTTATCATATATATAGTTTACGCTACTGTTTATGCTTTTTTACATGCATTGTTAAAGAAACCTATACAACTAGAAAGATCATATAATAATAACCGCCAGCTTCACTTGTTAATTAGTGTTGATATTAGGTGAGTTTGGCTTTGGTCGCTCACCAGTACATCCTGAGTACTGACCCACGTTTGTGGGCATCTCCAAGTAGCAGAAGTGAGAGCCTAGCGGATATTCTGAAGCTTTAGGAGCTCATACAATCCAGTAGAATTGTGCTCGTTGCTTTCCTAGTTTTTATTCTAGTTTGCAAGTTTCTTTTCAAGGTATTTTTTTCTTTCCTAGTAAAAATGATATGATGTATAGGTATTATGGTTAGTTTTGGGTTTCAAAGAAATCTAAGCCAACAATGGCATATTTTGTAATCAGCCAAACAAAGTACATTGTAACCTAATTTAAAGTTATCAATAAAGAATGTATTTTATGTTCCTATCAATGTGATCAATATTTGGAGTGTTATGCTATTTATTTAGCAGAAGTCGCATTGGACGGGACGTTATGGCAGTTATCTATACCTACGCCTACTCATACGTACCAAGGCTGTCCTCAAATTTTATTCACATAGATGGATAGGTTACCCTATTTATTTGCATAATATTTATATTTTATCATGCATTATTTGTATCTTGTTATATCCAACTAAGGACCTGGTTCCCTGCCAGGTTAGCTGAGTTGGACACAGAGATCTTTTGCTGGATGGTTGATGTGTGCTCATTCCCTTACAGTTATTATCCTTCCTTGTATATGTATATGCTTTCTATCAATTGCATCTACTTAGTTTTTGTAGACTCGTGTTATTTACTTCGAGTCTATTCGAAAAGTATGATTATTAGGCTACAGACTAGTAGTCATATTCACCATTCTTTTATTCCTATCATATGGATTAAGATATAGATAGTTGGTAGACATAGATATTAGCTTGATCACTTGACCGTGAACAGGATAGGTGCACTTCGTCGGGTCCATTAAATTAGAAAGCCTTACGAATTCGTACCAGCTGGCCATTGTCACGTGTCTGATTTCACATATATTTGGGACTGGGGCGTGACATATTCAATCTAATCTTATTTCAATTTTTAAATATAAGGATTTCGTAGTTGTAAACTCCCTCGACCAGATTTCAGTAATTTAGGATTAATTTAGACTAAGTAGAATTTGTGCAATTTTTTAAAATTTTATTTGTTATATAATCAATTGATTATGTACTTGTTTATTACATAATTAATTAGGGCATCACACTAGCTGTTAACCCTAAATAAATTTCACATCCCTGCCCTAGACTTGCTAGACTACTTTTTCTGTATTTTTAGCAACTTCCAGAAACCTCATCTGGTGCTTCGTTTTAGTCGCACAAATATCGTTACAAACGTATGTAATTATTTCCTATTTAATTTTCTGCTCTTTATCCATCACTGTACCCTTAGAGATTTGAGGACCAGTAGGCACCTGATTGCCCAACCAAAAATACGATAATATTCTACTCTAATTATACTTCAATTATTGTTTTGACACCGTAGAAAAATTATGACTCTAATAGCCTCTAAATAATTAGTGAACACCGTGCGCAGTATTTATTAAATAATAAATACGATGACTGTATCACCTGCAATATCAGACCCTGCACCTGCCCAGAATCACCCCACACTGTCCAAACCATTTTTCCCCAGCTATTTCCCTCATTTTTTGTACAATTCAGAATTACGGGAAATCAGTATTTGAAATTTGGTAAATTACAAAATTACGCAAAATACAAATTTTATGCATTTATGCAATTATTGAAAAGTTAGGGGTTTATATGCAAAATTGCATGCTAGGTGGCCTAATCCTATTGGCTAGACCATAGGTGGGTAGGACCCACCATAAAATCCAGAGAAATCCTGTGAAAATATCCTAAAAAACAAAATTACCAAAATACCCTCACACTTCCAAGTATTTACATAATTGCCACTCAACTAAAACCCTATATAAACCCTCATTCCCTCCCTTTCAAACCTTACAACCCTTCCCTCCGCCACCTCCGACCACCGCCTCCGGCCAAACTCGGCCCAACCCTTCGCCACCCTCCCCTCTTCCCTCCGGCCAAGCCCCACCGCCAGCGCCGCCCTGCTCCGCCGGCTACAGCCCCCGCACCCTCCCCCTCTCCTCCCTGTTCACAGCAACACCACCACTCCCATTCACTTCCCCCGCCGCCTCCGGCCGTCGCCGACCACCGCCACCCTACCCAAACCCTTCGCCCCGACCTCCTCTACCTACCACCACCACCTCGCCCCCCCACGACGCCGCCTCCGGCCGCCCTAGCCCACGCAGCAGCCACCACCCCTAACCCTAGCTACTGCCCCTCCTCCCTCCGACGGCCTCCAGCCACCGCCACCGCCGTCGTGGACCTCCGCCACCCCCACCAACCTGACCGCCACTCCTCCCTCCACCTTTCCCTCACCCTGCCAGGCCACCCCCGCCGCTCCTCCGCCGGCCAGCGCCCCCGCAAGTTGCTGCTGCTGCTGCTGCTGTCAGTAGCCACTGCTACTGTTGCTGCTCCTCCGGCCGCCTCCGGCCAGCTCCGCCGCCGTCCTCCCGCCGGCGACACCGCGTGGGACCCCTCCTGCCACCTGTAAGGTATAATACACCTATACTATACAAAAATACATAGATAATTCCTAATACATGTCTATGTATACATATATATGTATATATGTATATTAATTATATATATATATATTAATATATATATATTAATATATTGAATATATATGTAATATTATATAAAATATACTGTAATTATACAGTATATATACTGTATTTATATTTTCAGCATTTTATGTATAATTATATATATGTATTATATTATACTGTATATATATTATATATGTATATCTATATATATATTCTATACATATATATATTTATATATGTATATAAGTATATGTCTATATATATATGTATATTTACATACTATATTATATTATGTAAATACTATATGATATGTATATATAATAAGCTATTATATAAATACTATCTATGCATTTTTTTCCTTTTATTTTTTCTGCATTTAATTTCCTGCACCTATTATATATATATATATATCTATATATATATATATTATCTATATGTATATATATATAATACCAGCTGGATAATACAGCTTATTATAAATATATAAATTTACATTTCTGCAATGTCATTATCTATATATTATAATATATTGTACTAGATAATACAGTACCTATATATATGTATTTAATTCCAGCATTGTCTTTTATTTCTTATATATTTATATATAAATATATCTATATACATATTTAAATTCTGCACTGTCCTTTCAATTTACCTATATATCTATCAGTGGATATACCCTGAATATATATGTATTTAATTTCTGCTTTGTCATTCAATTTATTTATATTATATATATCAGAGGATACACCCTGATAAATACTATATTATTTATCTCAGTGGATATACCCTGCTACTATATATATTATTGCCTGCATTTATCTGTTCTATATATATATACTATTATATATATTATATCTATGCCTACTAAATATATATATCAATACTATATATATGTATATATATATATATATATATATATATATATATATATATATATGTTTTATATTACAGCCTGGATATTCACGAAACCTATCTGTTTTAACAGAAATCAACTTCAGCACAACTAGTGACCCCCTGTCACCAGCACCTTCACAACTGACTGTAAAATTAGGGTTTCAACACTATCAGGGAGTAGGCAAGTATACCTTGCCAAGTATTGTTTAAATTAAATTGTTGATATCTAATTTGTTCTGAAAATTTATATACCATGATCACCCGAGACTGCCTTGGGTACAGTCAACTGTTATGTTGACATGATATTACAGACTCTCCAACAGCTGAGAGAATGTCCTAATATCTTCTCCTAGACCCTATCACGAGAACACGCAACATGGTTGCATTTACATATATGGATGTGAGCTGCGTATTTGGTTAGCTACCAGTACGTGTGACCCGCATCACGGATTAGAATAACTCAGGAAATGTACGACTTGACATTTAGTTTCATTGGGATGGGAAAGATAACTAGTTGACGTATGGGACACCCTCTCCAATAATGTTTTATACCTTCGTACCAGTGATGGTCGATTGCAGAGTTCCCTGAGTCGGGGGCATACGACACATATACTAGCCAGTCGCCACGATTGGTGAATTACGTCAGCGTATGTCTAGCCACACATTCCCATGCGTACTACTGGATCTTTACTTGCATTTTCACTTAGTATGGTTAGCACCCTGTATTTACTTCCTTTATTCAGTATTTACATACATGGCATGTCATTTTTCTGTATCTTGTTACGTCCCACTGAGGACCTAGTTCCTTGCCAGATCCAGATGAGGCTTTCTACCCCACAGTGTACGGGCCTGATCAGGAGGCCAGATGTGCTACCGAGGAGGAGCTCGAGGAGACACCCTCAGAGTAGGCTTGACCCTAGATGCTGCTACCTAGAGATGGAGATATTTTGATCAGATAGACACTGCTTAGTCTATCTGATTTTTCTGCGCTATTATCAGTTTTTGTAGTAGGCTTGTAATCTCACCAGTTGTGTACTGTATCAGACTCAGTTATATATATATATTTCAGCACTTGCTTTTCTGACATTTTGTTGTGGATGAGATAGCTTTACCTGTTCTATACTTGTAGTATTTTAGGACAGCGTAGCATGTCCCTTTGGGTCCATCAAAGTGGATTAAGCCCTTAGTGACGTGTCAGCTGGCCAGTGACACGTGGCCTAGTTCCTGGCATTTTGGGACTGGGGCGTGACATGGTTTTAGTGGTGGCCCATGCAGGTCTAGTTTTATTGCTAGTGGTATGATGACATGCCCAGCAATGCCTGCAATAGGATAGAAATATTAGGTCTCATCCACACTGACACCATCCTTACAAATTCTATTATTGCATCTTGCTTGATTATCATTATTTATCTTCTTTGTATTTTCTAATTATCCTATTTTCCTCAGAAATATGGACATTCCCGGGAAACTTGCGAATAATGGGGCTGACCAAGCAACAGACCCTTCACCAAGTGCCCAAGGAACTCCGTCCAATCACCAGAATTCTAGCCAGGAGACGACACCAACTCCACATGCAGAGACACCTTTGTCTCCACCTCCAGCCTTGCCTATCCAGATGCCACAACTTGAGGGTCAACCTCAAATGTTGCAGTTTCTCCAGACTATGTTGCAGAACCAGTGGCAACAAACTGAGGTCCTGAGACAGTCTCAGTGGCAGCAAACTGAAGCTCTACGACAGACGTTGATGACGGCTTTGGAGAGAACTACTACTCCGACACCAGTACCTGTCCAACCAGCGGGCACAGTTCGAGGCTTCCGTCAAATGAGCCCGAGGGATTTCAAAGGCAACGAGACTCCTGAAGAGATCTCCGATTGGATCTCCAAACACCGAAATGCTGCTAGAAGGATCGCAACTCATTCCCGACCTATGGATGACCGCTGTAAGGGGCCAACTTCTTGGCAACGCCCATCACTGGTGGGAATCCATAGAGCGCAGCGTCGGCAAAGACCAAACTTGGCAACAATTCTTGGAGCATTTCAACGCCAAGTACTTTCCAGCGACAGTCCAGAATGCCCTATACTCCCAGTTCCTGCACCTGGAGCAAGGAAACATGACGGTAGATGCCTACGACGCAGAGTTTAGCAGACTAAGTCGTTTCGGTGCTGATCTGATCCCGAACGAGCTGAAGAAGGCTAAAAGATTCCACCATGGCCTTAACCACGAGCTCCACAGGTACACAACAACGCAGTCGAGAATCTCCTACAACGAGGTTCTTACAGAAGCCAGGGAGCAAGAAGCCATTGGCCGAGGAGCCAGACGCTCAAATTCAACCTTCCCGGCCAAGAATCAGCAAGGAGCAGGAGGACCTATACGTCATCCCCAATATCAGACTCAGCAGACGACGGGGCCTTACCAGAAGAGGGAGCTCCCGACTTGTCACTTTTGTGGCAAGAAGGGGCATTTTGCCAATGACTGTAGAAAGAAGCTGGGATTATGCCTGCTATGTGGAGCTAAAAATCATATGGCCAAAGACTGCCCACAACGCAGAGATGTAGCACCTCAGCAAGGGCAGAAGCCAGGAGCACAAGCCCAGAAGATGCTACCCTCCACATCAGGAGGATATCAGAGAGGAGCACCTCTGCCTACTCAGGAGACCCAGTTCAAGGCCAGACAACAAACCGGAGGACAAAGGCAGGGACAAGCCTTTGCGTTAGCTGCTATTGCAGAAGAACCTGAAGGAGAAACTATATCAGGTACCATTTTAGTTGCATCATTACCTGCAACTGTATTATTCGATTCTGGGGCTACTTTGTCTTTCATATCCAGTAGATTCGTAGCCATGCACAAGCTATCTACTTCGCCGCTACCCAAGTGTTGGAAAATACTTACTGGAGGAGGTATTGTTCCAGTTACCAATATTATCGAAACCTGTCCAGTAGTTGTTTGTAGTAGAGGACTAAGAGCGCAATTTTTGGTACTTCCAATGCCAAATTTCGATGTTGTCTTAGGCATGGACTGGCTAAGCCAGAATAATGCTGTCCTAGACTGCCGAAAGGGTTGTGTTATCTTTAGACCCCCAGATCACCCAGAGTTCGAATATGTCCGTGGAACCATCGAGCAAGGAGTAGGCCAGACTCTTAGAGCTTACATGGCAATGGAGACAGCACTTCCCTCAATTGTAGCAGAGTTCGAGGACGTATTTCCAGAAGAATTGCCAGGCCTACCGCCTGACAAAGAAGTGGAGTTCATTATTGAGCTGATACCCGGAGCTGCACCAGTATTCTCCAATGTATACCGACTGGCAAAGAAGGAGCTTGACGAGCTGAAGCTTCAACTGGAGGAACTACAGATCAAGGGATTTGTTCGTCCTAGTGCATCACCCTGGGGAGCACCAGTGTTGTTTATACCAAAGAAGGACGGAACATATCGCATGTGCATTGATTACAGTGCCCTCAACGCTCTGACAATAAAAAACAAGTACCCCTTGCCGAGAATTGACGACCTGTTCGATCAACTAACAGGAGCCGTGGTATTCTCGAAGATAGACTTAAGATCAGGATATCATCAGGTCAAGGTACGGAGAGAAGATATTCCAAAGACAGCATTCAGGACTCGTTATGGTCATTACGAGTTCCTGGTGATGCCTTTTTGGACTAACTAATGCACCTGCCGTATTCATGAACCTGATGAACAGAGTCTTCCACCAATATCTGGACCAGTTCGTGGTAGTCTTCATCGATGACATTCTGGTGTATTCAAAAAGCCACGAGGAGCATGAAGAACACTTAAGGTTGGTATTAGAGACGCTGAGACGGGAGAGCCTTTATGCTAAGATGAGCAAGTGTGAATTCTTCCTGGACCGTGTCGCATTTCTTGGACACGTTATCACATGAGAAGGCATCTCGGTAGACCCAGCAAAGATCTCATCTGTTGAGACGTGGCCAACCCCGACCAACGTCTCAGAAGTGAGAAGCTTTCTAGGACTTGCCGGATATTAGCGGAGGTTCGTAAAAAACTTTGCAAGAATCGCGGAGCTGATTACCCGTCTTACTCGCAAGGAGCAGGAGTTCATATGGACTGAAGATTGCCAGACAGCTTTTGATGACTTGAAGAAGCGTCTGACTACAGCTCCCATTTTGACTATACCATCTGGATCCAGAGGTTTCGTCATATATAGCGATGCATACGGAAAAGGATTTGGTTGTGTCTTAATACAACATGGGAAAGTTGTAGCTTATGCCTCAAGACAGTTGAGGACTCATGAGAAGAATTACCCCACTCACGATCTGGAGCTTGCCGCAGTCATCTTCGCCCTGAAGCTATGGAGACACTATCTATATGGCGAAAGAGTGGAGATATTCACCGATCATAAAAGTTTGAAGTACGTCTACACCCAGAAGGACCTAAATCTGAGACAAAGACGATGGCTCGAAGTGATGGCGGATTTCAAAATTGATCTACAGTACCATCCAGGGAAAGCTAATATGGTGGCAGATGCTCTAAGCAGAAGACCCTCGGCATTCTTTATGATCACCCAACCAGATCTTCTGAGAGATCTAGAAAATTTGGGAATAGAGGTCATTATGCTAGGACTTGACGGCCAATTATCAAACTATCAGCTGCAATCAACTTTGGTAGAAAGAATCAAAGCTGCTCTACCAACAGATGCAAGATTTTAGAGGCTTCGACAAAGAACAGAGGCTGGAATTCAGACAGGATGTCGCATACACGAAGATGGGACTCTAAGATGTGGTGATCGTCTTTATGTTCCAAATGGAGAACTTCGTAATGAGCTGATGTCAGAAGCTCATAGCTCAACATACTCTATACATCCAGGAGGCACAAAGATGTACAAAGATCTGCGACAATATTACTGGTGGCATGGAATGAAGCAGAAGATAGCACGCTTTGTGGCCAAATGCCTGGTGTGTCAGCAAGTCAAGGCTGAGCATCAGAGATCTGCCGGTCTACTTCAACCCTTCCCAATACCCGAGTGGAAATGGGAACACATTACGATGGACTTTGTTACGGGCTTCCCAAGAAGTCCTAGTGGTCGTAATGCTGTATGGGTAATCGTAGATAGACTCACAAAGGCTGCTCATTTCCTACCTTTTAGAGTTGGACAATCTACAGAAGTCTTGGCGGACATGTATATGAAGGAGATAGTGCGTCTGCATGGAGTGCCAGTCAGCATAGTATCTGACAGAGATACGAGATTTACATCTTACTTTTGGCAAAGTATGCAAGAAAGTCTTGGTACCCCGCCTCAAGTTCAGCACCTCGTATCACCCACAAACAGATGGCCAATCAGAACGCACCATCCAGACACTCGAAGATATGCTGAGAGCCTGCATGCTTGATTTCAGCGGATCATGGGAAGATCATCTACACCTGGTGGAATTTTCCTACAACAACAGCTATCAAGCGAGCATTCAAATGGCTCCCTTTGAAGCTTTGTATGGAAGGAAATGTCGTTCCCCAGTATGCTGGAGCGATGTTGGCGAGAGACAGATCTTGGGACCAGAACTGATTATTCGTACGGTGGAGAAAGTAAAGAAGATCCAGGGACACCTATGAGCTGCACAAGACAGGCAGAAGCACTGGGCCAACATTCATCGCCAACCTCTAGAGTTCCAAGTAGGGGAACATGTGTTCTTGAAGATCTCACCTACTCGAGGAACTATCAGATTTGGAGGAAGAGGGAAGCTAAGTCCAAGGTATATTGGACCCTTCGATGTGCTAGATCGCGTCGGAGAAGTGGCTTACAGACTAGCTCTACCTCAGACTTTGGAGGGAGTACATGACGTCTTCCACGTATCTCAGCTGAGGAGGTACATTCCAGACCCGAGTCATGTGCTAGACTACTCAGAGATCACCATCGGGCCAAGCTTATCTTATCAGGAGGAGCCTGTAGAGATTCTGGACCGTAGCGAGAAAGTGTTGCGAGGCCAGACTATTCCTCTCGTTCGTGTTGCATGGAGACATCATGCACCAGGTGAATCCACCTGGGAACGAGAAGAGGATATTCGTCAGCGTTATCCCCACCTATTTCCAAACCAGGGTATGTCCAATATTTCAAATTCAATCTTTCTTAATCATCATATGTCCTTAATTAATTTTTTATTTTCATTATATGGTTGTTTTTTTATTTCGAGGATGAAATATTCTAAGGAGGGTAGATTATAAACTCCCTCGACCAGATTTCAGTAATTTAGGATTAATTTAGACTAAGTAGAATTTGTGCAATTTTTTAAAATTTTATTTGTTATATAATCAATTGATTGTGTACTTGTTTATTACATAATTAATTAGGGCATCACACTAGCTGTTAACCCTAAATAAATTTCACATCCCTGCCCTAGACTTGCTAGACTACTTTCTCTGTATTTTTAGCAACTTCCAGAAACCTCATCTGGTGCTTCATTTTAGTCGCACAAATATCGTTACAAACGTATGTAATTATTTCCTATTTAATTTTCTGCTCTTTATCCATCACTGTACCCTTAGAGATTTGAGGACCAGTAGGCACCTGATTGCCCAATCAAAAATACGATAATATTCTACTCTAATTATACTTCAATTATCGTTTTGACACCGTAAAAAAATTATGACTCTAATAGCCTCTAAATAATTAGTGAACACCGTGCGCAGTATTTATTAAATAATAAATACGATGACTGTATCACCTGCAATATCAGACCCTGCACCTGCCCAGAATCACCCCACACTGTCCAAACCATTTTTCCCCAGCTATTTCCCTCATTTTTTGTACAATTCAGAATTACGGGAAATCAGTATTTGAAATTTGGTAAATTGCAAAATTACGCAAAATACAAATTTTATGCATTTATGCAATTATTGAAAAGTTAGGGGTTTATATGCAAAATTGCATGCTAGGTGGCCTAATCCTATTGGCTAGACCATAGGTGGGTAGGACCCACCATAAAATCCAGAGAAATCCTGTGAAAATATCCTAAAAAACCAAATTACCAAAATACCCTCACACTTCCAAGTATTTACAGAATTGCCACTCAACTAAAACCCTATATAAACCCTCATTCCCTCCCTTTCAAACCTTACAACCCTTCCCTCCGCCACCTCCGACCACCGCCTCCGGCCAAACTCGGCCCAACCCTTCGCCACCCTCCCCTCTTCCCTCCGGCCAAGCCCCACCGCCAGCGCCGCCGGCTACAGCCCCCGCACCCTCCCCCTCTCCTCCCTGTTCACAGCACCACCACCACTCCCATTCACTTCCCCCGCCGCCTCCGGCCGTCGTCGACCACCGCCACCCTACCCAAACCCTTCGCCCCGACCTCCTCTACCTACCACCACCACCTCGCCCCCCACGACGCCGCCTCCGGCCGCCCTAGCCCCCGCAGCAGCCACCACCCCTAACCCTAGCTACTGCCCCTCCTCCCTCCGACGGCCTCCAGCCACCGCCACCGCCGTCGTGGACCTCCGCCACCCCCACCAACCTGACCGCCACTCCTCCCTCCACCTTTCCCTCACCCTGCCCGGCCACCCCCGCCGCTCCTCCGCCGGCCAGCGCCCCCGCAAGTTGCTGCTGCTGCTGCTGCTGTCAGTAGCCACTGCTACTGTTGCTGCTCCTCCGGCCGCCTCCGGCCAGCTCCGCCGCCGTCCTCCCGCCGGCGACACCGCGTGGGACCCCTCCTGCCACCTGTAAGGTATAATACACCTATACTATACAAAAATACATAGATAATTCCTAATACATGTCTATGTATACGTATATATGTATATATGTATATTAATTATATATATATATATTAATATATATATATTAATATATTGAATATATATGTAATATTATATAAAATATACTGTAATTATACAGTATATATACTGTATTTATATTTTCAGCATTTTATGTATAATTATATATATGTATTATATTATACTGTATATATATTATATATGTATATCTATATATATATTCTATACATATATATATTTATATATGTATAAAAGTATATGTCTATATATATATGTATATTTACATACTATATTATATTATGTTAATACTATATGATATATATATATAATAAGCTATTATATAAATACTATCTATGCATTTTTTTCCTTTTAATTTTTTCTGCATTGAATTTCCTGCACCTATTATATATATATATCTATATATATATATATATATTATCTATATGTATATATATATAATACCAGCTGGATAATACAGCTTATTATAAATATGTAAATTTACATTTCTGCAATGTCATTATCTATATATTATAATATATTGTACTGGATAATACAGTACCTATATATATGTATTTAATTCCAGCATTGTCTTTTATTTCTTATATATTTATATATAAATATATCTATATACATATTTAAATTCTGTACTGTCCTTTCAATTTACCTATATATCTATCAGTGGATATACCCTGAATATATATGTATTTAATTTCTGCTTTGTCATTCAATTTATTTATATTATATATATCAGAGGATACACCCTGATAAATACTATATTATTTATCGAAGTGGATATACCCTGCTACTATATATATTATTGCCTGCATTTATCTGTTCTATATATATATACTATTATATATATTATATCTATGCCTACTAAATATATATATCAATACTATATATATGTATATATATATATATATATGTTTTATATTACAGCCTGGATATTCACGAAACCTATCTGTTTTAACAGAAATCAACTTCAGCACAGCTAGTGACCCCCTGTCACCAGCACCTTCACAACTGACTGTAAAATCAGGGTTTCAACACTATCAGGGAGTAGGCAAGTATACCTTGCCAAGTATTGTTTAAATTAAATTGTTGATATCTACTTTGTTCTGAAAATTCATATACCATGATCACCCGAGACTGCCTTGGGTACAGTCAACTGTTATGTTGACATGATATTACAGACTCTCCAACAGCTGAGAGAATGTCCTAATATCTTCTCCTAGACCCTATCACGAGAACACGCAACATGGTTGCATTTACATATATGGATGTGAGCTGCATATTTGGTTAGCTACCAGTACGTGTGACCCGCATCACGGATTAGAATAACTCAGGAAATGTACGACTTGACATTTAGTTTCATTGGGATGGGAAAGATAACTAGTTGACGTATGGGACACCCCCTCCAATAATGTTTTATACCTTCGTACCAGTGATGGTCGATTGCAGAGTTCCCTGAGTCGGGGGCATACGACACATATACTAGCCAGTCACCACGATTGGTGAATTACGTCAGCGTATGTCTAGCCACACATTCCCATGCGTACTACTGGATCTTTACTTGCATTTTCACTTAGTATGGTTAGCACCCTGTATTTACTTCCTTTATTCAGTATTTACATACATGGCATGTCATTTTTCTGTATCTTGTTACGTCCCACTGAGGACCTAGTTCCTTGCCAGATCTAGATGAGGCTTTCTACCCCACAGTGTACGGGCCTGATCAGGAGGCCAGATGTGCTACCGAGGAGGAGCTCGAGGAGACACCCTCAGAGTAGGCTTGACCCTAGATGCTGCTACCTAGAGATGGAGATGTTTTGATCAGATAGACACTGCTTAGTCTATCTGATTTTTCTGCGCTATTATCAGTTTTTGTAGTAGGCTTATAATCTCACCAGTTGTGTACTGTATCAGACTCAGTTATATATATATATTTCAGCACTTGCTTTTCTAACATTTTGTTGTGGATGAGATAGCTTTACCTGTTCTATACTTGTAGTATTTTAGGACAGCATAGCACGTCCCTTTGGGTCCATCAAAGTGGATTAAGCCCTTAGTGACGTGTCAGCTGGCCAGTGACAGGTGGCCTAGTTCCTGGCATTTTGGGACTGGGGCGTGATAGTAGTCATCAAATTTTGAATTCGATTTCCATCCTCAAAATTCCAATTGGGTTATTTAACACTCAAAATTTAATATTTAATTTAAATCCTCTAATTATAAAATTTTAAATCCAATTCACTAATTTTTAAGTTTAAAATTCTATATTAATCCTCAAAATTAAAATGATGATTCAACCTTCAATATTCAAAATTCAAAATTTAAATCATGTGCTCAAATTATAAATATTTGGTCTAATATATCAATGTTTCCAAATTTATTCCATAAGGCATTCTTCTATTTAAAGCTAAATCCTTACCATCATAATCACTCTTCTAAAAATTCTCGAAATTAAAATAACTTAATTCTCTTGGTCTTACCTTACTTGATTACCTTCTTAACCATGATGTAAGATTTTTACCTTCATATAACATTTCAGCTCAAGTTGACTATGCAACTCCTACCCAACTTAGAATTTATCAATCTATCACACAAGACTATGCATTTAATAAAAAGTTCCTCAAATTATTTAATCGTCTAATTCAATCCTCAAAAATTTAAACCAAAATATATCATATATTTTACGCCCTTAATCACAAAATACAACCACCCAGTAATGCAATTTGCCTTTGGGATATTTACCTAGTACTGTCCATGTATCTAACTTTCGTCAAGTACGAGTGATTATCTTTCTGAAATAGGGGAAGACAAAAATAATAATAAGAGTTAAAGGAAGATGTGATCAATTTCAAATACAGAGTCAAATGTGATTGAAGAATCCAAGGGAGTTGCCAATGTAGTGGTTGATGAGATTCTATTTTGGTACATTCCTATTCGTAGACTCATATTAGTACAATTACGTAACCGATACGATATGCTCGTACTTGTCTAGAGGGCAAGTATATTCATCTAATAAGCTAAGTCAACTACATCACAATCCACGTAAAATAGTCATATGAAGAGCGAACCAAGTATACTTAGGTTGATCAGACCATAATACACCGATTCTATTTAAACAATATATTAGTGTGGGCCATCACTAATACATATGTCATGAACAAGCTCGATAAAAGAATAAACTTGAAAGACTAGGCTACAATAACAGCTTAAGTCAAGATAGTCAAAAAATATAAGTATGGAGGATTATGATGAATAAAAGTATAAATAGTTTAAGTTCATCAAGAATCTAGGACTTTTCCAGTATTTGTGCCTCTACAGTTGTCATATTAACTTCTTGTCCAAGTCTATGGTTGACCAATTAGGGTTCGGACCCCTAGAATTCTGCAGTCTAGATAAATACTATCTTCTTACACTAGTGTCATTCAATCATGTTGCATTAGGTATCTTAACGACTATGGGATTTATGTTGTAAGACTTGCTACCCAACTTAAAAGAGTTCTACTAATTGTACAATTTATCTACAGGCATATATATATATATATATATAGTACTAGTTACCTACCCAACCTCTATCAAGCATGAAAGAAAATATTAGATTGACATTGTGAAAGAATTAAGCTGGATGCAATTCAAGCAGACAAATGAGAATTTGAATCAAAATTAAGGGAGGTAATTTAAATAAGGGGATGAGATCCTATACTCTAATCCTATGTGCGGGCTTGCTCGGTAAAGTAACGTAACCGAAATAATATTTTCTTGACCTGCATTGGCCACCACAAAAATATGTCACGTCCCAGCCCCAAAATGCGTAGGACTATAAATACGTAAGCATGTCAGTTGTATGTATATGAAACTCCAATATATGAAAACCATAACACATACGTACGCTTTATTATGAATAAAAATTCACAAGTGGTATATAATCAAAAGTTGCAGACAATACTAATCTCATCCACAAAACCAAATATAAATAAATAAATAACCAAATATGGCAATAAACCAAATATGAAATAGTCGAAAAGGCCATGGTTGGGTAGAGAGAAATACGATACAAAACTAGAATATAAAAAAAATATAATAAGTACATCGTCTAATGATAAGAGAGGCTCGAAGGGAAGACCTCCTCGAAAGAGAAAGTAGCAAGTCCTGATCCATACTTCTGTGAATAGTCATGATCGTCTACACCTGAAAAGGGACCAGGTCCTCAGAGGGAGGTAAAAAGATACATAGAAGCATGCGACAATAAACTGCAATAAACATCCAACAAGATTCCTAACCATTCTAAGTGTTATACAGTTTAAGAAAAACTTTTTCGCGTATGAACTATCTGGCTAAAGTAATATGATGTGCATAGTTCTTTTGGAGATCCAGGGGCCACGTGCATAACGTCACGGACGTCAGAGGCCGCCAAGTAAATATAGGGTCATTATGACTTGCGTCTCCAGTAGAGCGTAAGGCCTGAATATGAAAGGTGTAAAGGAGTCAAATTTGCTTACTCATTGTTCTCAGCAACCATATCCATGACACGAAAATACCTCTAGTAACTGCTAAGTCTTCTAGCATATCTCTATTAGCAGTTATTTTCTTTCGCACGTCCAATACATATCGATAGCCAATCAATACGCAAGTCCATGATCTACAAGCGACTCAGAACTCGTGTAAGGGCAATATAAAATATAATGATTCCTCAAAATTATTGGGTGATCTCTTAAATCTTGGTTGATATACATAATAAATAAAATAAGGAACAAACGACGCCATCCGTCGTTGTACCAAAGTTTTCTTAGACGCAAAGTTTAATAATATATATAAATAAGAAAATAAATGACAGAAATAAAATATGGATATATAAATGTAAATAAACAGTAGTAGTGGCAAGGTATACTTGTTTGGTGTCCGAGAAGAGTTTAGACAATATCCTGCTAATGAACACGTCAAGTCAATAGTAGCACAAAGAGAGAAAGGAGTACGAATATCTCAGGATGCTAAAATAAACATCACTATTATTCACAGAATAAATAAGATAGTCAGAAAGCACTATCCTTTTGTCCAATTTAGACACAAGGACTAAAACGGTAATTTTTAGGCCATAGTGGGGTACAGCTATGGGCCACTTTGCACCAAAAAATGTGTCAAGGTCAAAGATCTCTAAATAGGATAAATTATTGGTTAAATAAATCATAATCAATAATAAGAAATCAAAGTTATGTCCAATTTTGGATTCCGATGAGCCTATCACAAAATTGCTTGTTAAGTCGAATCGTGGGGCCCACGAAACAGTGATTCGTCGACTGTCTCAGAATCGAGCGAAACCCGAGTCACAGGACAAGTTAGACGTTACGAGTCCAATGGCGTAAGTTTCGTTGTGATCTGACAAGCGTACATAAACTAATTAAATATTTTATAAAATACTAATGCCGGGGACTTTCTACAGATACGGGTTCATTTTGGCCCGCACATACGTCCAAATTAACTTTCACGAAAGCCTACATGTTAGGATATACAATCAATGCCTTTAAACGCAATTGGTACGCGATGAAGTGGTCCGGTTTGCCGGAGCCCACTCCGTATCGTAAGTTTTTAGTTTCAGAAAATATAGTTTTTAGGCAACTTTGAATAGGTTTTATTCAATGTGTGTATCGATTTAATCAAAACTAATAGAAGGGTTTTGTTTTACTACAAATTTTCAACAAAAATCTTCAATTAGAATTTCAAAACCATGCATGGTTTTGGAGAAAACTATTGCAAAGTAGGGTATTTGGAATGTTTTTGTGAAGTTTCAAAAACAAGTTTTTCGTTAACTTTAAGTCGACTTTTCGATCAATCCAGGACTCCAAAATTTGTTCCACTTGACAGTATTACTAGAGTGTCATGTTGTGAGCGTGTACGAAGAAACCGTTCATAAAATAGACCAAAGAAGAGGGAGATAGCTCACCCGAAAGAGGGGCTCGTAGGGCTGTATTATGAGCGGTTGCAGGCGTGCAGAGAAGATCGGCGGCGGTCGGCATATCGTGCGGCGGCCTTAGGGGCGGCTGTCACCGTAAAGGAGATGGTTGAGGTAGGTTGCCGCGGTGATTCGCATGTGCGTGTGTCCACGGGGTTGGGACAACATCAAGGTCGATGGGGAAAGGAATATTATTGGAATAGATAGGATATATATATATATATATGTATATATATATATATATATGACAGCTGGTTAGATGATGTATGAGGATGAGCTAGAAAGAATACTCTAAGTTGATAATAACAAAATTTTACTCATCCTGCATTTTAGAATTTATTTTAAATATGTATGTAATTGTTATGATAATTTGATACAAGACTTGGTGGTATAACTATATCCTTATTGTATATTTATTATAATATATATATACATACATACATCTATCTATATTATATCTAGTAGTAACTAGGAATGATACCTGCCTCTTTTTCTTAGTCAAATTCCACTTAACTGTTCAGATTGTATTTCGTATGATAATTTGAAATATTTTCTTTTGTTTATTATTATTTTCTTTCCTATTTATATTCATTTGGTTATCCTTATAATTTTATGTTTATATTATTTAACTAATTTAAAGTTTTGAATTGCATTTATCTTAGGCTATTTGCTCAGGATCAATAATGACTTAGGATAAATATAAAGGATAAGTTCTATTTTTTCTTCTTCTTATTTATGGTTTCTAATTACTTTCATTAATATTATTATTATTATTATTATTATTATTATTATTATTATTATTAATTATTTAGGTAAGTACTTTTAATTTACATATTTGGTTAGGCTGCTAATAGCTAGCTTATCTTACTTGCTTGGAATTTTAATATCTACATAAAATAATTTTGTTATTTAAATTCTTTTATAGACAATTTATTTCTAATACTTATTTATTTATTCACACATTTACATATAATCATATATATACAATTACGTATATATATAAATACTTATTTTATTTATTTATCTATTTTTGTACAAATAAAATAATAGAAAAAGGAAAGGGTTTTTATAATGCATCAGTGTAATATTAAGAGAAGGTATGTGAGCAAGTATCATAAAGAGTATGAGTGCAAGTGTTTAGGGCGGCAAGTGAGAGGGATAACCTATATAGAAATAAGTTTCAGAAGGCATAGTACCTTGCTAGTGTTTTGGAGTGTATAAGTAGTATTTATTAGGGAACTGTAAGATGGATTGAATGGTATTAGTCTAATAGCAGTATCTAGTATTTAGTTCCATAGTAGGTAGAAAGTATTTATATATGTTTATATTAACAAGATACCAAGTAAGTATGCTAGAGTTATTGTTAAGTGTTAAAATTGGGTATAAAACCATATATCAAGAGGGGAGGAGTACCTTAGTGTTAACATCCAGGGTACCTCAAGTATTATGGAGGTTTCGGGTAATAGCATTCTAGTGGCCAGTGTACTAAGTATAGATGAGAGACATGAGTAACCTTGTATAGAATATCATGTAGAATCGTGTAACACCTCTAGAGGGGGTGAATAGAGTAAGTGCGTATGCAGCAGAAAATAATCGCAAATTAAAAATTTTAAGTTTAAGAACTACTTATCAACTGCAGCAATAAATATAATCAAAGTATAAGCAGAGTATAACTAAAGTTTAGAAAGCAAACTCAAACACAGAGAATTTTATCCTAGTTTCCTTCGTGGAGGACTAGTCCAGGCCTGAGAACTCTTGATCGTTGTTAATCCACTATTTCTAAAATAGGGTACACATGTGCCTTTCATCCGAAGAGCACGCAGACTTCTTACAACACGAGCTTTTGATTCGAAGATCTCGAAGACTTCAGATATGAATATAAAATAGCTTTTTAACCAAGCTTGTATAACTTGACTCAACTTCTAATTGGAATGACACTTGGGTAATTAGAAGGAAAGGGAGTTATCTTGGGAATGAGAAAGATCAAAGCTCTTTTGGGTAATAGAGAAGAAGAATGCTTGAGTAAATGAGTTGTATTAAAATTTGGGAATTCCTTTTTATTTATAGGATTTTTCTGAGCCGAGTTTGGGCCATGTTCGGATGCTTTAACATTCATAAATTTGAACGTTATAGCCTGGTCATCCGGAAGAGAAGGCTGACTAGGAATTCGGTTTAGGGTAACCGAGTTCGGGCAGAACTCGTATCCAGTTCGGTTAGAAATTGCTTGAGTTTGGTTGGTCATTGTCACACCCCAGTCCCAAATACATAGGATTAGGAATACGTAGTATGCCAGCCGTACGTATATGACAACTCTAATATATTGGAATATCTAACACATACGTACGTTGTAATATAAATATTAATTCACAAGTGAAACATATATTTTTAACACAAGTGACAGGCATCTATATCTCATCCACAAGCACAATTAAAGGAATATCAAAATAAATAATTAAATATCCAAGTACGAAGTATCAAAGACTAATAGTCGGGTTGAGATAAATCTACTACCCATCGACTATATCAAAAACTAAAATGATAGAGGATATCAAAACTCTAATAGAAGATAAATCTCAAATAAAAGAAACTGCAAATATGATATCCATCAAGAATGAAGTAATCATTGGTACTCAAAAGGTAAGACCTCCTCAACAGAGAATGATACGTCTGGTCCCGGTCCATACTCCTGCAGATAATTTTGCTCGTCTATACCTAGAAAGGGACCAAGTCCTCAGATGGACGTAACAAGATACATAAAAGTATGCCAATATAGTACTAAAAATAAACATCAAACATGGTCGCCTAACCTTCTATGTAAAATGCACTTTTGAGAACAACTTTTCAACGCATGGGCTATCTGGTTATAAATAGGATTGGCATGACTCTCACGGAGAGTCAAGGGCCTAAAAAGCGTAACATCTTTCCATCGTCAGAGGCCACCTGTAAATAATATAATATAAGGGTCATCTGACCATGCATCTCCGATGTAGTGTACGTGTTACAAAAGAAAAAGTGTAAAGGAGACCATATGCCTACTTTTTGTTCTCCCTACCCCATGCTCTATCCATGTCATATCCATGTCAAGGTGATACCTCTAGTTACTGTCAAGTCTTCTAGCATGCATTTCTATTAGCAGTTAATTCCTATCTGTCGTACATCCCATACGTATATGTGGCCATCCTATTACACAAGTCTGTGTTCTACATGAATTCACACTCGTGTAACAAATGTATCATGACCAATAAAATATAAGAATGCCTCAACATCATGGGGTGGTCTCGTAAAACTAGGTCGACATGCATAATATAATAAGAGACAAAATATGACGCAATCGTCGTTGCACCCAAGTTATTCTTGGACGTGCAGTTTTATATAGCAAAATAAAATAACTAAATGGGCAACAAAAAATATGCGTGCTAATAATATAATTTCGGGACATGCCAATCCTATTTAAATAAACATCACAATGGCAAGGTATATATATGTGCCTGGAAAGCAAGCTGTGTAATATAGATGTCCAGACGATGATCCCAAGGAACGAGAAAGTAGAGGCTCTGAATGAACGTCTCCAGATGCTAAAATAAATATCATCAATGTCTCCGGAATCAGTGTGATAGCCAAAAAACTCTACCCTTTCGTCCAATTTGGACACAGGAGAAAATATATAATTTCGGGACAAAATGGGTTCCATAAACGGCCTACTTTGCACCAAAATATGTGTCAGGGTTAAAGGTCTCTAAATTGGACAAATTATAGGGCAAAAAAATCCTAAAAGACGATATGAACTCAACAGTCCAATTTTGGATTCCGGTAAGACGATGACAATTTTGCCCGTCAAGTCAACCGTTGGTCCTACGAATAGGTGGCTCGGTCAACTATCTCGGAATCGCATGAAACTTGGGTCACAGGACCAGCACCATACCATGAATCTAATGGCATAAGTTTTATCGTATTCCGATGAGTGTGCACCAACTAATAGGGAAATTTGCAAAACGTCAACACGGGAAAACTTTTACGGATACGGGTTAATTTTGACGTGCACACACGTCCGAATCAAGTTCCGTGAAAGCCTGCATGTTCGAAAATAACATACACACCTTTTGGTGTAATTAACATATGATGTGGTGGTCCGATTTGTCGGGACGCACTCCATATCACAAGTTTTCTAAGTTTTTGAAGGCGGTTATTCATGATTTTTAAGCTAAATTTTAGAACAAAAATAACGAGCATATAGGTATAAATAATACATCATTTTGATGTCGTATAGGTTATCTCTAGGTCTGTTCAATTATATTCTAGGTTCGTTAAATATTCTAGAAGAAACTAGCCTTCCAATATGGCCTTATGGATCGATTTATAGGTGTTCGGCTTTGCATGAAAACTCAGACTTTTTTAAAAATTTCAATTGAATTTAAAATAGAAATATGATTGTTCGAATAAAACTACTTGAAGTCATTCGAAGATGTTTATGTTGTGATTAAACCTAAGCAATTGGATCAAAATTTGGTATGGCAGGTACGGAGAATTAGGAGGCGAACTATGGATACCTGGACTGTTGGTTCTGACGAGAGAACCGGATCTTAGCGGGCAGTTTCCACTGTCGTCGATATTGGCGGGTCTGGCGGCGGTCACAGGGTCGCGCGGCGGTCGTGAGGCACTTGCGAGGGGTTGGTCTTGAGGTGGTACTTGTTGATTAAAGTTAGGATTTCATTTTTGATTATCATACGTATATATATATATATATATATATATATATATATATATATATATATATAGAGAGAGAGAGAGAGAGAGAGAGAGAGAGAGAGAGAGAGAGAGAGAGAGAAAGAGAGAGGAGGAGTAGTAGTCCGGGTCGGGTCACGTTAAGGGGGGTCGTTTGTTTGCTGCTGTAGGTTATTGTTATTGTAGTATTTTGTGTTTTGGTTTGTATTATATATTTTATTTTATTTTTATTTTATTTTTCTTTTATTTCTTTATTATTATTATTATTATTATTATTATTATTACTATAAAATAATTATCTTATTATATTTTAATTACTATTATTATTATTATTATTACGAATTATTGGTACGTTGTCTGTATACGTACTATTATTCCTATTATTCTATATATATATAAATTCCAGATAATTAGGGGAGATTATATTTTACCCAACTTACAAGAATTTTGTCCTCAAAATTAAAGCTAACGCACGATAACGAAATAAGAATATTATACGGTAGGAAAGAACAAATTAAGATCATACCGTGATCTTCGAACAGATACGAAAAATGTTTATACATGTCATCCTCGCGCTCCTAAGTGGATTCTCCTGGCGAGTGATGTTTCCATGTCACGCAGACCAAAGGAATAGACTGATTTCTCAATACTTTCTTTCGATGATCAAGAATCTCCACGGGTTGCTCTTAGTATGACAAGCTCGGCCCAATGGTGATCTCAGAGTAATCAAATAGATGATTGCTATATGCCACATATCTTCTGAGTTGTGACACCTGGAATACATCATGCACTCCCTCAAGTAAAGGTGGTAGTGCCAGTCGATACGCAACTTTTTTAAGTCGCTCCAACACATCAAACGGTCTAATATACCTTGGAATCAACTTGCCCCGTCCCCCGAAGTGAATAGTGCCTCTAGTGGGTGATATCCTTAAGAAGATATGATCGTCTTCCTTGAACTCCAAAGGACGACGATGAAGATCTGTCCACTGCTTCTGTTTGTCTTACGGTGCTCTCAAGTGCCCTTGTATCATTTTTACCTTTTCTACAGTAATGAAAACCAATTCATGCCCCAAGATCTGACGTTCTCCCACGTTACTCTAATACATGGGAGACCTACACTTCCTTCTATACAAAGCTTCAAATGGAGCCATTTGGATGCTCGCTTGATAGCTATTGTTGTAGGAAAACTCCACAAGATGTAGGTGGTCCTTCCATGATCCTCCAAAGTCCAACATGCATGCTCTCAGCATATCCTCTAGCGTCCGAATATTATGATCTGACTGCCCGTCTGTCTGCGAATGATAAGACGTACTGAACTTCAGATGAGTCCCCAGACTCTCCTGCATGCTCCTCCAAAAGTGAGATGTAAAACGTGAGTCCCTTTCTGATACAATATTAACAGGAATATCGTATAATTTTATGATCTGCCTCATGTATAAGTCAGCCAAAGCTTATGTAAACTGGCCAACTTGAAAAGGCAAGAAATGAGCGAACTTGATAAGTCGATCCATAATCACCTAAATAATATCTCGTCCACTTGGAATCTTCAAAAATCCCATGAAGAAGTCGATAGTGATGTTCTCCCACTTCCACTCAGGAGTCAAAAGTGGTTGTAATAACCCTGTTGTCTTCTGGTGTTCAGCCTTCACCTACTGACACACTAAGCATTTGACCACAAAGTGAGCTATCTCCCTCTTTATCCCATGCTACCAAAAAATTTGTCACAAGTTACGGTACATCTTAGTGCCTCCAGGATGAATAAAATATATTGAGCTATGAGCCTCTATCATTAACTCCTGTCGAAGCTCACCATTGGGAAAATATAGACGATCACCACATCATAATGTCCCATCATCAAGAATATGTAATCCTAACTACTCTCAAGCCTCGGTCCTCTCTCTTAACCTCCTGAATCTAGTATCCATAGGCAAAGGTGTCATGATCCTCCCTACTAGTGATGACTGCACTTGCAAGTTGGCTAGTGTCCCATCTGATCCGGATAAAATACCCTCTATCCAAGATCTTACAAGTAGTCTAGTAACTACCTCTGCGTTGTCAAGAATAGCGTCGTAGGCTTTCGGCTTAACATATCTGCTACTATATTAGTCTTGCCCGGGTGATAATGCAACTCTATCTCGAAGTCCTTCATCAACTCAAGCCACCGGCGTTTCCTCATATTTAGCTTCTTCCGCGTGAAGGCATACTTAAGACTCTCGTGATCAGTATAGATCTCCACTCGTTCCCCAAATAAGTATTGTCTCTATAGCTTTATGGCTAAAATAACGGCTGCAAGGTCCAAGTCATGAGTTGGATAATTTTTCATATATACTCTCAACTTTCTAGATGCATACGCAATTATCTTGCCATGCTGCATCAATACGCATCCCAATCCTTTTCCAGAGATGTTACTGTATAACACATAGTATTGTGGTCAGTCGCTTCATCAACTCCTCAAAAGTGGCTTGACGCTCATCCGTCCATATGAACTCTCTGTCTTTGCGTGTCACGACCCGTACCCAGAATTTGGGTGTGAGCCGTGGGTACGTCCAGCCTATGCCGCAACATCGACGGTAGAACATTATCTAGGTCTCAAAACTACTAAACATAACTCATAACCTGTCAATGATCTTAACTCAATAAGGAGGATAATGAATAATACATTGATCAACAATACAATATACTCAATCACAATAACTATAGGAATAAATGGCACAATGAGATATAAAATAAGGAAGTACCGACATACATCAAATATAACAACTCAAAATACAACGATAATCTAAAGTCTAGATGTCCAACATAAATAGTCTCAATAATAATATCAACATAAATACAATCCAAGTCTGAAGTTTTAGAACAAAAGATGCATAGATATAATGGCCTAAATAACTGCAGGTGGTATCTCCTCTAAGATCTCTGGTATGTAGTCTCCCTCTACACTTGGGCCATAGTGAGTAGGACAGAAGTCCTCAAGGTCCTCTGGAAAAATGTTATCCTATCATGATTGGAGCGAAGCACAAGCACTAAACAACAGTTTCATTTATATTGACAAAAGCTATAATACAGTGTAAGAAAATACAAGATAAAGATAAATACTGGAAATAAAGAATACTAGAGAATATATAATCAACAATAGTACAACTAGCAATGAACTGATATAAGTGAATGCTAGAACAAGTAAACTGGAATACAGAAATAAAATATCTAGCTAAGTGGTTGAAATATTAGTTTATTATGTGATCGGCTTGGGATGAGATCAGACTTGTTATATATGATTGGCTATGATACATGTGAGGTTAGACTAACCATCTGGTTAGCTATGATGCGAGCAATAGTCTGGCTAACCATATATAACAGGCTATGAGACATATAAATGGTCAGGCTAAGCCCAACGTAATATGTGGGGTGAACTATGATGTATGTAAAGTGGGGTATGATCACATAATCAGCTAACATTTTCTCGTCCCCATCTAGCACGATGGATTCCAATCACGACTCCTCATGACAGGTATCTATGATGATAACTCATGTATCCACAGTGTCTGAATCAAGTATACTGTATAACTAAAATTATAGAAATGACCAACATAATAAAAACTGTCAGAGAATGTACTCGCCTATGGTCCTGAGCTGGCAATACCAATATCCTATTCCCAAAGTCTCGCACGAACGATCCAACAGCCCTATATATATAATATAATATAATATAATAATATCAGTCGTTACACTAGTATGCATATAAATACAACTTTACTGTACTTAAAAACTAACGCAAGTAGGGGTGATAACCGGTCAACTAGCATGGTCGAGTATGTGCATAGTTAAAATGCACAAGTGTCATGTCCTCAAATACCGTACATAATAACACAGTTAACTACCAAATAAGTTTACATCTCCAAATCTTGTGTAATACTAATACATGTCCTAGCTAGTAGGTAGTGTGCACATAAGACACTTATGTCTAAACACCTAGGGTCTACGCAATCATATATAACACTAACAACCTAATTTTCATGAAGTAATTACTAACCCCAATTACTATTTCATACATGCACACATATACACTAGTTACTAGGGTTCACGAATCCACAGTGTCCATGCAACAACACAACATGAAGGAAAAGGAGGACAAGTGCAAACCTAGGTGTGCTCGTGACCAAGGAGGGGGTAATGCTCGTCCGTGACCCGTGGAAGTCAGTCTTTGGCGGTAGTGCTTCGGCCAACAGTAGCAACAGTGGCAGCAGTAGCAACATGTGGTGGAGATGCTGATAATATTGGTGATGGCTGCGGTCGATAGAAACTGGTGGTAATGGCCGGGGTGATGGTCGGAGATGGTAGTGTGATGGTGATGGTGATAATGAAGTCAGGGTGGCCGTAGCTATTATGGTCGAGGTATGGTGGAAGGTTGATGATGATGGTGGAGATGCCATAGCGGTGGTGATTGGTCGTGGGTGAGGTAGTTGTTGACGGTGGGGGATGACGGTGATGGCCGAGATGATGATGATTCGTTGATGATAGAGGTGGTGGTGTGAGGATACTTGGAGTATGGTCGGAGAAGAGAAGTCGAGGAAGTGGTGATGGTGGTTGTCTGTGAGGTCGGCTGCGGTGGTCGTGAGTATTTGGATGGGAGACGGTGGTGTGTTGCTATCGAGGAAGAGAAGTCGGGGAAGAAGGATGTGGTGGCCGTCGGCTGTGGGTGTGGTTGATCGGTAATGGGTGGTCGTGATGATGTTGTGGTCGATCCGGCGGAGGAGTGTAAGATGAAGGAGAAGTCGGCTGTGGTCGGAGAAGAAGTATGGGGGAGATGGTGGAGATTGGTTGTGGGTGGTCGTGAGGAAGGAGGAAGGTTGTTGTGAGGGAGAGGCGGTTCTGTGGTGGCGGTGTTGCTCGGTGGTGGAAGGTCGGAGATGGCCGGGAAGGTCGGGGAAGAGAAGTGTGATTTAGGGTTCGGTTTTATGGAGAATATGTTGGCGGTTGAATAAAAAATGGAGAGGAAGAGAATGGTTTATGTAGGAGAGAGAGACGGGGTTGGCCTTGGGATTAGGGCTGGCTACATGCTTCCTAGGGATGGGGGAAGGTTCTACATAAAGGAATGGAGGGCCAGGATGGTGTAGGTTTTGAATGGAGGGCTAGGATGATGTAGGAAGAAATTTAGTGTATAGTATACTCAAAATGGAGAGAAATCCATGTGTGATCGGTCAATAATAAGGGGGGCTTCTTCATGGCTTGGCTCCAATGGAAGGTGGACACCTCATTGTCTTTTTGCACAAAAGCCCCTAACAATTGGGAAATTGTAGAAACAATGGGGTTTGGGATTGGATGAGGAAAAATATTATGTTTGGTGTGATATAGTGGGTTAAATATGTGTGTGGTGTTTAGTATGAACATTGAGGGTGTGAGTGGGGGTTTGGGTTGGTATTGGGTCTAGTTTTGGGTTAGGTTGGGTCCTTACACCCATTTAATTAAAATTAGTATAAATATTGTTCTTAAATTAATTGAAAATATATAGGATTAAAATTTGGTGGGACACAAGTGTCATGGATGTGGAAGACTCGAAATAGAATATTATCATATTTTGGGTTGCACAAAACGGGTCGAGGTTGTGTCTCCAATTTTGATTGGAACGGACAAAGATACAAAGTTGGATTTATTTGGATTTAAAAATAAACGTTTGTAACGAATATTGTGTGACTAGAATTAAGCACAAGAGAGGGTATTTTTGAGTTACACAAAGGTCAGAATAGAAGACTAGCACGTCTAGGACAAGGGTGTAAAATTTGTTGGAAGGCAAAAGCTAGTGTAGCTCTCTAAATATCAAAACAACGGTAAGGTTCAACAATTGAATAAAAATCACTGTATGAATTATAACCCCAACAATTAATCCCAAATAATATTAATTTAATCCACAATCCTATATTTTGGTCAAGGAGTTTAGTAATACATGTGAGGGATTAAACTAAATGCTAAATTAAAGATTAGGGATTTGTCTAGTAGGTTTTAGGTCTAGTCCACTAACCCATGCATTAATGAACACAATATAATAAATACATTACATATCATGCAATCTATTAACATAATAAAATAATTATGATAAATGACAATAAAGCTCCTATTCTAGAAATATGGTAGTCACAAGTCTACCCTATTAGAAAAAATTGTCCTCGAAATTGAATTAAACTAGCACAGAACATACAATCAGACAAATAATTATACCTCAAGTCTCGAAGAGATACGGGTACTGCTCGTGTATTTCGTCCTCCCTCTCCCAGGTTGACTCGCCTGGAGAGTGATGTCTCTATGCAACACGAACGAAATGAATAGTCTGGTTCCGTAATACCTTCTCTTTGCGTTCCAAGATCTCTACGGACTGCTCGGGATAGCTGAGAGTCGGTCCAACCTCGATCTCCGAGTGATCTAGTACGTGACTAGGATCTGCCATGTACCATCTCAGCTTTGACACATAGAACACGTCATGTACTCCCTCTAGTGCAAGCGGCAAGTCTAGTCTATAGGCCACTGCACCGACCCTCACAAGGATAGTGAAAGGTTCAATGTAACATGGACTAAGCCTCCCGCCTCCACCAAAACGAATTATGCCCCATGTCGAAGAAATCTGTAGGAACACCAGATCACCAACCTAGAACAAAATAGTTTTAATACACAATCTAAAATAAACAATCATAAGCCAATAATAACAAAACCTATTCCTGAAACTCTAGAGGTCTACGGTGGCTATCGGCCCAATGCCGCTGTCTGTCCTGTGCCACTCGAAGTCTGTCTCTGATGAGTTTCACCTTTTTTGCTGCATCCACAACCATTTTTGGTCCTAACGAGGCTATCTCTCTGACATCATCCCAAGATAACGGTGTGCGACACCTCCATCCATATAGAGCCTCGAAGTATGACATCTAAATGCTGGCCATGTAGCGGTTGTTGTAAACAAACTCTACCAGGTGTAGATGATCCTCCCAAGAACCTTCGAGATCATGAACACAGTGTGTATCATATCCTCGAGAGTCTGAATATTTCTTTCCGACTACCAGTCTGTTTGGGGGTGATATGTGTTTGTGGTATTAAACGAAAGAATGAAAGTGTATTTCAATGATGAGGTTTGTGCGAAACCCGCACCCTTTGGTTTATAAACAAACTTGTACAATGTAATCCTATACGAGGATG
The DNA here is from genome assembly GCA_036927795.1 of Iris macrosiphon. Lineage (NCBI taxonomy): Eukaryota > Viridiplantae > Streptophyta > Magnoliopsida > Asparagales > Iridaceae > Iris > Iris macrosiphon. The sequence goes on along the minus strand of JAYESA010000014.1, from coordinate 83,677,400 downwards.
TAGGAGTACAATTTATTTAATCTAGGTATAAATTGCTATAGGTGTCTGATCTGCGGTCGATCACTTTAGCCCTTGGACCACGCGATGTTGAAGAAGTACCGTGGAAGACAGGTAGCAGCTTCGAAGGTTGCAGGAGAGGGTGGATGCACGATGTCGAAGTCGTCGATCCCTGCTCTTTGCCTGAGCTCCTGGCCCTCTCTCTCTCTCTCTCTCTCTCCTCCTTGTTCGATCTTCTCCGACTGTCGACCTTGGATCTGGTATTGGTACTCTTGACCGAATTTTCTGACCTGGGATCTGATATCGTTTTCTTGACCAATTTCTTCGACCTTGTTCCCCATTGACAGGGGCCTCTATTTATAGAGTCTTTGGTGACAGTGACCACTCCGTTGGTATAGCAACCGAGGAGTAGAAAGTACAGCACCCTTTTACACAACGGTTAAAGTAACCAATGCCTACGTATAGATAATCTTTTGAATGAGCGGGTGACGTGGGTCCAACTAAGGGGACACAACACGTACGGTTGCTACTAAGATCATGGCGTAAAAGCCACGCGGGTAGGTATCCATTGTGTAGAAGAGGTTGGCGTAGAAGCCAAATGTCCGTCACCATGGCATAGAAGCCAAGTAGGCATAGAAGCCGAACAGGCATGGAAGCCGAGCAGGCATAGAAGCCGAACAGGCATAGAAGCCAAACAGGTATAGAAGCCGAGTAGGCGTGGAAGCCAAGTAGGCGTGAAAGCCAAGTAGTCATAGAGACTAAGTGGGCGTGGAAGCCGAGTAGTCATAGAGACTGAGTGGGCGTGGAAGCCGTATGAGCACAGATCCTGAATGGGCGTAGAGGCCGCTGCATATCGTGCCAGAATGGGCGTAGAAGCCACTTGAGCACAGATCCTGAATGAGCGTAGAAGCCTCTGCACACCGTGCTGATGTGGACGCCTTAGCCGGAATTACGGCTTTTGAAGATATCACCAAATCTCTTGCAGAGATTTGCCATCACCTTATGCATTAAAGGCGGAGGCGTATTTCGAAGGTCTGAAAGCCTTCTGTGCACCTGTCGCAGAGACGTGTCTTGAGAGAAACTGTCACCGCCCTGTGCAATTAGACGTGGAGACGTGCCTCGAATCTCGTACAAAGTGCAGCTTTTGACGTGGCAGGCGGTTTGTCTGCTGCGGAGCATAAAACAGCTCATGTTTGCCTGTGTAAAATAGGGCGGCGTATTCCCTTTTACGCAAAAGAGTGGTTTATGCTGAGGGGACTCCGGTAAACGACGGTTTGGTGATGTTTTACCAAATTCTCTATATTAAATGGTGAGATCCGCCATCATACTGTGGGACGCATCCCGAGAGGTCTGCCATCGTTTTCAGCCGTCGTCTGGGTAGCCGTGTATTACCTTTTGTCAGGAGTCAGAGGTCAGATTCACTGCGTGACTTAACAGGTTCATTTCTGGGAAGATGAAGCGTTCCTCGTACGCTATCACGCTGCTTTGAGAGCGGTTGAGTTTTACGCCATGGAGGCGATGAAGAACTCTGTTTCACGCTGGAGCGGCCTGGACGTACTGTATTTATGCGGATGGTCCTTTGAGCTTTACTCTTCACGCTGTATTTTAGCGGAGAAAACTCTGTCGTACGCCTGATGGCTCTGAAGGCCTCTGCTTACGCTGCTCTGTATCAAGAGGCTGTGTAGCTTTTCCCAGCATATTTTTCATGCTTCTACAAGACCCCCTTCAGAGCTTTTAAATTCCTTGGAATTTGAAACGCTTTGAGCGAAGCATGAATGGCCCCTCGTAACTCGAAACGTTTCTGAGTGGAGCATTAAAACGGTCAGTGCAGACTTTATGGCAGATTTATGGGGGACCGTTGTGATCTCTTTTGCCTATAAAAGGCTAGGGGAGTTAGCCTGTTCTCCCCACATCTTCATAACCACGCAGAGGTGATCACCGGAGTTCGTCGGGTCGATTTGAGGAAGAAGGAGATCATGTTCTTCCAGCGTGTAAGGAGCCAAAAAAGACGGCGTCTTCGAGCAAGTGTCTACTGCAACGATGGATCATGGAAGGATATCTTAGCCTCCCTTGCTCGGGATAATCAGCAACTTTGTATGGCGTTGCTCCATGAGAGAGGAAGGGTCGTATTTGACCACACAGCTTGCAAGCTGTATCTCTTCTCCTTAGATCCCCGCGGACGAGATTAGACAAACCGTAATCTATCGTCCCTGATCGAGCTGAGTGGAAGACCCCTCAACTGGATCGGCCATGGCGAATGGAGGATCTTCTTGTTCATTACTGTGGAAGTAAATGAACCGCCATGGAAGAAGAGGAAGATCTGCACCGATGCGAGAACCCGGTAGAACGGATTCTGGGGGCAATCTTTCGACGACGATGATGAGGAAGCCCTTTGTAGATAGGATTTCCCTCATATGTAGTCATAAAAATGAAAAGAAAACCCTTGTAGATTGGATTTTCCTCATATGTAATCATGATTTTGTTCTTTAAAAAAATCATCTTTCTTCTTCATATGATCATCTTGCCATATGTTGCTGTGAAGTCTGAATATGTGCAGCTTCAACACGTCTGAATCTGTATGCCGACTTTGTAGAAAGAGTGCTAGGTCCTGTCCTTTACGCATAGCGAGTAGTTCATAGAACACTGTAGAGCATTTTAAACATCTTAGAACTATCCTGTTGCTGGGACTGAGGAACCACGTAGAGCTCTGAACTTCTGATAAACAGAATTTTTGTTCAGTCTTCGCTTCAAGAGCGACTTCTCAAAAATCCCTTGGAACAGGGTCAAGGAATAGCTGTCAAAAACTGAGTTGCCATCTTTTGATAGACGAGGTATTCAGACTGGAGTTTGGATGAACCTCTAATTGACCCGAGAAGAGTAATTTCTCAATGTTTGAACTCTTGTATGTTTTGGGTACTTGGGATATGTTGAGGCCAAGGAGGAGTATCTTCTGTGTGAACTCCTGTAATTGACCATCTTGGGGACCGTTCGAATATACAGAAAGTCGTGGAGCGAGAAATCATCAGTCTGTAGCCTCCGGGCGTAAAACACCATCTAGCATGAAATCGTAGACTTTGTAGTTCCTGTGCGTGAAGTCATGAGTTTTGTAGCGTGTCGAGCATAAAAGCTACTGAGCACAAAGATATCCGGGCCAAAAACCTGACTTGTAGCTGTCGAACGTAAAGTTGTAGATTCGTAGCCGTCGAGCGCAGGAAGCTCCTTTAGCGTAGAACTGTATATCTGTAGCCTGTGAGCGTAGAACACCATCGAGCGTGAAATCATAGACTTGTAGTTCCTGTGCGTGAAGTCATGGGTTTTGTGGCCTCTCGAGCATAAAAGCTACTTAGCACAAAGGCATCAGGGCCAAAAACCTGACTTGTAGCTGTCGAACGTAAAGTTGTAGATTCGTAGCCGTCGAGCGTGGGAAGCTCCTTTAGCGTAGAAATGTATATCTGTAGCTCCTGAAAAGAAAATTTCTCCGAGCGTGAAGTCTTGCGGATCTGTTGCTTCTGAGTGTAAACTGAGCGCTATCGAGCGTGAGATCATCGATTTTGTATCTGCTGAGCGTAAAGTCGTAGATTTGTGGCCTCTCGAGCGTAAAATCTACTGAGCACAAAGGCATCCGGGCGTAAAACCATAGACTTATAGCTTGCGAGAGTAAAACCGTAGATCTGTTGCTGTCGAGCGTAGAAAGCACCTTCAGCGTAGGATCTGCTGAACCGTCTTTGCACGAAAAAACTTTTCGAATTTGCTGACTGTCCGTCTTTCAAGGTTAGTGGTCTGACGTAGCATCCAATCATAACCCTTTATTCAATTTTGTGAGATTTGGTTAGGGTCTCGAGGAGTCCGTCTGAGGATTCGAAGAGTCGGTCCGAACTCTATATATATCCCAAGTTCTCTGAGAGAGAAACTTTTTATCCGTCTTCTGTGAAAGAGAGCTTTCGACTGTTCGAATTTTCTTCGTTCCCTCGAATCTTCAGAAAATGGCATCGAAACAAACCTCCTTCGCTAAGGGAAAGGGTATAGGTTCCTCTTCTCATTCTTCCGCCCCAGCGAGGGAGTCTTTGGTCGGTCAAGGCGAACTTCCTTCTGAGCGAAGTGTCCCGCCGACGAGCAGTGCACCCGGTCTTCGAGGTAAAGCCTTCGGGGTGACAAAAACGACGAAAAATCCTTCGCACACGTTGAACGTGACCGCGCTAGGTCATCTTCTGTGCTGATAGCCTCTTCTTGAGAAAGATGATGCACGGAGGCGTTTCCATCTTTTATGCCCACATTTCTAATGTGTCAGCGTAAAGACTCCATATTTTTGTAGTTCTGAGCGTAGAAGCTCTGGCTACCGAAAATTAGGGTATATCGTAAAATTTGAATTTTTATGCTTGTGGGGGGACCTCCGGCGTAAAATTGCCAAATTTGCACAATCCTGCGTAAAGCACAGACTGTTGTTTCTTTCGGTCCGTATGTTCGTGCAAGACTTGTGATGACGTATTTTCCTTTGCACTTTTGTAGTTGACTTGGGTGAGTCTCTACTGGCCGAGGTGATGGGCTCTACTGCTGGGATGCTGCACTCGAACTACCTGGAGGATCTGTCCCACGTGTCCTTCCCTATCTCCGGACCCCAGTACCCTGAAGGAAGGAGGTCTTAATATCGGCTCAGGGCGAGCGAATGCTGCTGAGCATGATCAACGGGGAGCCTCTGACTTATGTAGACGGGGAGCCGTACGTAAAGCCGGCTTTTCTTTTTGGGGACATGATCGACAAACAGTCCCAGACGAAGCCTAAGAGGGAACCCTGGGTCTTCTCAGCCGCGACGCATCCTAGAAAGATGTCGTGGACGCTGACTCCTGATCTTCACGGTAAGCCGGGGAAGATTTTTCATCTGAAAGGAGCTGACCAGGGGTCATTCGTCAGTCGCCCCTCCGGTGTTATAACGTTGTTCAGAGGACTGTGCCCGGGCAGTGTTCCAAGTGAGGATAGCTTGGTGATCCAGCCGGTCCAATTGACGACCTTCTGCAATAACTTCATGGGTCGAGGGGGGTATATCCCAAGGAGAATCCTCGGTTCAATGGGTGGATCGCCCCAACGAACTCCCGATGGAGATGCCTAGTTGACTGGGCCTTGAAACACTTCCAGAAAGAGTTGGAGGGCATTGGACTATATGCCGCTATGAGTGCGACGAGCGTCGGGTTGCCTCCGAACCCTAATTTGTTCCTGGCGCTGATGGAGCGGTACATTCCGCTCACCGGGACCTTTGCCACTCCACTGGGGGAGTTGGGGTAGGCGCTCCACGAGATGGCAGTTGTCTCGAGACTGCCGATGGGGGATACTCCATATGAAGAGTATGTTCCCACCAACCGGGAGTTGGGGGATTTGGACCCTCGGGTGGCGGAAGTATATCAGGAGCTGATGTGTCAATACTTCGCATGCACCGTCTTTTATAACGAGCCTTCTGATTTGGCTCACACCACCAAGTGGATTTCCTACCTCTTCTTCCACCGAGCCGGGGCCGCCAGGTCGGAGAAAGCCTCGGGTGGCAAGAATGAGCCCGTGAACTGTTTGGGCGTGCTTAGTGCCCAGGTTGTGGAGACTCTTATGGAGGAGGCTGAAGCTCCGGACCAGATTCTTGTCGAGGGGGTAGGAAAGTACCCGGAAGGCACCAAGGCCTGTAGTTACTTGAGGCATTGTCGCAGGCCTTTGTCTAAGGAAGCCCAGTTGGCTGGTTTTCTCTCGATATGGTTATGCCGAGTAGTGGTGCCAGGTACCGCGTCCGCGGACCGCATTCACCGAAACATCCTGTGGCCGGCAGTACGACTGGTATTTGGGGCAAGACTGGGCTTGCTTCCTGCCATGGTGTGCCGTATACAGGCTGGCTTGAGAGCCATAACTGACGGGTTGCTCGTCGACGAAGCTCGACGTGAGAGTTTTCCCAGGGTGGAGTTACCATACCTATACTTGATGGGATGGTTGGTTCTCCACAATCCCCGGGTGATATCTCCTGGGTTCGGTAGCAGCTCGGGGGGTATATTCTTGCTGAATTACATTCCTCCTGGAATGTGAGCACAGTTTTAGACTGCCGGCAGGTGTTGAACCTCGGCCACGGTTGGAAGCTCCTTTGTACTGCTTTCCCCGTGCATCGCAATCAATCAGGGGTGCGGCTTAAGGATTCAGGTGGAGAGAAGACCGACCTTTCCCCGGAAGCTTTTAACTGGTTGGTCTGTATTAGACCCTCCCATCTGCTGTACAGGAGCAAAGATTACTGCTTCTTCGAGCCCTACTTGCCTAGTCGGTTTGCCAGGCAGTTTGGGTACGATCAGCTGCATGTGGGCAATGCCATTACCAGCTTTAGGTCTAGGGGCGGATTTATTGATGGAGCTAGAGGGTGGCAATATTTCCTCATGGGTTGTACGAGGGCAACCTTCATTGTGCCGGTCGTTACAACCTCCACGGAGCTTCACATTCTCCATTCTTACGCCCAGTTTTATGTGGCGATTAACACCTTCCATCGTGATTTCGACATGCGTGGAAGCTTACGGGTGCCTTCTCCCAAGCCTGGGGGAAGAGTTGACGTCCCTTCGGTTTCTTCGGACGAAGGTGAGGAGTCTGGTACTCCGGACGAGCCTCTGGTATCGGTGCCGAGGTGCGAAGTGCCTCTGCCTGCGGGGGCTTTGGTAGTCCCTTCTGGGAAGCGACGGGCTTCTGCTCTGAAGGTAGTTTCTCTTCGTAAGAGGAGGAAGGAGACGGTTGCTCGTCCTCTCCGCATTCCTGGCATTGCGGCTCCTGGGAGTGAGCCTGCCTCTCCCTACCTAGGGGATGACTCCTTGGATGGAGGTTCCTCGCCTTCTAGAGAGTGGCCTCCTACAGTTCCGGTCGTCGATGCCGGAGAATCCTCGTTAGAGGTGGCTGTGGCGGCTACTGCTCCAGGTAGCGGAGCGAGATTGCCTGTGTGGCCGAGGTAGATGGGAGAATCTTTCCCGAGGCCAGCAGCGGGCATGACTCCTGCCGCGTTAGTGAGCGCGCCTGGCGAGATTCAGGCCAATGAACTTTGACCACGTCTTAGTGGAGGCCTGACAGAACTCTCGACGATGTCGGTCGGCCCACCTCCTTCTCCAGGCATGACGATTTGCATTGCGTCATTAAGGCATAATTTAGCTATATCGACTGCAGATGCATCGTATATGCCGTTGGCTCCGGGTAAAATGTCATTTTTATGTCTCCTTTGAGAAAGATTGTCATCATACTGATATTGACTTTCTTGTTTTCTTCTCAGGGGATAGCGCCCACGGGGAGTATAGCGTTGAAGCGCATTCTGGTTCCGTTCGGGCTTCTGATGAGGAGGCGTTCGTCTTTGATGAGGAAGTGGCTTCGGGGGCCAGTACGCCTGGAGTAGCTTCGTCACCTGGAGAGGAGGATGAACACGTCGTCGTGACCTTGCCTCTTGTGAGTGTGGTGACGACTTCGACCGCCATTACAGCTCCTTCTTCGATTGCGCCATGTGTCGATGCGACGGCTGTGGCCACCTCGTCTGCAATCATCCTTGGAGAGGGACTTGCTGACATTGTGGGCGCTTCCGGCGTTCAGTCGGATCTAGTTGCGTTGACCGAGCAACATACCAGCCTTTTCTACACCAATTTGAGAACGATGGTGTCAATGGTGTTAGCGAAGAGTCTGGATTTTGAGCGCCTGAGGAAGACTTCTCTTGCTTCGATCGGGGTCATCAGGGAGCTCGGCGATCCTGGGGTAGCTGACGCCCTCGAGACGGTGGTTAATGGGTTAGAGCAACCTATTAACGAACATTTACAGCTGACTCGGGGTCTCGATGCTGATGTTCAGGCTCGGTTCGACCTCATGACTGCACGGCTTGCTACGAAGGTGGAAAGCCTAGACAACTCTATCCAGAAGCATAAGCTGGAGGTGGATAGGAAAAAAGTTGTCGTGGAAGAGGCTCTTGCCGTTGAGACGCGGTATCGCTCTAAGCATGAAGGGAATGCAGCGAGGGTCTCCAAGCTGAAAGAAAAACTCGCTCGGGCAGAGGAGTAGGCTTCTCAGTCGCTGGCAGGTCTAAACGTAACGTCCGGTCGACTGAGCACAGCGCGACGGGAGCTGGACCGTGCAGAAGCTGCTCGCGCGGGCTGTCTTCAGGCAAAGGCTGATCTGACCCTCACGGACACACCCGAGGCACGGCTGGAGCAGGCTCGTGCTGACTCCTTGGTTTTTAGGAATGAGAGGATAGCTGCGCTGGAGCGGCAGATTCACAATCTGACTCATCCGCCATTATGATGTATCCTTTTCCCTTTTTGCTTGCCCAGATGTAATTCTGCCTCCCTCTCGGGAATAAATAAAGGCGACTCTTTTCTGACTTTTGTGGACCCATCATTTTGGAATATAAATGACCGGTTTTGGTGAGAGTGTTATCAGAGGTAGTATGGACATGATAGACTCCCGATAAACTTCTTAGCAGGACACATCTATTCAGAGGTCATATGGACATGATAGAACGTAACCCTACTAATTGCGTTTTGGAAGTAGTTTTGTCAGAATCGAGGGCCTTGCTATGTCCCACCCGAGCAGGGGGGACTAAGCATAGTATATTTTTAGGAATTTGCCGTTGATAGGAGCCATTAACAGGTCTCCATTAGGCTGGGCTATCCTGTAGGCGCCGTTCGAGAACGTTGTCTCGATCACATAAGGGCCTTCCCACTTGGGTTGGAATTTGCCTTTACTTCTGTGTGTAAGAATCATCGGTCTTCTTACGGCTAGAACTAGCTCGCCGACTTTGAACACTCTTTCCTTCACTTTATGATTAAAAGTCTTAGAAATGCGTGCTTGGTAAAGCGAGATGCACTGTTGAGCTTGTAGGCATTTCTCGTCTAATCCTTCAAGCTCTTGGAGCCTTAACATATCATTCTTTTCTTGAGTCAACTCACTAGTCACTGCTATCCTGAGCGACGGGATCTGGATTTCGATGGGAAGAACTGCCTCGCTCCCGTAGACCAGTGAAAAGGGGGTACAACCTGTAGGTGTCCGTACCGTTGTGCGGTATGCCCAGAGACATTCGCCCAGCTTCTCGTTCCAGTCTCTTTTGTTTGAAGAAACGAACTTCTTTAGGAGTTTGATAATGGTTTTGTTGAAAGCTTCCGCCAAACCATTAGCAGCTGGATAATATGCCGTAGAGGCAATATTATGTATTCGACTTTTATCGCAAAATCGATGAAACGCTTGGCTGATGGACTGAGGCCCATTGTCATGGATTATCCTTCGAGGAATCCCAAAGCGATAAATGATGTGGTGCTTGATGAAGCTGATCACGTCAGACGCTTTTACCTCAGCCAGAGGGATCGTCTCTGCCCATTTGGAGAAGTAATCCGTGATGGCCAGTATGAACTGGTGGCCTCTGGAGGAAGACGGGTGAATGGGACCGACGATATCCATACCCCATGCTTCGAAGGGCCAGGATGCGACCGTAGGATGTAGATATTCAGACAGTTGGTGTATGAAGTCTGTATGAACCTGACAGGCTCTACATTGTCTTGCATAGCTGATCGCGTCTGTGATCATAGTGGGCCAGTAGTAGCCCATTCTCCTTATACGATCCTGTAGCTTAGGACCGGGCTGATGCGCTCCGCATACGCCGTCGTGAACTTCTCGGATAATCTGCTGTGCTTCATCGTCTGAGAGACATCTTAATAGTAGTCCATCGTAGGTTCGACGATATAGGTAGTGTGAAGATGCATCGAAATAGAAGCGTAATGATCGTCTCTTGACGGATATTGCTTCTTTGGGGTCCTCTGGCCAGATTCTGTATACGACGAAATCTATGAAGGGACTTCTCCAGTCCCTCCCGGGGGGATCTGTGTTCACAGCGTGGCTGCGTTCTATATGAAGGTTGTTCTTCACGCAAAATAAATCTGTGTTAAGAAGGATCACCGAATCTTACCTTCTTATGGGGGTAGCTAAGTCCGCAGCTAGACTGGCCAGGGCATCAGCTTCCAGATTCTGAGATCGAGGTACATACTCTAGGAAGAACCCTTTGAACGTCATGGCTATCTCGATTGTCGCTCGGTGATAGCGGATGAGGTCTGGATTCCGGACTTCGTATATCCCTCTGACTTGATTGACGATAAGCAGAGAATCGCCGAAAGCTTCCAGGGATTCGACCCCCAGCTCTTCAGCGACTTGGAGCCCGATCAACAGGGCGTTGTATTCTGCCACATTGTTGGAGCATGGTTCATTAAGAGAGTATGCCCGGTAGATGACGAGTTTATCAGGAGTGACCAGGACGATTCCAACCCCTGAAACCACGTTACCCTGGGGGCCAGTCCTGGAGGCGCCATCAAAGAACAGTTGCCATGTGTCACTTTCCATTGCGGAATTACATTCTACAACTTCGTCGGGAATGTCTTCGTATAACTTGGAGGCCTCCGGGATCGGATGAGCAGCCAGAAAGTCGGCCAGCGCTTGGCCTTTGATGGACTTCTGCGGGATGTACACCATGTCATATGGTGTTAACAGCATCGCCCAGGTTGCGAGTCGGGAATTAAGAATACTCGGCTTGCTCATCAGTACTCGAAGAGGGTTGATCCTGGAGATGATATGAATAGTCTGGCCGATGACGTAGTGCCGCATCTTTTGGATAGCGAACATCAGAGCCAGATATTCTTTCTCCACTGGGTTGTACCGGTGTTCGGCTCCGACCATCATCCTGTTGAGGTAGTAGATAGCCTGCTCATGCCCCTCGTCGTTCTTCTGCGCTAGAAGAGCTCCTAGAGAATGATCCATTGCTCGAACGTACAGCAAGAACGGTTTCCCCATGATGGGAGGCACCAGAACTGGCGGACTGGTGAGGTAGCATTTGATCTCCCCGAATGCTTGCTGACAGGTTTCGTCCCATACGAAGGATACACCTTTCTTCATGAGGTACGAAAAAGGCTGGCATCTTCCTGAGAGGTTGGATATGAACCTCCGTATATAAGCCAGACGGCCTTGAAATCCCCGGAGTTCCCTCAGATTGTGGGACGGTCGCATTTCTATGATTGCCTGGACTTTATCAGGGTCCACCTGGATGCCTTTGGCGGTGATAACAAATCCTAGGAATTTGCCACTAGATACGCCCAAGAAGGACATCGTAGGGTTCATCTTGAGTTGATGTCGGCGCATTAACTCGAATACCGCCCTTAGATCCTGAATATGATCATCCTTGAGATAGCTCTTGACGGCTATGTCATCTATGTAACACTCTACTGTTTTGCGTAAATATTTATAGAATATGCCGCTCATAGCCTGTTGGTACATAGCCCCGGCGTTCTTCAATCCAAAGGGCATGACCGTATAGCAATACACTCCCAACGGGGTACGGAAGGCAGTGTGCTTTTCGTCTTCAGGATGCATCTTGACCTGATTGTATCCTGAGAACCCGTCCATGAAAGACATGCGTTCAAAACCGCAGGTGTTGTCGATCATGATATCCGTGATGGGAAGAGAAAATTTATCCTTGGGGCAGGCCACATTCAGATCTCGATAATCGATGCAGATACGTACCTTACCATTTTTCTTCATGACTGGGACAACGTTGGCGACCCAGTCGGGATGTTGTTCTTTCCGGATGAACCCACAGGCTATCAGCTTTTTGACTTTAGCTTCAATGGCGTCCATCATGTCCGGTCGAAACCGGCGTTGGTGCTGCTTCATAGGCTTTGAGTCAGCCAATATGTTGAGTTTGTGAGTAGCCACCTTCGGATCTAGGCCCGGCATGTCTCTATAATCCCATGCAAAGATGTCGACGTATTCTTTTATCAGCTGTATGATTTCTTCCCTTTTGGCTGGTGGAAGATTGTCACTGATAAATATCGGCTTTGGCGAAAGCTCACCCCCAACATCGATTTGGATAACTTCGTCTTTGGTTGGAGGTTCCCTTTGTTCGAAGCGGAATTCCCACTGTGTATCCATTTGCTGAGCCCAAGAGTCATTCTCAAACGGCTTAGAATCTCGTTCCTCTGCTTTTGAGGGATCTGTCATCACCATATTTGCTGATAGTGCTTGTTCGAGAGCATCAGGTGAGTCGGGGGGTAACAAGCCGCCCCAGAAGGAGAAAAAGATGTCCATATCCGACGTGGAAGCCGTAAGGGAGGTGGCATACCCTAACCCGAAATGAGTTTGTTGGTAGCGGGGGTCGCCGTGTGGCGGCGTTCTTCTGCCTCTTCCGTAGTTGAGGCCCGGCTTTCGCTTCAAGTTATAGCCTATATTTTGCATGATCTTCAACGCTTGAGGGCTGTATCGGTGAACCTGCATCTTCCCAGTATCTTCATCGAAAAGATCTTCCTGGATGGCTGGCTGATTGCGCATGCGGCCGAATACTATTGGATGCTGACTGCTGCAGGTAGGCAGGATTGTGAAGATAGAATCTTCATGCGGTCCATACGTTGTGATGACGTTGGATGATGACGCTGCTTCCCAGATATGCGGATGGTAGGAGTCCATAGCTTCCAAGAACTTTCGTGCTATGGGTTCTACCTCGTCACGGGGAGTGGTACATATTTGCTCAGAGGTGAGAATGACATGGCAATTGACGGTCAAAAGTTTATTCAGAGGTAATATGAATATGACAAACTTTGTGATTGTGACTTCCATCGGGGATGGAGGCACACATCTGCTCAGAGGTGATATGGATATTGCACTTTTTTGTGGACTTAACACCACTGGCGTACTTAGAGTTATATACGGATGTCAAGTGTAGACGACAGTCGATATCAGAGGTAATATGGACATGACAACTGACGGTCGAAAGTTTATTTAGAGGTAATATGAACATGACAAACTTTGTGATTGTGACTTCCATCGGGGATGGAGGCACACATCTGCTCAGAGGTGATATGGACGTGACAGTTTTTGTGGACTTAACATCACTGGCGTACTTTAGAGTTAAGTACAGATGTTAGGTGTAGACGATAGTCGATATCAGAGGTAATATGGACATGACAACTGACGGTCAAAAGTTTATTCAGAGGTAATATGAACATGACAAACTTTGTGATTGTGACTTCCATCGGGGATGGAGGCACACATCTGCTCAGAGGTGATATGGACATGGCAATTTTTGTGGACTTAACATCACTGGCGTACTTTAGAGTTAAGTACGGATGTTAGGTGTAGACGACAGTCGATATCAGAGGTAATATGGACATGACAACTGACGGTCAAAAGTTTATTCAGAGGTAATATGAACATGACAAACTTTGTGATTGTGACTTCCATCGGGGATGGAGGCACACATCTGCTCAGAGGTGATATGGACATGGCAATTTTTGTGGACTTAACATCACTGGCGTACTTTAGAGTTAAGTACGGATATTAGGAGTAGGTGGCAGTCGATTATCAGAGGTAATATGGACATGGCAGCTTTTGTGTAGGGAGCTTCGTTCAAAAATATCTCCCTTATTTTTACACACATGAATCTTGTCGGAGCAATTTGTTACGTAAGAATGGAAATCCAATCGGGTAAGGGCTGTCCCCTCGTTCACAGATTCAGAGTGATGACCTTGGCTTCTATCAACTCCTGAATCTTCCTTTTTAGTACGTAGCACGCCATTGTGGGGTGATGTGTGTACTGATGGAAGAGACAATAATCTGGGTCATCCACTTTGCCAGCCCTCTCAGGTCGTCTGATGTTGGGTTGGTGAAGCTTGTGCTCTTTCATCAACATATCGAAGATCTCAATGATGTCGTCTTCGCTGAAGGAGAAGGTTCCTTTTGCTATTCGGGCTCCTGATGTCCGAATTTCGTGGTCTCGCGAAGAGACGGTCGTTGTTGTATCGTCTACGGCCTTTGAGGGGGTTCTACCCCTGGCCTTGGACGTCATTTTGTCCTGTCGAGGTATGTTACGCCCGGACATGTCGCGGTTCCTGGCCATAGAGACCGATTCATCAAGGACTGTCTCTGGTTGTTCAGGACTGGATTTCAGGATTTTCGGTCTCTTGAGAGGCGCGGCATATCCCAACCCGAAACGAGCTTCTTGATAGCGAGAATTACTGCGCACCGGCGTTCGCCTACCTTTCCCATAGTTGAAACCTTGTTTTAGTTTAAAGTCGTAACCCATATTTTGTATAATTTTTAATGCTTGTGGGCTGTATCTGTGGGTTTGTATTCTGCCAGATTCAGACTCGCGTGATTCTTCCTGTACGACTAGAGTGTTCCACCTACTACCGAAGATTATTGGCCACTAATCGTCGTGGGTGGGTGGGATGATAAAGATGGAGTCTTTCTGTGGCCCACCTGTGATGACGACATCAGACGTTGACATATCCTCCCATAAGATTTCCCCGCGTTTGATTGTTAGGGGAACTGCAGGCTGCTTATGATTCCTGCCTTCGCGTTTCTGGGTTAGATAATCCTGTAGGTCCGAAAAATTTACAGAAGAGGACGACGACTTGTTTCTTCTGTTCCCATCAGTGGGTACGCGGAGATTGGGCACCCCGGCTTTTTCTATTCCACCTGTGTACAATAGGCTGGCCATCTAGGCGGCGGATAATCCCTGGGGAGGGGGCCTGCCCGTAATCTGAGCTCGTCCTGCGTCGTGACGTAATTTTGGGATCTGCTCAGACTGACGTAAAGCTGAAGAGGTCCTCAGTCGGCCATCGGCTTCTCGCGTAATCCGGAGGGTAGGCAGATTGTTCTCTTGCTGGCGTAAAGGCCGAGAGGTTGAATATTCTCCTGCTTGCTTCCCCTCGCGGAGATCACTGCACTTATCTGTTTTTCCATAGAAGTCAGATGTTGTTTCGTGCGTGGAGCTTGATCTGTTCTTCCGATTTGGCGTTGAGGCACCATCGTAAGTTTTGTCTGTACCGCGCGTAGCGGAAGACTGATTCCTACGCGTAGAGCGCAGTGGTTACTTCTGGGTTAGCGCAGAGGCCTTGCTCGAAGTTTGTCTGTACCGCGCATAGCGGGATACTGGTTCCTACGCGTAGAGCGCAGTGGATACTTCTGGGTTAGCGCAGAGGCCTTGCACGAAGTTTTGTCTGTACCGTGCGTAGTGGGAGACTGAATTTTACGTGCAGGGCACGGAGGAAGCGATGCTACCACCTCATTGGTCGGAGAGATCGGAGAGATCGGAGAGTCCACAGGAATGGTTGAGGATATCTTGGGCATCCACACTTTGCACAGCTTCCTGTTGTCTTGGACGGAGAGAGAGTGAGAGCTACCCCCGGTTCGAAGCATGTCTTTGTAAGCAGACTGGTCGAAATGAACGACCAGCGTCTTCTTCACGGTTCCTATAGATACCGCATCACGTTGAGCAATTACTTCCTCGTCAGAAGAGAAAGACGTCCCCAGCAGAGTCGCCATCTTGTTTGTGGTATTAAACAAAAGAATGAAAGTGTATTTCAATGACGGAGTTTGTGCGAAACCCGCGCCCTTTGGTTTACAAACAAACTTGTACAATGTAATCCTATACGAGGATGTGGGAGTATAATTTATTTAATCTGGGTATAAATTGCTATAGGTGTCTGATCTGCGGTCGATCACTTTAGCCCTTGGACCACACGATGTTGAAGAAGTGCCGTGGAAGACAGGTAGTAGCTTCAAAGGTTGCAGGAGAGGATGGATGCACGATGCCGAAGTCGTCGATCCCCGCTCTTTGCCTGAGCTTCGGGCTCTCTCTCTCTCTCTCTCTCCTCCTTGTTCGATCTTCTTCGACTGTCGACCTTGGATCTGGTATTGGTACTCTTGATCAAATTTTCTGACCTGGGATCTGATATCGGTTTCTTGACCAATTTCTTCGACCTTGTTCCCCATTGACAGGGGCCTCTATTTATAGAGTCTTTGGTGACAGTGACCACTCCGTTGGTATAGCAACCGAGGAGTGGAAAGTACAGCACCCTTTTACACAACGGTTAAAGTAACCAATGCCTACGTATAGATGATCTTTTGACTGAGCGGGTGACTTGGGTCCAACTAAGGGGACACAACACGTACGGTTGCTACTAAGATCATGGCGTAAAAGCCACGCGGGTAGGTATCCATTGTGTAGAAGAGGTTGGCGTAGAAGCCAAATGTCCGTCACCATGGCATAGAAGCCAAGTAGGCATAGAAGCCGAACAGGCATGGAAGCCAAGCAGGCATAGAAGCCGAACAGGCATAGAAGCCGAACAGGCATAGAAGCCGAGTAGGCGTGGAAGTCGAGTAGGCGTGGAAGCCGAGTAGGCATGGAAGCCGAGTAGTCGTAGAGACTGAGTGGGCGTGGAAGCCGAGTAGTCGTAGAGACTGAGTGGGCGTGGAAGCCGCATGAGCACAGATCCTGAATGGGCGTAGAGGCCGCTGCATATCGTGCCAGAATGGGCGTAGAAGCCGCTTGAGCACAGATCCTGAATGGGCGTAGAAGTCGCTGCACACCGTGCTGATGTGGACGCCTTAGCCGAAATTACGACTTTTGAAGATATAACCAAATCTTTTGCAGAGATTTTCCATCACCTTATGCATTAAATGCGGAGGCATGTTTTGAAGGTCTGCAGGCCTTCTGTGCACCCGTCGCAGAGACGTGTCTTGAGAGAAACTGTCACCGCCCTGTGCAATTAGACGTGAAGACGTGCCTCGAATCCCGTACGAAGTACAGCTTTTGACGTGGCAGGCAGTTTGTCTGCTGTGGAGCGAAAAACAGCTCATGTTTGCCTGTGTAAAACAGGGCGGCGTATTCCCTTGTACGCAAAAGAGTGGTTTATGCTGAGGGGACTCTGGTAAACGACGGTTTGGTGATATTTTACCAAATCCTCTGCATTAAATGGTGAGATCCGCCATCATACTGTGGGACGCGTCCCGAGAGGTCTGTCATCGTTTCCAGCAGTCGTCTGGGTAGCCGTGCATTATCTTTTGTCAGGAGTCAGAGGTCAGATTCACTACATGACTTGACAGGTTCATTTCGGGGAAGATAAAGCGTTCCTCATACGCTATCACGCTGCTTTGAGAGCGGTTGAGTTTTATGCCATGGAGGCGATGAAGAACTCTGTTTCACGCTGGAGCGGCCTGGACGTACTGCATTTATGCGGATGGTCCTTTGAGCTTTACTCTTCATGCTGTATTTTAGCGAAGAAAACTCTGTCGTACGCCTGATGGCTCTGAAGGCCTCTGCTTACGCTGCTCTGTATCAAGAGGCTGTATAGCTTTTTCCAGCATATTTTTCATGCTTCTACAATATGCGGTACTGAACTTGAGCTGAGTGCCCAAGCTAGCCTACCAACTCCTCCGGAAGTGGGAAGTGAAATGACTATCCCGATCTGAGATGAGGCTCTCAGGAACCCCATGCAATATGACAATCTATCGTACATACATCTCTGCTAGCCTCTCCGTCGATTGACCCACTTTGAATGGTAAAAAGTTGGCTGATTTGGTTAACCTATCCACGATGACCCAAATCGAGTTCTTTCCTCCTGGAGAACACAGAAGTCCTGAAAAAAAATCTATAGTCATATGCTCCCACTTCCACTCTGGGATAAGTAAAGGCTGAAGCAATCCACCTAGCCTCTATAGATCTTCCTTTATTTGCTGGCATACTAAACACCGAGTTATGAAACGTGCTACCTTGTGCTTTATACAATACCACCATACGTGCTCCCTCAGGTCCCAATACATCTTGTTGGCACCTAGATACATCAAGTACTGAGATCAATGTGCCTCCTACAAAACCTCCTCCCATAGCTCCCCACTCGGCACACACATCCTCGTACCGTATCGTAAAGACCCATCATCCGCAATATTGAAGTCGTCTGACAATCTTGTCCGAACATGTGCCCTGATACTCCTCAGAGCATCATTATCATACTGCGCAGCTCTGATTCTGTCCATCAGCTCAGACTGTATCTACAATTCCTATATCTGAATCTCGATACTGGGAACTAGCACCTCAATTCCCAAGCTCTCATGATCGGCCAATAAATGTCTATCTGTTGTCAAGTACAATGCTATCGGATACCTGCTCAAGGCATCGGCGACTATGTTGGCCTTTCCTGGGTGGTACTGTAATGAGATGTCAAAGTCTTTCATTAACTCCAACCACCTCCTCTGCCTCATGTTCAGCTCCTTCTATGTAAACACGTACTTTAAGCTCTTATGGTCTGTGAAGATCTCCACACGCTCTTTGTACAGATAGTGTTTTCACAGCTTTAGAGCGAAGATAACTGCTGCCAACTCCAAATCATGGGTGGGGTAGTTCTTTTTGTGAGGGCATAATTTCTTGGAAGCATTGGCAATTACCTTCCCATACTGCTAAAGAACGTAACCCAAACCTTTCCCTGAAGCATCACTGTAGATAGTGAATCCACCTGTCCCTGATGGCAACGTCAAAACTGGAGCTATCGTCAATCTCTTTTTTAGCTCATCAAATATGTTCTGACAATCCTCCGTCCAGACAAAATCCATATCTTTCCTGGTCAGCCTAGTCATTGGCTCTGTAATCCTGGAGAAGTCTTATACAACCTCCTGTAGTATCCTGCTAGTCCGAGAAAACTTCTGATCTCAGCTACCGAACTGGGAGTAGCCCACGATGACACTGCCTCGATCTTCTTTGGGTTAACTTAGATTCTGTCACCCGTCACCATATGCCCAAGGAATTCAACCTTGTCAAGGAAGAACTCGCACTTTGAAAGCTTCCCGTATAGCTCCTCCTTCATGGGGGTCTCCAAGACCATCCTCAGGTGCGCTTCGTGCTCCTCTAGGGTCTTTGAATACACAAGAATCTCGTCGATGAACACCACCATGAACTTGTCAAGGTACTGGTAGAACACCTTATTTTATTCAAGTTCATGAATACTGCTGGTGCATTGGTTAAACCAAACGGCTTTACCATGAACTCAAACTAGCCATATCTGGTCCTAAAAGCTGTCTTCGGTATGTCTTCTCTCTTTACCCTCACCTGGTGATAGCCTGACCTCAAGTCTATCCTTGAAAACACCTTCGCTCCCCTCAACTGATCAAAAATATCATCTATCTTCGGCAGCGGGTATTTGTTCTTGATAGTGAGGTTGTTCAGAGCACTATAATCGATACACATGTGCACCGTGATGTCCTTCTTTGGTACGAACAATACCGGGGCTCCCCATGGTGATGAACTGGATTTGATGAAGCCTTCGTCCTGCAGCTCTTTAACTTGTTTCTGTAATTCTGCCAGCTCGCTGTTGTTGACTCTATAGGCGTGTTGTGAAATAAGCTCCACTCTTGGCACCAAATCTATAGAGAACTCAACATCTCTGTCTGGCGGCAAACATGGAAACTCCTCTGGAAAGACATCCAGGAACTCCGCTATCAAAGAATGTGGCAACTCCTTCTCTTCTATCCTGGCTCCATAAAAAGTGCCTCTGCTCTGCTATGCTACTCCTCGGGCGACCTCAAACTTTGGCTCTCCTGGCGATCGAAATATTACTCTGCCTCAATGACAATCAATAGTAGCATGGTGCCTACTAAACCAGTCCATTCCGAGTACAATATCGTATCCCGGAAGTGGCATAACGAGTAAGCACATGCTCAACTCTCGGCCTCCTAATGATACTCTCCGGTCCTTGCAATAATCTCGGACTAGGATAATGCCTTCTCCAATCATGATCTTACAAGTCCTATCTAATGGTTCTGTCTCTAAATAATGCTTAAGAGTATATGATACAGACACAAAACTATGGGAAGCGCTAGAATTGAATAATGCAAGTGCTGGAATAGAATCGAGAAAAACGGAACTAGAAATCACGTCTCTGGCTGGTTCGGCCTCCTCGATCGTCATGGCGTATGCTTTTTCCTGTGGTGTACCTCTCTGCTGCTGCTGGTGCTGAGCAAACCTCTGCTGCTATGGCGGAAGTAGAGGTCCCCTCTGTTGGCCTCCTGGTATAGTAGGTACCCTGGCAGGTCCCCTTTACGCGGCTGCTCTACCCTGACCTAGACGAGTCTGAATAGATGGACAGTCCCTCAGCTGAGGTGCTGATGATCCACAGGACAAGCACGTACCCAGCCTCTTCTTGTAGATGTCCCTAGTGTGTCCTGCCTTTCCGCAGTACGCACACTGGATAGCAGGCTGAGTCTGCCTTTATGGCTGCTACTACTGGGTGTGCCCTCGAGCTGGTGCCCGGTGCTGGTGATGCTGATACTGGTATGGCCTCTGTTACTGCTAAAATTGTGGGCACTTGGCCAGTCCCGCACTACCACTCGCTCCTCAAGATGTGTCTCATCCTCTCTTAGGCCTGAGGTCTAAGTCATCCTCAGCAATCTGGGCATCCATCAGAATGCCCTCGAATATAGCAATACGATATCCCGAATGTGAGACTTGATCTCTCTTGTCAACCCCTTCCTAAATTTTTGGGCTTTGTCTTCTGGGTTTCCGAATCATCGATGGCCCGAATCGACTCAAACGACAAAACTCTACGACGTACTCATCGACTGACATGCTTCCAAAGACCAAGTCATGGAACTGACTCTCCAAGGCTCCCAGGGCTACGTTAGGGAAGAACTTCTCCTTGAAAATCTCCTTGAATGCCTCCTAAGTAAGTCCCCCAACAGTGAGTCACGGCTCCGTATGATACCATGTCAGTGCGATATCAAACATCTGTCTGCTGGAGACCTCGATCTGTAGAATCTTCGAAATCTGCGCCAAGCGCAAGTTTCTCTCTATATCCTCTAGCCAGTCATCAGCGTAGAGTATCCCCTCGGTGCCCTTGAACTCCCGAGGCATCATCCTCTTGAAGTCCACTATAGTACCCGGCCTCTGGTGCTGTTGGCCAGGATGCTGTTGGTGCTGTGCAACTCTCTCCACAGCCTGGAGAGCCACCTGATGAGCATTCTCCATGCTCTCTCTCATCATCTCTGTTTGTGTCTGGTGTGCCTCTGCCTGCACCCTCTGAGCCTCAGCCTGGGCTTGCTGAGCCTCCGCTGACGTCCTCTGAGCATCTACCATGCCTTGGATTAGCGCAAACATCTGTGCACCATCAACGGGCATACCTCCGGGAAACGGAGTCGGTGGTGGTAGTGGTGGTGGTGGTGGTGGAAGGTGCTCCGTCACAGCTGGGGCAACCCTCGAAAGAGGTGGTGGAGGAGGACCCCCGAAAACTGTAGATACTCCTACATGAACAGGAGATGTAGGAGGAACTCCAGATGTTTGTCCGTCAGGTCGAGAGGTGGCAGACCTCTCTGAAGCTGATGGTCCTAATCTCAAAGACCTAGTCTTCGGCGGCATCCTGAAGATAGACCGAAAAGAATCAATTAAGGCAATAGATACGATATCATCAAGGAAGGACAATAAATTTCTAAAGGAAGCAATTATTCAGAATAGCATTATAAAGATCAAAAAATTTCTAGTTGTGATTGAGCATACTCTTATCCTAAATCCTATTTCCTAAAGCAGGCTCGTAGCAATACTCTAATTGAGCACCACTACGATATCGCTCTAAATGTGAATCTAGACCTACATGTGCCACCTCTAAAAATGTGTCATGACTCACACCCAAAATTTGAGCGTGAGCCGTAGGTACGTCCAGCCTACGTCGCAACATTGACAGTAGAACACTGTCTAGGTCTCATGACTACTAAACATAACTCATAACCTGTCAAATATCTCAACTCCATAAGGAGGACAATGAATAATACATTGATCAACAATATAATATACTCAATCACAATACCTATAGGAATAAATGGCACGATGATATATAAGATAAGAAAGTACCGACTGTAGAAGCATGAAAAATTATGCTACAGAATTGTATGCAGTATGCATAAAACCCGCGTAAAGTAGAGTTTCAGTGCTGTGTGGCATAAGACATGACTTCAGAGCTATCGGCGTACAATAGAGCTTCAAAGCTAGTACAGCGTAAAATATAGCTCCAAAATAACCCGCATAATGCAGTATTTCAGACTGCTTCAGCGTAAAAAGGTTGTTATATCGCCTTTATGACGTAAAACCTTTCTGCTTTTAATGCAGCATGGAAGGGTACGAGAAACTTTTCGTATTCCTCGAATGAACCTGTCAGATCATGCAGTGAACCTGACTCCTGATAAAGAGTACTGCATGACTACCCAGACGACAACTGTAATGATGGTTCGGCACAGAGACCCAGACCGTCGTTTAGTGACATTTCCTTGATACAAATTGCGTCTACGCATTCAAGTAATACGCTGCCTAGTTTTATACAGGCAGATGTGAGCTTTTATGCTCAGCAGAAGATGAAATAAACTGCCACGTCAAAAGCTACTCTTCGTACAGAGCTCGAGGCACGTCTCTGCAGTTAATGCGCATGATGGGGTCAGATCTCTATATTTAATGCACGAGATTAGGTTCTATTTTCAAAGACTGGGTGAGCCATAATTATGACTAATATGTCCACAACATCACCTCTGCATATTACGCCATCAGGCTATTTTCAGCTATAGGAGCACTTGTACGCTATCTCCTTGAAATACGTTGACCTGGCTATTCAACTATAGGAGTACGCCGTATGCTATCTCCTCGGAATACGCCAACTCAGGCTATATTTGTATTGGTGCGTGATAAGGCTATTTGGTCCAGAATACTCTTAAGACCTCAGTCAAGGAAGGTAGATCGGCTATCTTTTACGCTAGCTACCTATCCATGCAGCATCAGGCTTCTACGCCTAACAGGCTTCTACACCTACTTGGCTTCTACGCCAACTTCACAACTATTTAGCTTTTACGCCATGGTGACAGTCATTGGCTTCTATGCCAACCTTTTCTACGCGAGGGACAGTTACCTACGTGACTTGCATGCCGTGATCTTCGCAGCAGTTATACGCATTACCTCCTAATCGGACACGCGTCACACGCTTATTCAGAAGATCATTTATACGTGGGTAGTAGTTATAATAACCGTAGCGTAAAAGGTGCGGTTCTCTCTGCTGTTCAGTTTCTACGCCTATAAATAGAGACCTCCGTCCATTGAGGTCAAAGGTCAAAGAATTGAGGAGAGAAGTCATAAAATTGAAGAGGGAAGAGCACAGACAGAGAGTAGTGATCAACGATCTTGGCATCAAGCATCCACTCCTTCTTGCAATCTTTGAAGCTATCTCTTCTTCTACAGTACTTCTTTAACATCGTGTGGTCCAAGGGACAAAGTGATCGACTACAGATCAGACTCCTATAGCAATATTTACCCAGATTAAATTTTGTACTTAACATCCTCGTATAGGATTAATTATACTTCTTATTTGTAAACCAAAGAAAGGGTTTCGTATAAACCTATTTTTATTTCTTTCGTTTATTATCAAACACAAGATGGCGACTCTGCTGGGGAAAACTTTCTCATCTGACAAGAAAGCAATTGCTCAACACGATGCAGTATCAGTAGGATCAATGAAGAAGACCTTGGTCGTCCAGTTCGACCAGTCAGCCTATGAAGACATGCTTCGAGCAGGGGGTAGCTCTCATTCCCTCTCCGTCTAAGACAACAGGAATTTGCGTAAGGTATGGATGCCCCGGACATCCTCTACCATTCCTGTTGACTCTCTGGTTTCTCTGACCAACGAGGTTGTAGCATCGCTCCCTCCGCGCCTTGCGCATAAAACTCATTCTCCCGTCGCTGACGGGGCAGACAAAACTTTTGGCAATGCCTCAGCGCCAATCCAGAAGTCCACTTCGTGCCTTACGCATAAAACTCTGTCTTCCGTCGCTGACGGGGCAGACAAAACTTTTGGCAATGCCTCAGCGCCAATCCAGAAGTCCATTTTGTGCCTTGCGCGTAAAACTCAGTCTCCCGTCATTGGCAGGGCAGACAAAACTTTTGGCAAAGCCTCAGCGCCAATCCAGAAGTATACATCACACATCGCGCATAAAAACTTGTCTTCCGTCGCTAACGGGACAGACGTAATTTCTGTTAATGCCTCAGTGCCTATTCAAAAATTCCAAACGCATTTCGCGCGTAAAAATGCATCTTCCCTCCATGGAAAAGCAGATGGTCCCTACAATCTACGCAAGGGAAAACAAGTTGCAGATTTCCCAACTTCTCGGCCTTTAGGCCATCAAGAGAAGAATCTGCCCGTTCTCCAGATTACGCGAGAAGCTGATGGCCGATTGAGGACTTCCTCAGTTTTACGCCATCCTGAGCAAAATTCCAAACTACCCCAGGAGAAGCCCCTCGGCGTAAAGAAGACCCAGTTTGTGGATAGATATGCTCCTCATGGATCATGTGCTGCTCACATGGCTGAACTAATGTATTCCTAGGGCAGAGAAAGGGTTGGGGTTCCCAATATCCGCATTCCAACTGATATAAACAGGAGGAACAATCCTTCTTCCTCTTCTTCTGTTGTTAATCCTCCTGACTTGGGTAATTTCTTGACCCAAAAACGCAAAGACAGGGGTCAAAATCCAGATTTGACACACCTAACTTCCAAGCGTGGAGAGATCATATGGGAAGATGCGTCAAGATCTAATATTGTCATGACATGTGGGCCACATGAGGATTCTGTCTTTATTGTTCCACCGACTCGCAACGATCAGCATCAAATAATCTTCGATCGAATGCAGAATAGACCGATTGTCAAAGAAGAATCTCGCGAGTCTGATGCTGGAAAAATACAAATCCACAGATATAGCCCACAAGCTTTAAAGATTATATAAAGTATGGGTTATGATTTGAAGTTGAAACAAGGGCTCAACCATAGAAAAGGCAGACGAACACTGTTGCATGGTAATCCTTACTATCAACAAACTCGTTTTGGGTTGGGGTATACTGCATCTCTTGCAAACTCCAAATTTTCAGAGTCTGATCCTGTAATATCAGAGGTAGGTCCTTCTAAATCAACTTCTATGGGCAAACGCCACGACATGTCTGGGGGTAGTCTACCTCGACAAAATAGGGCAGTATCCAAAGCTGGGGATAGAATTCCCTCTGAATCCGAAGATGATGCAACGATGACGATATTCCCGGAAGACCGTAAAATTCAGGCATCGGGAGCCCGAAGGCTAAAAGGGACTTTCTCCTTCAATGAAGATGACATCATGGAAATCTTTAATATATTGATGAAGGAAAACAAACTTCAGCTACCCAACATCAGATACCCTGAGAGGGCCGGCAAAGTTGATGACCCAGATTATTGTCTCTTTCATCGGTACATTCATCACCCCACAAGGGCATGCTATGTACTAAAAAGGAAAATTCAGGAGTTGATCGACGCCAAAGTCATCACTGTGCATTTATAAACGAGGGGACAATCACTACAAATTGATTTAACTCTAATATAACAATTTTCTCCCTTAAAATACCGGATAATGAATCCCTAAAGTTTCCCCAGTAGATTCTTCAGGTCTCTCCCCACTCAGGAAAATTACTCCATAGTGAATTTTTCGGACATGAGTTCACGTCCATATTACCTCTGAACTATTATCCAAACATTTCTTTATTGTTCCAGCTGAATTTGCCATGTCCAAGTGACCTCTGAGTAAACCTCCCAGTTTGTGGCCATAGACGCTAGTTCATGTTCATATTAGCTCTGAACTATTGTCCAAACATTTTCCCCAGCTGAGTTTGTCATGTTCATAAGACCTCTAAATAAATCTTCCTGGTTTGGCTATCGATTATCATGTCCATATTACCTCTGATATCGGTTGTCATCTTAACTTAACACCCGTACTTAACTCTAAGTACGCCAGTGGTGTTAGGTCCACAAAAATTGCCATGTCCATATTACCTCTGAGCAGATATATACCTCCATCCCCAATAGAGTCACAACTCAAGAGTTTGTCATTTTTATATTACCTCTGAACAAACCTTCCTAACCCTGCTATCGACTATCATGTCCATATTATCTCCGATATCGGTTGTCTTATCAACTTAGCACCCGTACTTAATTCTAAGTACGCCAGTGGTGTTAAGTCCACAAAAATTGCCATCTCCATATTACGTCTGGCAGGGCTTATCCTAAACTTATTACTTGCACTCTCGTGCACAAGAAGTAATAGGTCTATAAAAAATTCTCCAGTGGGATGTCCTCAACAAATACGGTATCGTACTACGTCCATATTATCTCTAGTACGATGTCCAAAATTTGCGCAAACAATCATAAAGAAAAGGAGGGCCCTTATATGATTGGAAACAGCCCTTATAGATTAGCCAAGCCTAATAAAAATTCGGCAATGGCTACTATCAACTGCAAATTCCTGAAGAAGTACTATACTTGATTTCCTTCGTTTAACGGAGTATGACCAAGATCTTATTCTGACGATATCATGTACAAAGGTTAGCTGGATTATATTCTATCAGGTTCATGTGATCTCCGAATAGATATCCTTAACTAATTTGTAAGCCTATCATGTTCATATTACCTCTGATAGTGTTTAGTATACAAATTAAGTTGGATTATATTCTTTCAAGTTCATGTTAACTCTGAATAGATTTACATTTAGCAAAACCTCAACGAAAGTATATCATGTTAATGATACCTCTGATTTTACTTTCATCTTAGCCTATTATATTCTAAATTGATGGGTCCACAAAGTCAAAAAATGTGTCTTTATTATCTCCGAGAAATTATAGGAGAAATAAGAAGTACATCATTGGGGAGGGGCAGTTAAATCCCTAATCTGTCGTGTTAAAGCAGCCATTCTATCATTCCTAGAGTTCAAAACATAGTTGCGAGCCTGTTCTAGCCTTGCATTGTCAACACTCAAGCGAGAGAGCTTGGATCGAGCATCAACAAAACTGGCATGGATGACTCCTGCACGTACCAAGTTCTGCTGAGCTATCTCCACTTGGCCCTTAAATACATCACGAGTTGCAGATGTCTTGAGAAGCTTCTCGCTGGCCTGAGCGAGTTTAGCTTACAAATCTTGAACCCTCGCTTCATCCCCCTCATATTTGGCCTGGTACTGGGTTAGCTGAGGAACAAAATCCACCAAGATGGCCCGCTCTTTATCTATCTCCTGCTGCTATTCCTGGATGGATTTGTTCAAAGTTTCCATGTGCCCAGCGAGCTCTGCAGTTAAGGAGTCATACTTAGCCTGAATCATATCATCGACGTTGCCTTGAGATAATTACAAATATTCGTTAATGGGTTGTTCTAAACTATTAACTATTTGCTCCAGCGCATCAGCTCTCCCAGCGTCGTCAAAATTCCTGATCGGCGCTATCGGGAGCTGGAAGGACGTCTTCAGAGCTTCGAAGCCTAGATTCTTCTCCAGCACCATTGATATCAGCATCTTCAAAGTGGTGTAGAAAATACTAGTATACTGCTCAACTATCATGGCAAGATCTGAATAGACACTGGGAGTGACTGCAATATCAGTGAATCTTCTTCCAGGAACGACTGTAGAGGGTGTCGTCACAGTCGTCGCTTCAGCAGATGGCACAACAAAAGTAGAGGCACCAACAACGGTCGAAGTGGCTGACATACTCAAAGGAGGCATAGTTGTAATGACAGGCTCATCCTCTTCTGAACATATTGGGACTGTATTGGGCGAGCCAGTACCCAAAAATATTGCATCTTCAAGGTCGAGCACCGCCGTTTCATCGGCAGAAGCTACAACAAAGCCAAAGGTTGCGTTGACGCCGCCCTCTCCGTAGATGTCTTCCCCTGAAAAGAAGATAAGAGAAAGTTAATATCAACCTGATATTTATTTTTCTAAAAAGAGGCATAAAGACAATATTTACCCATGGCCGATGGTATATATGTCGCATCTACAGCCAGTACAGCTAAGTTATTTCTTAATGATGTTAAGCAAGCTGTCATACCTAGAGATGAGGGTGCACCAAATGACGACTGAGGGTAGTCATCCAAGTCTTCTCCCAGATCCAATCGAGGTTCATCAGGTAGAATCTCGTTGGGGAAACTTACAGATGAAGAAGGAGCTGGACCCATTATTGGTTTGGATAAAGATATTCTTATTTTGCTCGGCCTCGAAGGCGATCCCATGGCACTACCTGAAGCGGTAGCAACGGCAGCAGTCTCGACCAAAGTATCTCCGGCACTGCCAGCCGGAATTATGGAGGTTCCTTCTCTAATAGGCGAAGGACCTCTAGTCAAAAAATCATCCCCGCCCGGGGAAACAACAGATTCACCCCTAGCAGCCTCATGGCTGGAAGCCTGACAACATCACTAACTGTCTTCTTTTTCTCGCAAGGGGAAGTCTCTTTCCGAATAGGAGCACTTCGCTTAGTGGGGATAACAAGAGGCTCTGCAGGCGGAGGTATTATGCCTCTCGGTACTGTCAACAAAAGCTCGTCTGGATCGACAAAGTCTTCACCTTCGTCAGAGGAAATCGATGGGACTTCCTCTCTTCCAGCGGACTTATGAGGTGGCATCCTAAAACTTCCACGCATATTAAAATCACGATGGAAGGTATTGGTGGCCACATAAAATTGGGCATACGAATGGAGGATACGCAACTCCTTTGAGAGAGAAGTCGCAGGCACAGTAAAGGCTGCTCCAGTACAACCCATTATGAAGTACCGCCATCCTCTCTCTCCATCAATAAGTCCACCTCTGGACTTGAAGCTGGTGATGGCATTTCCCATATATAATTGGTCATACCCAAACTGCCTGGAGAACCGACTAGGCAGATAGGGCTCCAAGAAGCAATGGTCTTCACTTCTGTACAACAAATGAGAAGGTCTAATGCAGACCAACCAATAAAAAGCTTCAGGAGAAAGAATGGTCTTTCCTTCACATGAATCCTAAAGTCTCGTCCCCTGTTGATTGATATGTATAGTGGGGACGGTACAGAAAAGCTTCAAGCTATGAGCAAAATTTAATGCTCGTCGACAGTCTACAATGGTGGTCACATTCCAAGTGGAATTCTTATAATTCAACAAGAAATTATTTCCCGAACTACTAGCAGAGCCGGGAGACATCACCCTTGGGTTATAAAGAATTAACCATCCCATCAGATACAGGAATGGTAACTCTACCCTGGGAAAGCTTTCACGCCGGGTCTCATCCGCAAGCAACCCATCAGTAATGGCCCTCAGGCCAGCTTGTATCCGGCATATCATGGAAGGGAGCAGGCCTAGTCTTGCCCCAAACACCAAACGTACTGCAGGCCATACGGTGTTACGATGAATGTGATCCGAAGATGCAATTCCAGGTACTACCAATCAGCGTAGCCATACAGAGAGGAAGCCAGCCAGTTGAGCTTCCCTTGACAGAGGCCTGCGGTAATGCCTCATATAACTGTAGGCTTTAGTGCCTGCAGGATAATTCCCTATCCCTTCATCGAGAACTTGATCTGAAGCCCCAGCGTCTTCAATAAGGTCATCGACTATTTGAGCTTTGAACACGCTCAGAAAGTTCAAAGGCTTATCCCTGCTATCCACAACTTTGTCTGGCTTAACATCTCTGGCCTGATGAAAGAAGAGATAGGACACTCATTTGTTGGTATGAGCCAAATCAGAAGGCTCATTATAGAAGGTGGTGCATGCAAGATAATGGCTCATTAGCTCCTGGTATACTACCACTACCCGAGGGTTTGTATTCTCCAGCTCCCTGTTTGTAGGAACATACTCTTCATAAGGAGTATCCCCCATTGGCAGTCTTAAAATCTCTGCCATCTCGTGAAGGGCCAATCCCAACTCCCCTAGCGGAGTGGCAAAACTTCCAGTGAGTGAGATATACCGCTCCATCAAAGCCAAAAACAGGTTGGGGTTGGGAGATAACCCAACACTGGTAGAAATCATAGCCGCGAACAGACCAATGATCTCAGCTCCGTCTAAAAATGCTTCATGGCCCAGGCAGCTAGACGATCCCATCAAAGATTTCCAGGGGTAACCCACCCGTTGGTCCGAGGATTAACCTTGGGGTATACTCCTCCATGCCCCATGAAGTCATTGCAAAAAGTTGATAATTGGACTGGCTGGAGTAGTGAAGTATCCTCACTCGGGACGCTGCCCGGCAGTAATCCCCTGAAAGACACGACAGGGCCTGAAGGGCGGCTCACAAATAATCCTTGGTCTGATCCTTTCTAATAAAATATCTTCCCCGGCCGGCCGTGAAGATTAGGGGTCAGAGTCCACGACATCTTCCTGGGATGCGTGGCATGGAAGAATATCGAGATAGGGTAATCTGTCGACAGCCTGGGCAGGTACATGACCATGCCCCCAGCAGTAAAAACCCAGTTCTCCTTCTTGGGCTTCGTCTGGGATTGTTTATCAATCATATCCCCGAAAAGGAAAGCTGGTTTTATATATTTAGCCCCATCTAGATACGTCAGGGGCTCCCCGTTGATCATACTCAACATCATTCGTTCTCCTTGAGACGATATCAGAATTCCCCTTCCTTCAGGATACTGAATTCCAAAAATAGGGAATGTCACGTGGGACAAATCCTCCAGGTAATTGGAGTTCAGCATCCCAGCAGCAGAACCCATCACCTCAGCCAACAGAGGTACTTGCAAGTCCACTACAAAATGCAAGAAGAACAAGTCAATTTTTTTACTAGACATTACAGTCTTGCAGCTTATGCCAAAGGTTAACAGTCTGTGTTTTTATGCCAAGACTGTAAAAATCTGGTTTTTACGCTGAAACGTATTTCCGAGACGTAAAACTCAAGATTGGCAGTATACACAAAAATCTGACTGTCTGTGTTTTTATGCCAGACTGCCAAAATCTGAGTTGTTACGCCGGAATTCTCATCCAAAATGTAACACTCAAAGTTTGTAGTATATGCCAAATTTTGACAGTCAAAGTTTTTACGCCAGACTACGAAAATATGGAGTTTTTACGCTGACACATTAGGAATGTGGGCGTAAATGATAAAACATCTCTGTACATCATCTTCCTCGAAGAGGCTCTCAGCACAGAAGATGACCTAGCGTGTTCACGTACAACGTGCACGAAGGGTTTTCTTCGTTCTCGTCGTCCCAAAAGCTTTACCTATGACTCCTGGTGCACAGCTTGACGGTGGGACACTTCGTTCGGAGCGGGGTTCGCTCAGCCCAACTGGAGTTGCTCATGCTTGAGCAGAGGAGCGAGAAGAAGACGCAGCTTTCTTTCCCTTAGAGGTGGAAGTTGGTTTCGGTGCCATGGCTAAAACTCAGAGTTCTCGAGAAAGAGACGAAGAAGAAAGGTTCTTGGAAAGCTAGGGTTTTGCAAAAGACAGATGAAGGGTTTCTTCTCTCAAAGCCTTGGGGTATTTATAGAGTTCAGGTAACTCTTCAAATTCCTAACTAAATCCGATATTTAATATTAGGTTATGATTTGGGACCACGTCAGCCTATCATTTAAAGGAAGACGGACAGTCAGCGGATTCGAAAAAGTTTTTCGTGCAGAGTAGATCTACAATTTTTACGCCAATGAGCTTTTACGCTCAAGAGGCTACAAATCTATGATTTTACGCTCAGAGGCTATAAGTCTATAGTTTTTTGCCCGGATGCTTTTATGCTGGTAGCTTTTACTCTCGAGAGGCTACAAACCTACGACTTCATGCTCAGAGGCTACAAATCTATGATTTCACGCTCAGAAGCTTTTTACGCTCAGAGTCTACAAATCTACGACTTTACGCTCGAAAGTTTTCTTTTCAGAGGCTACAAATCTATGGTTTTACGCCCGGGTGCTCTTATGCTCAGCAGCTTTTACGCTCGAGAGGCTACAAACCTATGATTTTATGCTCATTTACATTACGGATCTATGACTTTCCGCATATCTAAAAATACGCAGGCCAGAGTATGCGTATATCTGAACAATTCTCAAGACAGCCAATTACAAGGGTTCACGCAGAATATGCTCCTTCTTGGCCTCAAAATATCCCAAGTACCCAAAGAATACCGAGTTCAGCATTAAAAATGACTCTTCTTCTTGGGTCGATTGGAAGTTCATCCAAAATCCAGTCTGAATCTTTCTCTACAGTTCAAGCATGGCCATTTTTGACAGCCATTTTTTGCCTTAGTTCAAGGGATTTTTGGGAAATCATTCTTGAAGATGATGGTCTGAACAAGAATTCTTCTTATCAGCGAAGTGACAGTTCAGAATTATACGTGACTCCTTGTCCAAAACAGCATGACAGTTCGGATATTCGACTTAAATGCTAAGTATCTTTTTTATGCGTCTTTAGTTACGCGTAAAAGACGAGACGAGATCAGATACTTTTTATCAGAGTCGGTGTAAAGTTATTCAGACTTCATCACAGTAAAATATGGCAAATCATCAGATGCGTAAAAGAAGATGATTTTATTAATCATGATTACATATAATGGAAATCCAGCCTACAAAGGGTTTTTCATCTTCATGATTACATATGATGGAAATCCTTGTTCTACCAAGGGTTTCTCATCTTCACTTAGGATCACACCAAGAATCTGTTCTGCTAGGTTCTCATAATTGGTGGATATCTTTTTCAGTCTTCTTCAGCAGTTAATCGGTTTCCGCGGCCGATTAACAAGAAAATGATTTATGGCGGGAGGATACACAACTGGTATTATTTAAATTATTTAAGAGCCCACCCTCCATGTGCCATGACAGATTGAGTTGGGATTCAGATCCAACTCAATACTGGAAGACAGGGCCAGTTTGTCTGCCCTCGTCCACCGTCGTAACGGGAGAAAATATAGCTTGTAAGTTGTGTGGTCGAATGTGACCCTTCCTCCCTCCTGGACGAATCGCCATATGAAATTACTGATCATCCCGAGCAAAGGAAGCTATGATATTATTCCATGATCCATCGTTGCAGAGGACATTTGCTCGAAGATGCCTTCTTTTTCGGCTCCTTATGAATGGAAAGAACATGATCTTCTTCTTCTTCCTCAAGTCAGCATGACAGAACTCGACAATCATCTCTGTGTGGTGGAGAAAGTGTGGAAAAAATAGGTTAACTCAATCACCTTTTTATAGGCAGAGGAGAACATACCGAATCCCAACAAACTCCCAAAAATTCGTCGAGAAATCAGCCCTAAAAAATGAGTCAGATTTGACCGTTTTATGCTTCATTCAAAGTGTTTCAAATTACGAGGAATTTGAAAACTTTGAAGGGGTCTTGTAGAAGCATGAAAAATACGCTACAGAATTGTACGCAGTATGCATAAAACCCGCATAAAGCAGAGTTTCAGTGTTGTGTGGCGTAAGACATGACTTCAAAGCTATCGGCGTACAGTAGAGCTTCAAAGCTAGTACAACGTAAAATATAGCTCCAGAACAACCCGCGTAATACAGTATTTCAGACTGCTTCAGCGTTAAAAGGTTGTTATATCGCCTTTATGGCGTAAAACCTATCTACTTTTAATGCAACATGGGAGGGTACAAGGAACTCTTCGTATTCCTCGAATGAACCTGTCAGATCATGTAGTGAACCTGACTCCTGACAAAGAGTACTACACGACAACCCAGACGACGGCTGTAATGATGGTTCGGCACAGAGACCCAGACCGTCGTTTAGTGACATTTTCTTGATACAAATTGCGTCTACGCATTCAAGGAATACGCTACCTAGTTTTATACAGGCAGATGTGAGCTTTTACGCTCAGCAGAAGACGAAACAAACTGCCACGTCAAAAGCTGTTCTTCATACAGAGCTCGAGGCACGTCTCTGCAGTTAATGCATGTGATGGGGGCAGATCTCTGTATTTAATGCACGAGATTTGGTTATATTTTCAAAGACTGGGTGAGCCATAATTTTGACCAATACGTCCACATCACCACCTCTGCATACTACGCCATCAGGCTATTTTCAGCTATAGGAGCACGCTGTACGCTATCTCCTTGAAATACGCTGACCTGGCTATTTCAACTATAGGAGTACGCCGTATGCTATCTCCTCAAAATATGCCAAGTCAGGCTATATTTGTATTGGTGCGTGATAAGGCTATTTGGTCCAGAATACTCTCAAGACCTCAATTAAGGAAGGGGGATCGGCTATATTTTATGCTAGCTACCTATCCATGCAGCATCAGGCTTCTACACCTAACAGGCTTCTATGCTTACTTGGCTTCTATGCCAACATCATAACTATTTGGCTTTTACGCCATGGTGACAGTCATTGGCTTCTACGCCAACCTTTTCTACGCGAGGGGCAGTTACCTACGTGGCTTGCATGCCATAATCTTCGCATTAGTTATACGCATTACCTCCTAATGGGATACGCGTCACATACTTATTTAGAAGATCATTTATACATGATTAGCAGTTATGATAATCGTCGCGTAAAAGGTGCAGTTCTCTCCGCTGTTCAGTTTTTATGCCTACAAATAGAGACCTCCGTCCATGGAGGTCAAAGGTCGAAGAATTGAGGAGAGAAGTCATAAAATCGAAGAGAGAAAAGCACAGACAGAGAGTAGTGATCGATGATCTTGGCATCAAGCATCCACTTCTTCTTACAATCTTTGAAGCTATCCCTTCTTCTACAGCACTTCTTCATCATCGTGTGGTCCAAGGGACAAAGTGATCGACTGCAGATCAGACTCCTATAGCAATATTTACCCAGATTAAATTTTGTACTTAAGATCCTCGTATAGGATTAATTATACTTCTTGTTTGTAAACCAAAGAAAGGGTTTCGTATAAACCTATTTTTATTTCTTTCTTTTATTATCAAATACCGACATACGTCAAGCACAACAAATCAAAATACAATGATAATCTAAAGTCTAGCTGTCCAACATAAATAGTCTCAACAATAATCTTAACATAAATATAATCCAAGTCTCAAGTTTTAGAACAAAAGATGCATAGATATAACTGTCTAAATTACTATTGCTCGCATCATAGCTAACCAGATAGTTAGCCTGACCTCACATGTATAATAGCCAATCATATATAACAAGACTGATCTCGTCCCGAGCCGATCACATAATAAACTAATATTTTAAAATTCAAGATATGAGGCATGTAAATAGTTAGGCTATACACAACGTGATATGTGGGGTGAGCTATGATGCATGTAAAGTAGGGAATGATCATATAATCTGCTAATATTTCTCCATCCCCAACTAGCACGATGGATGCCAATCACGACTCCTCATGACAGGTATCTATGATGCTAACCCGTGTATCCACAGTGTCATAATCAAGTATACTGTACAACTAGAATAATAGAAATGACCAACATAATGAAAACTGTCAGAGAATGTACTCGACTCTGGTCCTGAACTGGCAATACCAATATCCTGTTCCCAAAGTCTCATACGAACGATCCAACGATCATATATATAATATAATATAATATAATTACATCAGTCGTTATACTAATACGCACATAAATACGACTATATTGCACTTAGAAACTAACGCAAGTAGGGGTGATAACCAGTCAACTAGCAGGGTCGAGTATGCGCGTAGGTAAAATACATAAGTGTCATGTCCTCAAATATCGTGCACAACAAGATAGTTAACTACCAAATATGTTTACATCTCTAAATCTCGTATAATACTAACACATGTCCTAGCTAGTAGGTAGTATGCACATAAGATAGTTAATTCTAAACACCTAGGGTCTACACAATCATATATAACATTAACAACCTAATTTCTATGAAGTAATTACTAACACCAATTACTATTTCATACATGCACACATATACACTAGTTACTAGGGTTCAAAATTCTACAGTATCCATGCAACAACACAACATGAAAGAAAATGAGGGCAAGTGCAAACCTAGGTGTGCTCGTGACCGAGGAGGGGGTGATGCTCGTCCGCAGGCCGTGGAGGTTGGTCTCCGACGGTGGTGCTCCGGCCAACAGTAGCAACAGTGGCAGCAGTAGCAATAGGTGGTAGAGATGCTGATGAGGTTGGTGATGGCTGTTGTCGGTGGCGACTGTGGTGATGGCCGGGGTGATGGTCGAAGATGGTGGTGTGATGGTGATGGTGATAACGAAGTCGAGGTAGTCGTGGCTATGGTGGTGGGTTGATGATGATAGTGGAGATGTTGTGGCTGTGGTTATTGGTCGCGGGTTAGGTGGTTGTCGAAGTTGGGGGGTGATAGTGATGTCCGAGATGATGATGATGCAGTGATGATGGAGGCGGTAGTGTGATGATACTAGGAGTATGGTCGGAGAAGAGAGGTCAAGGAAGTGGTGATGGTGGTTGTCTGTGAGGTCGGCTGTGATTGTCGTGAGTGTTTGGATGGGAGGCGGTAGTGTGTTGCTGTCGGGAAAGAGAAGTCGGGGAAGAAGAATATGGTGGCTATCGGCTGTGGGTGTTGTTGTTCGGTGATGGGTGGTCGTGATGATGTTGTGGTCGATCCGACGGAGGAGTAGAAGGTGAAGGAGAAGTCAGCTGTGGTCGGAGAAGAAGAGTGGTGGAGATGGTAGAGATCGACTTTGGGTGGTCGTGAGGAAGGAGGAAGGTCGTTGTGATGGAGAGGCGATTTTGTGGTGGCGGTGGTGCTTGGTGGTGGAAGGTAGGAGATGGCTGGGAAGGTCAGGGAAGAGAAGTGTGATTTAGGGTTCGGTTTTGTGGAGAATATGTTGGTTGTTGAATAAAAAATGGAGAGTAAGAGAATGGTTTATTTAGGAGAGAGAGAAGGGGATGGCCTTGGGATTAGGGTCGGCTATATGCTTCCTAGGGATGGGTGAAGGTTCTATATGAAGGAATAGAGGAGGGCTAGGATGGTGTAGGTTTTGAATGGAGGGCTAGGATGATGTAGGGGGGAAGTTAGTGTGTAGTACACTCAAAATAGAGGGAAACCCACATATGACCGTTCAATAATGAGGGAGGGTTCTTCATGGCTTGGCTCTAGTAGAAGGTGGACACCTCATTGTATTTTTGCACAAAATCCCCTAACAATTTAGAAATTGCACAAACAATGGGGTTTGGGATTGGATAAGGAAAAATACCATGTTTGGTGTGATGTAGTGGGTTAAAAGGGTGTGTGGTGTTTAGTATGAACTTTGAGGGTGTGTGTGGGGGTTTGGGTTGGTGTTGGGTCTAGTTTTGGGTTAGGTTGGGTCCTTACACCCATTTAATTAAAATTAGTATAAATGGTGTTCTTAAATTAATTGGAAATACATAGGATTAAAATTGGGTGGGACACAAGTGTCATGGATGTAGAAGACTCGGAATAGAATATTATCATAAATTGGGTTACACAAAATGGGTCAAGGTTGTATCTCCAATTTTGATTGGAACGGACAAAGATGCAAAGTTGGATTTATTTGGATTTAAAAATAAATATTTGTAACGAATATTGTGCAACTAGAATAAAGCACAAGAGAGGGTATTTATGAGTTACACAAAGGTCATAATGGAAGACTGTCACGTCTAGGACAAGGATGTGAAATTTATTGGAAGGCAAAAACTAGTGTAGCGCTCCAAATATTGAAACAACTGTAAGGTACAACAATTGAATAATAATTACAGTAATGAATTATAACCCCAATAATTAATCTTGAATAATACTAATTAAATCCATAATCCTATATTTTGGTCAGGATATTTATTAATACATATGAGGGATTAAACTAAATGCTAAATAAATGATTAGGAATTTGTCTAGTACGTTTTAGGTCTAGTCCACTAACCTATGCATTAATGAACACAATATAATAAATATATTACATATCATGCAATCTATTAACATAATAAAATAATTATGGTAAATGACAATAAAGCCCCTATTCTAGAAATATGGTAGTGACAACATCAACTGAGTCATAGGCCCTGCCATCCTCGAGAAGTTTTCCATGAACCGACGGTAATATCCCATAAGTCCAAGGAAACTCCTCACCTATGATGCTGACTAAGGAACGAGCTATGTCTCA
Organism: Iris macrosiphon; assembly: GCA_036927795.1. Taxonomy (NCBI): domain Eukaryota; kingdom Viridiplantae; phylum Streptophyta; class Magnoliopsida; order Asparagales; family Iridaceae; genus Iris; species Iris macrosiphon. The sequence continues at coordinate 83,639,762 of JAYESA010000014.1, read as the reverse complement.
ACTACCGAGATTTTCTCCGGATCTACTGAAATACCATCTTCAGTGACGATATGCCCAAGAAAAGAGACCATATCCAATAAGAACTTATATTTGCTAAGCTTCGGATACAACTGCTCTCTCCTCAAGGTTTTTAAGATAATCCGTAAGTGCTTCTCATGCTCCTCGTGACTGTTCAAATAGACAAGGATATCATCTAGGAAGACTACCACGAACAGGTCCAAATACTGATGAAAGACTCGATTCATCAAGTCCATAAAGATAGCTGGAGCATTGGCCAATCCGAATGGCATGACCAAAAACTCGTAGTGTCTATATCTTGTCCTGAATATGGTCTTCATAATGTCCTACTTTCGTATCTATACCTGGTGATATCCTGATCTCAAGTCTATCTTAGAGAATACCTTGGCTCCATTAAGCTGATCAAATAAGTCATCAATGCGTGGCAGAGGGTACTTATTCTTCACAGTCACAACATTCAAGGCCCTATAGTCAATGAATATAAGCACTAACCCATCCTTCTTAGGTATAAATAATACTGGGGCTCCCAAGGGTGATGCACTCAGTCAGATGAAGCCTTTCTCTTCTAACTCCTTCAACTGCACCTTCATCTCTTCCATCTCCTTCTTTGCCAATCTGTAAATATGTGATGCTATGGGTGATTTTTCTGGTGTCAACTTAATCGAGAACTCCACATCTATGTCCGGAGGTAGCCCTGGCAACTCCTCTGGAAAGACGTCCTCAAACTCTTAAATGATAGGGTGATAAATGATATCGTTTAATGCCATCTGAATACTCTCAAGAGCCATTATGGATCCTCGTGCAAACTCGAGCTCCAGCTTGCCTGGTACCTTAAAGAGAATGCTTCCTCCGTAGCAGTCGAAGAAAGTGTGGTACTTGCTTCGATAATTCATCCCAAGGACAATATCAAAGTTTGGTATAGGAAATTCTAAGAGTCGAGCCTTCATCTCTCTGCTACTAATCACTAAAGAGCAAAATCTACAAACACGGCTAACAGGTACAACTCCTCCGGAGTTGCCGAGTTGTCTACAGTGATGGCGAGGGTAATCACACATCTCATGGGGAAATGAGCGCATTAGAATAAATTCAAGGTAGATACAGATCAAGCAGTCAAGGAGAGTACAAAATTAAAATTCAAAGGAAGTGATTAAATAAGTGGATGAGATCCTATACTCTAATTCGATTAACAGGCTTGCTCAGTACAGTAACGTAACCGAGATAATATACTCTTGACCCGTATCGATCACCAAAAAAATATGTCACATCCCAGTCCCAAATACGTAGGACTAGGAATACGTAGCATGACAGCCGTATGTATATGGCAACTCCAATATGTTAGAAAATTATAATACATACGTACGTTGTAATATGAATATTATATCATAAGTAGAACATATATTGTCAACATAAGTCACAGGCATCTATATCTCATCCCCAAGAACAAGTAAAGGAATATCAAAATAAATAGTTAAATGCTCAAGTATGAAGTATCAAAGAATAATAGTCGGGTGGAGACAAATCCACTACCCATCGACTATATCAAAAACTAAAATGATAGAGGAGATCAAAACTCAAATATAAGATAAATCTTAAATAAAAAAAACTCCAACTAAGATATCCATTAGCAATGAAGTAATCACTAGTACTCAGAAGGTAAGATCTTCTCAACTGAGAATGATGCGTCAGGTCCCGGTCCATACTCCTGCGGACAATTCTGCTCGTCTACACCTAGAAAGGGACCAGGTCCTCAAAGGGACGTAACAAGATACATAAAAGCATAACAATATAGTACTAAAAATAAACATCAAACAAGGTCGCCTAACCGTCAATGTGAAATACACTTTTGAAAAAAATTTCCAACGCATGGGCTATCTGGGTATAAATGAGATTAGCATGACTCTCTTGGAGAGTCAGGGGCCTAAAAAACGTAATGTCTTTCGATCATCAGAGGCCGCCTATAAATAATATAATATAAGGGTCAGCTGATCATGCGTCTCCAGCGGAGCGTACGGGTTACAAAAGAAAAAGTGTAAAGGATCCCATATTCCAACTTGTTGTTCTCCACACCCTATGCTCTATCTATTTCATATCCATGTCACGGTGATACATCTAATAACTGTCATGTCTCCTAGCATACATTTTTATCAGCAGTTATTTCCTATCCGTGGTACGTCCTATACGTACAGGTAGCCAGCCTATCACGCAAGTTCGTGTCCTACATAAGACTTATACTCGTGTAACAAATGTATCACGACTAATGAAATATATGAATGGCTCAACATCATAGGGTGGTCTCATAAAACTAGGTTGACATTTATAATATAACAAAAGACAAAAGATGACGCAACCGTCGTTGCACCAAAGTTATTCTTGGATGCACGATTTTATATACCAAATAAAATAACTAAATAGGCAACAAAAAATATGCGTGCTAATAATGAATATAAATAATTAGCACAATGGCAAGGTATACTTGCCTGGCATGCAAACTATGGAATGTAGATGTCCAAACGATAATCCCAAGAAACCAGAAAGTATTGGCTCTGAATGAACGTCTCCGGATGCTAAAATAAACATCACCAACATCTTCAAAATTAGTATGATAGACAAAAAACTGTACCCTTTTGTCTAATTTAGACACAGGAGAAAAACGATAATTTTTGGTCAAAGCGGGGTCCACATGTGGCCCACTTTGCACAAAAATATGTGTCAGGGTCAAAGGTCTCTAAATTGGAAAAATTACAGGTCAAACAAATCATAAAAGATGATAAAACTCAACCATATGTCCAATTTTGGATTCCGATGAGCCAATCACAATTTTGTCCGTGAAGTCAACTATGGGTCCCGCAAATAGGTGGCTCTGTCAAATGCCTCGGAACTTCAGGAAACTTGGTTCACAGGAACAGCTTGAGACTACGAATCCAATGGCGCAAGTTTTATCGCATTCCGACGAGCGTGCACCATATAATGGAGAAATTTGTAAAATGTCGATACGGAGGAACTTTTACGTATACGGGTTGATTTCGATGCTCACACGTCCGAATCAACTTTTGCGAAAGATCGCACATTAGAAAATAATATACGCACCTTTCGGTACAACTGGTTCATGATGTGGTGGTACGGTTTATCGGAATGCACTCTGTATCACAAGATTTCTAAGTTTTTGAAGGCTATTTTTCATAATTTTTAAGCTAAATTTTAGCACTGAAATAACGAGCATATAGGGATAAATAATACATCATTTTGATGTCGTATAGGTTGTCTCTAGGTCTGCGCAATTAGTTTCCAGGTTCATCAAATATTCTGGAAGAAACTAGCCTTCCAATACGGCCTCATGGATCGATTTATAGGTGTTCTGCTTTGCATGAAAACTCAGAATTTTTAAAAAAATTGGTTGAATTTAAAACAAAAATATGATTGTTCAAATAAAACTACTTGAAGTTATTCGAAGATGTTTATGTTGTGATTAAACCTAAGCAATTGTATCAAAAATTGGTGAAGCAGGTGCGGAGAATTAGGAGGAGAAATATGGGTACCTGGACTGTTGGTTCTGACGAGCGAACCAGGGTTGTAGCGGGCGGTTTTCGCAGTCGTCGACGGTGGTGGGTGTGGCGGCGGTCGCAGGGTCGCACGGCGGTCATGAGGCGTTAGCGAGGGGTTGGTTTGGAGTTGTTGATTAAAGTTAGGTTTTCATTTTCGGTATTCTTATATATATATATATATATATATATATATATATATATATATATATATATATATATATATATATATATATATATCGAGGGGGAGTAGTAGTCCGGGTCATGTCACGTTAAGTGGGGGGGTCAATTGTTTTATGTTGTAGGTTATTGTTGTTGTAGTATTTTATGTTTTGGTTTTTATTATATATTTTATTTTATTTTACTTTTCTTTTCTTTTTCTTTTATTTCTTTAATATTATTTTTATTTTTATTATTACTATAAAATAATTATCTTATTGTATTTTAATTACTACTACTATTATTATTATTACAAATTATTGGCACATCGTCCGTATACGTACTATTATTCCTATTATTATATATATAAATCTTAGAAAATTAGGGGAGGTTACAGTCATATTCGAGATTGATTTGACTTAGATTGATGAGTGGGTTTGGGTTTAGGCACGAATCCAAAAGAATTACTGTTCTGGTTTGGCGTATATATGAGTGGACTTTGGATATAGGTTCAATCTAAATGTCAAATTTTTGTTTTGACTCACATAATCTTGTAAAAATTACAAGATGGGCCAACAATCTCCCCCATTTGATAATTGACAAAACTGTGACTGATACGACAACTAAGATAATATATATTGTTTATGATATGTTGCTCCCCAATAATAGATATATTGCTCCCCCTGTAATAATAGCTTACAATATTGATATCTCGATATGTCTCCCCTGTTGTCACTTGATCGAAATGGGAAACTCTGCCATAAAGTTGGAGCGAAGGTAAACAAGAAATGTGAAGCAAGGAATGACATTCTATAGGAATATTTTGTAAATGAAGAGCAATATAAGCTTACCAAATGTTAAACAAGTAAAAAACATCATCAATCTAAAGATAACATCTCATAAAAGTTTCATAACTAAAGAAGCATAACTAGAAATAATATCTCATAAAGATTAACATTATCTTATAATACTAATATTATCACTAAATGCTAAGCTAATGATCTCTAGTCTACTACTGATCATCATCATCGGTCTCTGCCGAACTGTTGGGATCATAAAAAGTAGCAGAAGGATCAAAGTATCTTTGAGCATCTGGATCATCAATTTGATATCAAGTAAAGGGAGGATCACGAACCATGTGAATCGGTCAGCTGCTAGGGTATTGAAAGATGCTGTAACGCATATCCATAAAAGAGTTGGATATAGCCTGAGCCTGGAGTGTGGTGCGGTAATCCATAGCATAATATCGCTCATCCTCTTATCTGTGGCGATCGTCTTCCAAACGGAAGCGATCCTGGAGCATAGTGTGGAGGTGCTCAAGAATGATGGGTGGAGCAGTTGAGGTAGAAGCAACAAGAGGTACAGGTGGTACAGATAGGCCAACACTAGAGGTAGCATTAACAGGTGGAACATGTTGTAGAGCAGGGTCAGTCCTATGGAAAGTAAAGATATAGGAGGGCTCTGCTAGATAGGGACAATCATCTAATGGAATGTCAAAGTGTTAAAATATGATAGGTATATACATGGTGTACAACATATTCTGCCTGTTCTTACGAGATTAAACCATAGTCTGAATGATAGTCTTTGGAAAAATAAATAGAATCCCAAAGTGGAGATGATAGATAGCACAAAGTTCCAAGTTTATGATGTCATCAGTGGATGTTTTCTTGGGAATAACCACAGAGAAAACAATACGATGTAAGTCATAAAACTATTTAGTAAGGTGTTCGGCTTTAAGCTTACCCTGAGAACGAGGAACAAAAGTCCAAAGAGAATCCTTAAAGGAATCTAGAGTTGTGCCTTCAGGGAACATGAATTTGGTGATGTTGATAAGGGGTTCACCATCATTTGAAGTATGAAGTATCTCTCCCAAATCATCAACTCAAAGTCAATATTTATCCCGCCAGTACAAAAATGAATAGAATCATCTTCATAGATGAGATTGCAATAAAACATTCTGATAGCATTAATATATATTAAAATTTGAGAAACACATCAAGTCCCAAAGTACGTAAAGTAGGCAGATATGCTGGAAATAGAGTAAAATTTATAGAGTTTCCAGAACAAACAGTCATGGTAACAAAATTATCAAACCACTCTACGAATTGTCCAAGAGATAAAAATAAAAATCTATCATAATCATCCTCATCTGACATTGATGGACTCATCAAGGAATGAGATATTTCTTCCTAAACATTGGAAGAGGATTATTCTCCAGCAACTTTCCTTTTCTTAAATAACTTAGGAGCAATTTAAAAGAAAGATGATGGAGAGTAACGGATGATTATACCTGAAAATAGATAGAAAATATGATAGAGAACCTTGAAATACACCAGAATCCAAAGTTTAGAGAGTTGAGAGTTGTTGAGGAGGAAGAACCAAAAACTTAGGGTTTGGAAAATTTAGGGTTCTAAGGAGGAGGAAGAAGGAAAAGGGGATGATGTTCCTAGGTAAGGGTTTTGATGACCAATAGGTAAATATAAGGGGTTGGGTTTTGTTTCGAATTCTGAAATAAAGGCAACCGAGTTCGGCCCGAATTCGGTCAGAACTCTGCCCGAATTCGGTTCCGTTGAACAATAATTCATTCTAGACTCAATTCGTTATATAAAGGTAGATCAATTTTGTAAGTCTAGATTTTAGGATTTTGGACTTAATAAAATAATTTGTTAAAAATTAATTATTACTCTGTATTCCATATTGTATCGATCATCTCAGGTTAGCTTTAAGGGCCGGATCCCAGCTAGGGGTGGTCCGAAGATACTTAAATACATGTCGCTTAAGGTTATTTACACCTCTTTAACAGAAGGACCATTTTGTCTTTTACCCAAAATAATTTTTACATTTACAGAAAAGTAGAGTAGTAAAATAAATAAGTTATATAGTATCGTAGTCCAAAATACCTAATTCTCGACGAATAAAATTGAAGCGATCTTCCACTAAGGGTTTAGGAAAAATGTCTGCAAGTTGATGTTCTGTATCAATAAATTCTAAACAAATACTACCTTGCAATTGATGATCTCTTAAAAAGTGGTGTCTAATCTTAATATGTTTAGTGCGTGAATGACATTAGATTTTTAGTGAGATTTATAGTGCTAGTGTTATCACAAAAGATGATAATATTTTTAAAGAATAAATTATAGTCTTCTAAAGTTTGTTTTCTCTACAAAATTTGTGCACAACAACGTCCTGCGACGATATACTCAGCTTCAGTAATTGATAATAGAATAGAATTTTGTTTCTTAGAAAACCAAAAGACTAGAGGCTTTCTCAAAAAATGACAAGTAGCGCTAGTACTATTACGATCGACCTTGCATCCAGCAAAATTAGCATCTGAATAACCAACAAAGTCAAAGGATATGGTTTTGGCATACCACAAGCCTGCCGTCTAAGTACCCTTAAGGTATCTAAGGATACGCTTAACTACACAAACATGTGATTCCTTAGGGTTAGCCTGATATCTAGCACATAGTGTAACCTCCGATTTCCAATTTCCAAAATAATTAGATTTTAATTTATTTTAAAATATCAAGTTTTATAAAATATTTCTCCTTGAAAATTTTTAATTGATTTTGAACGATGTTTGATTTTAGAAGGTAATTTAAAAATCTTTATAAAAATCATTTTTTCCTAAATGACGATGTATTACAAAATAAATAAATAAATAATAATATATATTTCTAGTTTCAAATATTTATTGGCTTGAATCATAAAATTATTGTTTTAACTAAATAGTTATTTAAAGGACTAGTTCATAAAATAAAATAAATTTTTATTTATTGGGATAGTAAATAAATAAATGTCATGCTTTCTAGGACTTTGCAAAATGTATTAATTAGTAGCTAATTGGAAATTAGCTAGCTTTCCTAAAAACATTTTCTGAAATTATAATCTTTATTTTTATTTTTTTCAAGTTGCCGTTCCTATTAACTAGCCAGCACACCCTCATTTTTCCCACGTGAGAAGCCCCTTTTTATAATTAATTCTGGGCCATTCATTATTGGGCCAACCCGCAACCCTTTATCCCACACCCTTTCTTCCTATTTAAGTACCTCATCACAACTCCCTAGAAACCCTAGCTAGCCTTCACAAATTCCCACAAGCCAAAGCCACCACCATTTTTTTTTGTGCTCGTGTCCGTGTGTCCAGCATCACCGTGTCAGCCGTGTTGGCCTCGGGTCCGACCCCGGGTGTCCCACCGTATCCATTCATTTTCTGTGTCCAGTTACAACATTACAACCGATTTTGTGTCCGACACCATCTGGACACATCCACCTCTGTACAGTACTACATCAGATTCTCGTGTCCATCCCGGACACGTCCACTGTGCATCGAGTCCCCGTGTCCAGCCCCGGACACGTCCCCCACAACAAACCCTCGTGTCCATCCCGGACACGTACCCAGACACCGACACATCCAGAACCTGACCCTAACCCTAGACTCGAAGCCGGCCGCCTCCTCGAACCCAGCGCCGCCTCCTCGAACCGGACGCAGCCGCCTCGAACCCAGATCTGCCGCCGCCTCAGACCCGCCGGGCTTCGCCGCCGTCGCCTCAGCAGACCAAGCACCCCGTCGACGCCTTGCCGGCCCAACCCCGGCGAGACTCCCCGCCGACCCCGGCGAGGCCCCATCGTGAGTCTTCCCCTTTCTTTTTCTTCAGTTCTGTATAATTCAGGGATTTGGTTTAGTTATATAAGTAATTAGTTAATTATATTAATTAGTTTGATTAATTATTTAATAATCAGTTAACTAAGTTATTGATCAGTAATTAAATTATAATCAGTAGTATTATAAAATCAGTAGTTAGTTTATTTAATCAATTTAGTTAATTTATATATACTAGTTAATTAATTTCATAATCAATTAGTTATAATTAATATTTAATTAGTTTAGTGTATTAGTTAATTAAATAAGATTAGTTAATTAATTAATTAATATGATTAGTTAGTTAATTAATTAATTAAATTAGTTTAGTTAATTATTAATCAGTGGTTAATTAGTAATCAATTAGTTTAATCAAATTATTAATTAATCAGTTTAGTATATATAATTAGTTATTTTATAAAATTAGTTTAATTAATGTAATTAGTTATGTACTTTGGTTATATTAATATAATTAGTTATATTAATATGTAAATTGGTTATTTTATATAATTTGATTTTATTAATATGTACTAGTCTGGTAATTCATATAATTAGCTTAGTAAATTCATGTAACTAGTTTGGTAAATACAACATAATTAGTTTTATTGTTTTATTGTATGAAATTAGTTATTTATTATGTGTAAATTAGTTATGTATTATTTTTTGATAAATATACAAATATGTATTTTGGTATAAAAAGTATATATGTATATACATCTATTAGTGTATATACACAAATACGTATTTTTGTAAATTACTAATAGACACTTATATATATATTATATACGTTTTATTGGTATACTAAGTATTAATGTATGTTTCAGTATTTAAATATAAATAAATGTATATTGGTATAAATGTATATATATATTTATATCTTGTACATACAATTAATGTATTGTATATGTATTTAATGTGATGTACTAGTATTAGTATATATTTTAATAATAATAATAAACATTGACAATACACATATATATATATATTTTAAAATGTATTTTAGCATATGTATGAGTATACATATATAATGTTCAACTAGTATAAATCAAATATATATTGTAAATACATTTAAACTGGTGCATGTATAAATATTGTAAGTATTAATAAGTGTAATGTGTATTATCTACGTATCCCTACTAGATGACCCTAGTTGACTAGTGCCATACCTGGCAGAGCCCTGAGTTCATGTATTTGTGATGTGTTAGTGTAGCACCTGATGCAAATGTTGTATTTGATATATTTTAGGACTGTTGGTTCCTCCAGACGATACTCTGGGACAGGACCTCGGTATATTCACCAGCTAAGGACCCAAGGCAAGTACATTCTCTGATTAGTTTCTAATTTATGATATCTCCTATGTTCACTGTATCTAGAGTAAATATTCATGTTCTTGACACATTGGTTACACGGATTGGTATATACGGATCTCGTCATGAGATGTTATTCCTTATTCATGGTGTAGCTTGTACAAGACTTGTTTTCCTTGTTATCTTGTGCATGTACAGACACTGATTCCCGGGAAGATTTGCTACCTTCCTAGGGAATCCCGTGCCATAGCGTACCATGATTGGATCTACTATACCAGTCGGGGGTTTGGGGAGTACTTTAGTGTAGATATGTGATCATACCCAACTTTATATGCACCATAGCTCACCCCACATCTCACGTCGGGTGCGGCCTGACCATTTATATGCTCCATAGCTGTTACGTGTGATTAGCCTGATCTCTACATGCACCATAGCTAACCAACGGTTAGCCTGACTTTATATGAACCATAGCTAATCACATGTAACCAGCCTGATCAAGTTCCCAAGCCGATCACATGTTGAAGCTAGTATTCACACACTTAGTCATAGAACTCTTGCTCATTGACATATTGCTTCTTTTCCTGCATTTACTTACAGTATTTTCCAGTATTTCTTTCATTGTACAATTCTCGTACCTATACATGCATCTGGTATGTTTTCATCTAGAACTGCTACATAGCTTATGTCATTTATATAGAACTGCTATTTAGAGATGTACTTTGCTCCTTCCTGACTGGAAATATTTTTTCAGACTGTGACCTTAGTAGACTGGTTTCAGACACACTTGGGGAATTGGATGTTACTGATTGCAGGTATGATTATTGTGTCATTAGACTTGTGTTGTATTCTTTTATTTCTTCATTTCCTATCGTGCTGCAGTTGTGATTGAGTATTTCTAGATTTATTTTATGATATCCACGTCTCCTTATGGAGTTGGATACTAGCGTGAGATTGTTTAGATAGTACTTGACCTAGACAGCGTTCTATCGCCGATGCTACGGCGTAGGCTGGACGTACCCACGCTCTCGTGCCCCTAAACCGGGTGCGGGTCGTGACACGTTTTTAGTGGTGGCCCATGCAGGTCAGACTTCGCGAGCTGTGCGATGTCGTGGTAGTGCGACGTCTTAGTTGTACTACTGCGTACCTGCTATAGAATATAGGACATAGGATACTAGGATGAGAGAGGATACTCAATCACAAACTCTTGAGAGATTCCTGGGACGACCCCTTGAGAATCTTGTTAAAATTTCCAATTTAACTTTTCCTTGTTTCCGCCCGCTCTCGCTTGTTGTTACTGAACTTGATTCTTGTTGAGCAGTTTTTAAATTAAAATCTTGGTATCATTGTTGAGTTTGATTCTTGTTGACCAGTTGTTAACTTTAATTCCTGGTATCGTTGTTGAGTTGATTTCAAATTGAGATGAATTTTTACGGACTAGGATTTATGGTATCATCTGATGACATATATTGATGAGGACAGTGAGGAAGGTAAAACGTCTACTTTGGTTATGGAACCTAGAATTTATCGCAGCCATATTAGCTGTCGTGACTAGAACGTAGGAACCTGACTTGGATGTACATACTGTAGTTATGAAACTTAGGATCTCTCGCAGCCATACCGGTTGGCGTGGTGAAGATTCTAGATGACATGATTATAGAGTTGCATACCTTAGTTACGGAACCTGTCGTTTATCGCATCTATGCTTACTGGCGTGGCGAGGATTCTGTGTGTCATGATTTCTGACAGACGTGTATGATTATCAGGTTGTATCTTAAATTGGTTCTTAAAATATCATCTCAAGACTTATCTATTTCTGTTATTCCAGGACTTTGTTCCACCGCTTCTTTCTTTACTAGCAGTAAAGATACCTTCTGTCCTCAATTCAGTCCTTGAGCTCCTATTCCTTGAGGATTTCTTGTTAAGTATGATAATTAGTGGCTTGTAATTTTGTTGTGTCTTGTATTAGTATTGACTGTGTTGCTAGTGATTTGTAAGTGTTTCTTAGTTGGACATGTGAGCAGTAGGCTTTAATCTAGAGTTAGCCCTTAGTATAGTACCTTGTACCAATGATTCTAGGAGTAGTGTCATTAGAGACTGAGAGTTAAGGAGAGTATAGAGTATCAGTGATAGTTCTCAGAGTTAGTATCAGAGCCAATTACCCGTCCTGGATAATCATGATTATGTAATTGAGTGATCTATGTAAACGATTAAGTATCCGGGAATTGTGTTAAGGATTTATGGAGCATGATGTCCAATTTGATGATTGATATCGGAAATATTAAAGGTAAAGAAATGTATATGTATAAAGGGTTTAATGAGATGTCATAAGTAGAGAAATATCAGGATTAGTAATGGAAGTTGTGAAGCGTATCACGGATTAGTTTAATAGGCTTTAAAGGATTGAAGGAAATACATATACAACCATCGAGATGAGGAACCATACACATACCCATGAGAGTAAAGAAACATGAGTGTTATAGAGGATACAGGTGATCATGAGTCTAATAAGCTTGATGAGATAATCCATTAATGCAGCTAGTGATATAATACCAAGAGTGCTAATGATTCTATATCGAGGATTAGTCAAGGATGACGTTAATAACCGTAAGCACTCTGTGTGTTGATAATTAGATAATATACCAATTGACATAAATCGAAATCATGAAAGAAAACACAGTTGATGATAATCTTGATCATTGGAGGTAATAGTGCAAGTGATTCGGGCAGTACAAATTTAGTACACAGTTCTAGACAATATAGGTATTGAGTGCACCTTGAGTATCAGAGACCGTGAGCACTGATATGTACATTGAGGAGTTATAAATTAAAAGGTGGAAATGAATTTTAAATTTTTAGAATTTTTAAGGAGTTGAGATTCTATGTTGTTAAAATATTGAGGATTTAAATTTGATTCAATAAACATAGTTAAGGCTACAGAGATTTTAGAAGTGATTAAATTTTATTTCGATGTGAAGTATCTGATTTTGAGGAGGTATATGCATTTTATTTTAAGTTGATCGGGAAGTTAAACCTTGACGATTATTTTGAGGATTAATTTTTGGTAGATAAGAGATATGAATATTAATATATGATTAGTTGATATGGGTACAAGTGTACATGAATAGGAATTTGTTAGTGAATGTGCTAGAGTTAAGTGGTTGATAGTAGATACCGCAAGTAATATGTTAGCAGGTTCTTTCTTTTCTTTCCTAATGTTCTTTTTCGTCTTTTGATTGATTGATTCCCTAGTAACGTGGTTTATATTCGTGATTTTCTTGTTAGAACTTAGCTAGTAGTACACCTTAACAGAGACTGAAATACCGTGACAAGACACATGACCTATATATTTTCTTAAATTGCATGGATGTAAGTAGAATTTTCTTAAACCATGATCATTTGGGTTTGACCATAGCAAGGATCTATGACAAGGGTATGACCGACAAAAAGGGACAAGATGATTAAATTATGGATGAGCAAAAATTTAAATAAAGAATTTAGGGGATTGTTATAACAGAGTTGATGGAATCATTGTTTTTGCAAAAATCGAGGTTGATTGAAATTCGAGGACAAACATTTACTTAAAGGGAGAATTAAGAAATTCACAGAGCCAAAAATTTGAGGATTTATTAATTTTAAGGAGGTCTTGATATGATTGAATTGATTATAAAAAAAAAAAAAAAAAATTGAGAAATTTGAGAGATTATCATTTTATCTATTTGATTGCAAGATAGAAATTTTATATAGTATGAATGTTGCCTTGAAGATACTGGAAGCATCGCATCGTTGAGTATTTGAGGAAAAAAAAAAGAAAAGTAGGAAATAAAATCGTAAATGGAATAGTGTCAAATTAAATTCTTGGGATGAGGAGTTAGATTGGAATAAGCATCAATTGAATTTGAGTTAGATGATTGATGAGTGTTTAAAGTTAAATTTTGGGATGCAGATTTTTAAGTTTTATAAATATGCATTGATTGGATTTCAATTAAAAGGATTGGATAGTAAATTTTGTATTTAGTTATTTACTCAAATTTGAGGAGATTATGATACGACTGGAATTCAATTAAAAATATTGAGGATTTGAGTAGTAAAAATTTTACATTGGGATAATAAATTCAGAGGATGAAAAAAAAATATATTAGTTCAAAATTCGGAAACATTATACATACGGATAAAGAAATATGGAATGAAATGAAGATCATGGTATATTGAGGTTGTGATTTAAATTAAATCTTGACCATGACAGTAACATTTGAAATTAAAGAAAATAATCGAGGTATAGTTGATGTTAAGATAAACAAACTCGAATTTGATGATAAGGATTTTGGACAGGTAATAAATTTTGATTCAGAAATTCTAAGATCTAATCTAATAAAGTTTGTGGAATTTGAAACTTTTATAGATATTAGTTAATGATGAATCACAAGATTGAGAAAAGTAAAATGAACGAGGATAAAAAGGAAGGATTATTTTCAGATGGTAGTAAAGACTACTCTTTTCTTTCTTTTTCCTAGAAATTAAGAAAGGCGATTAGATGTCTCTTGATTACATTCTGAAGGATGTATTTTAGTTTCTTAAATCAAATTGTCGACCGTATCTTTCGATTTAGCTATAACTTTCATGTCTATATCATTCATTATACTGGGTCTTCCTTGGTTTAGTTACTTTGAAAATGTAACGTGTATTATTCCAATTATCTATTTTTTTCAGTGATCGTGTCTACTTCCCAAAACCTAAACTTTCTAGAGGATTCAAGGCCGAGCCATGATTCCTTCAAGTTATTCCTGTCTTAAACCATATTTTCTTTTTCTTCATGTTTCCTTCTGTTTGGAAAATATTCATCATTATGAACAACAAATTTTTCTATCCTAGTCATCCCTAAAATTTTGAGGACGAAATTTTTCTAAGGTGGATAGACTTGTAACCTCCGATTTCCAATTTCCAAAATAATTAGATTTTAATTTATTTTAAAATATCAAGTTTTATAAAATATTTCTCCTTGAAAATTTTTAATTGATTTTGAACGATGTTTGATTTTAGAAGGTAATTTAAAAATCTTTATAAAAATCATTTTTTCCTAAATGACGATGTATTACAAAATAAATAAATAAATAATAATATATATTTCTAGTTTCAAATATTTATTGGCTTGAATCATAAAATTATTGTTTTAACTAAATAGTTGTTTAAAGGACTAGTTCATAAAATAAAATAAATTTTTATTTATTGGGATAGTAAATAAATAAATGTCATGCTTTCTAGGACTTTGCAAAATGTATTAATTAGTAGCTAATTGGAAATTAGCTAGCTTTCCTAAAAACATTTTCTGAAATTATAATCTTTATTTTTATTTTTATTTTTTTCAAGTTGCCGTTCTATTAACTAGCCAGCACACCCTCATTTTTTCCACATGAGAAGCCCCTTTTTATAATTAATTCTGGGCCATTCATTATTGGGCCAACCCGCAACCCTTTATCCCACACCCTTTCTCCCTATTTAAGTACCTCATCACAACTCCCTAGAAACCCTAGCTAGCTTTCACAAATTCCCACAAGCCAAAGCCACCACCATTTTTTGTGTGCTCGTGTCCGTGTGTCCAGCATCACCGTGTCAGCCGTGTTGGCCTCGGGTCCAACCCCGGGTGTCCCACCGTATCCATTCATTTTCTGTGTCCAGTTACAACATTACAACCGATTTTGTGTCCGACACCATCTGGACACATCCACCTCTGTACAGTACTACATCAGATTCTCGTGTCCATCCCGGACACGTCCACTGTGCATCGAGTCCCCGTGTCCAGCCCCGGACACGTCCCCCACAACAAACCGTCATGTCCATCCCGGACACGTACCCAGACACCGACACATCCAGAACCTGACCCTAACCCTAGACTCGAAGCCGGCCGCCTCCTCGAACCCAGCGCCGCCTCCTCGAACCGGACGCAGCCGCCTCGAACCCAGATCTGCCGCCGCCTCAGACCCGCCGGGCTTCGCCGCCGTCGCCTCAGCAGACCAAGCACCCTGTCGACGCCTTGCCGGCCCAACCCCGGCGAGACTCCCCGCCGACCCCGGCGAGGCCCCATCGTGAGTCTTCCCCTTTCTTTTTCTTCAGTTCTGTATAATTCAGGGATTTGGTTTAGTTATATAAGTAATTAGTTAATTATATTAATTAGTTTGATTAATTATTTAATAATCAGTTAACTAAGTTATTGATCAGTAATTAAATTATAATCAGTAGTATTATAAAATCAGTAGTTAGTTTATTTAATCAATTTAGTTAATTTATATATACTAGTTAATTAATTTCATAATCAATTAGTTATAATTAATATTTAATTAGTTTAGTGTATTAGTTAATTAAATAAGATTAGTTAATTAATTAATTAATATGATTAGTTAGTTAATTAATTAATTAAATTAGTTTAGTTAATTATTAATCAGTGGTTAATTAGTAATCAATTAGTTTAATCAAATTATTAATTAATCAGTTTAGTATATATAATTAGTTATTTTATAAAATTAGTTTAATTAATGTAATTAGTTATGTACTTTGGTTATATTAATATAATTAGTTATATTAATATGTAAATTGGTTATTTTATATAATTTGATTTTATTAATATGTACTAGTCTGGTAATTCATATAATTAGCTTAGTAAATTCCTGTAACTAGTTTGGTAAATACAACATAATTAGTTTTATTGTTTTATTGTAAGAAATTAGTTATTTATTATGTGTAAATTAGTTATGTATTATTTTTTGATAAATATACAAATATGTATTTTGGTATAAAAAGTATATATGTATATACATCTATTAGTGTATATACACAAATACGTATTTTTATAAATTACTAATAGACACTTATATATATATTATATACGTTTTATTGGTATACTAAGTATTAATGTATGTTTCAGTATTTAAATATAAATAAATGTATATTGGTATAAATGTATATATATATATATATCTTGTACATACAATTAATGTATTGTATATGTATTTAATGTGATGTACTAGTATTAGTATATATTTTAATAATAATAATAAACATTGACAATACACATATATATATATATTTTAAAATGTATTTTAGCATATGTATGAGTATACATATATAATGTTCAACTAGTATAAATCAAATATATATTGTAAATACATTTAAACTGGTGCATGTATAAATATTGTAAGTATTAATAAGTGTAATGTGTATTATCTACGTATCCCTACTAGATGTCCCTAGTTGACTAGTGCCATACCTGGCAGAGCCCTGAGTTCATGTATTTGTGATGTGTTAGTGTAGCACCTGATGCAAATGTTGTATTTGATATATTTTAGGACTGTTGGTTCCTCCAGACGATACTCTGGGACAGGACCTCGGTATATTCACCAGCTAAGGACCCAAGGCAAGTACATTCTCTGATTAGTTTCTAATTTATGATATCTCCTATGTTCACTGTATCTAGAGTAAATATCCATGTTCTTGACACATTGGTTACACGGATTGGTATACACGGATCTCGTCATGAGATGTTATTCCTTATTCATGGTGTAGCTTGTACAAGACTTGTTTTCCTTGTTATCTTGTGCATGTACAGACACTGATTCCCGGGGAGATTTGCTACCTTCCTAGGGAATCCCGTGCCATAGCGTACCATGATTAGATCTACTATACCAGTCGGGGGTTTGGGAAGTACTTTAGTGTAGATATGTGATCATACCCAACTTTATATGCACCATAGCCCACCCCACATCTCACGTCGGGTGCGGCCTGACCGTTTATATGCTCCATAGCTGTTACGTGTGATTAGCCTGATCTCTACATGCACCATAGCTAACCAACGGTTAGCCTGACTTTATATGAACCATAGCTAATCACATGTAACCAGCCTGATCAAGTTCCCAAGCCGATCACATGTTGAAGCTAGTATTCACACACTTAGTCATAGAACTCTTGCTCATTGACATATTGCTTCTTTTCCTGCATTTACTTACAGTATTTTCCAGTATTTCTTTCATTGTACAATTCTCGTACCTATACATGCATCTGGTATGTTTCCATCTAGAACTGCTACATAGCTTATGTCATTTATATAGAACTGCTATTTAAAGATGTACTTTGCTCCTTCCTGACTGAAAATATTTTTCCAGACTGTGACCTTAGTAGACTGGTTTCAGACACACTTGGGGAATTGGATGTTACTGATTGCAGGTATGATTATTGTGTCATTAGACTTGTGTTGTATTCTTTTATTTCTTCATTTCCTATCGTGCTGCAGTTGTGATTGAGTATTTCTAGATTTATTTTATGATATCCATGTCTCCTTATGGAGTTGGATACTAGCGTGAGATTGTTTAGATAGTACTTGACCTAGACAGCGTTCTACCGCCGATGCTGCGGCGTAGGCTGGACGTACCCACGCTCTCGTGCCCCTAAACCGGGTGCGGATCGTGACACATAGGCATACAGAAAACATAATATCTGGACGACTAGTAGTTAGGTATAGAAGACTACCAATCATACCTCGATACTTATGTATATCTGTAGGCGTTGATGTTGCCATTAGAGTTCCAATAGACTTTGCATTGTCTAAATCAAACTTCTTTAATAAATCTTTTGTGTATTTCACTTGATTGATGAATATTTCCTGAGAGTTATGTTTGATTTGTAATCCAAAAAAGAAAGTAAGTTCTCTCATCATGCTCATTTCGAATTTCTTCTACATACACTTTGAAAACTTATTACATAGCATCTTATTAGGAGATCCAAAGATAATATCATCTACGTAAATTTTTACTAATAAGAGATTATCATCATAAGATTTTATAAATAAAGTATTGACAACTTTCCCTATTAAAAATTAATTTTCAAGTAGGAAGGAGCTAAGGGGCTCATACCAAGCACGAGGGGCTTGTTTGAGTCCATATAGAGCCTTTCTAAGCTTACAAATATGATTAAATATTTCAAATCTTCAAATCCAGGGTGTTGTTCTACAAAAACTCTCTTTTATAACACCGTTTAAAAAATTACTTTTGACGTCCATTTGAAATAATTTAAAATTGTAAAAACTTACAAAAGCACAAAGTATGCGAATAGATTATATTCTCCCAACATGAGCATAGGTCTTATCGTAGTCAATACCTTCTTCTTGATTGTAACCTTGAGCTATGAGACATGATTTATTACAAGTAATTAACCCATCCTCATTATGTTTATTTAAAAAAACCTATTTGGTACCAATAACTGGATAATCATTAGGTCTGGGAACGATTTCCCAAACTTGATTCCATTCAAATTGGTTGAGTTCCTCTTGCATTGCAAAAATCCAAAATTTATCATCAAAAGCTACTAAAATATTTTTAGGTTCTACTTGATAAATAAAAGTAACATTTGTTATAAGATCTCTAGTAGTAGAATGAGTTCTTACACCTTTCGATATCATAATTACCAAGTTCTCTAGATAGTTGGTTAAATTTTTTAATCTTTTAGGTAACATGTTCAGATAACTTGTTCCAGTTTTATCTTCATGAGTCTTGTTGGAGGTTATCCTGATATCTTCATCATCACTGTCACTTGCTACTTGATTGTTTAGCTCATCAAAAGTAACATTGATCGATTCTTCAACATCCATAGACTTTTTATTAAAAATTCTAAAACCTTTATTCTTTGCTGCATAACCAAGAAAAATACCTTCATCAGCTTTGGAATCAAATTTACCCAAGTTATCCTTAGTATTCAAGATAAAACATTTGTAGCCAAATACTTTAAAATAACTGATGGTAGGAATTCTATTAAACCAAAGCTCAAAGGAAGTCTTCTTCGATATAGGTCGAATAAGAACCCTATTCAAAATATAGCATACTGTATTGACAGCCTCATCCCAAAAAAAATTTGGAAGGTTATACTGATTTAACATGACTCTAGCCATATCGCCAAAAAATTTGTTCTTTCGCTCCACAACATCATTTTGTTGAGAAGTTCTAGGACAAAAAAATTCATGCACAAATTTATTTGAATCATAAAAAGTTTTAAAATCAGAATTTTTGAATTCGCCTCCATGATCACTTTGGATACGAGTAATAATGAAGCATTTCATTTTGTATCTTTTTACAAAAGGTAACAAATTCTGAAATTTTTTTACTTTTATTTGCTAAAAAATAAACCCAAGTATATCTAGAAAAGTCATCTACAATAACATTGGCATAAAGCTTACCACCAAGACTGCCGCCTCTGCTTGGTCCGGATAAATCCATATGCAAAAGTTGAAGGGGTCTAGAAGTACTTACAATATTTATTAATTTAAACAAATATCTTGTTGCCTTGTTCATTTTACACTCAATACAGACCATATCTTTCTTAAAGGTAATTTCAGGTAAACAACTTACAAATTTCTTTGAAGATAGTCTGGCAATAGTGTCCATATTTGCATGTCCAAGGTGCATATGCCACGACCTGCTTTCGTCTTTGGTTGCGTATATGCATCTTACTGTATTGTTAGTATTTTTTGAGAGAGAGAAAAAATATATATTATATTCTCTTATTCCCTAATAAGTTATTTTACCAATAGATATATCATAAATAGAATATTTCTTTTTCACAAAATTAATGCCATAACCATGGTCAGCCAATTGACTAATGCCAATTAGGTTATGTTTTAATTCTGTTACTAAACATACATCTTTACTAAAAGGAGAAGGATGAATACCTATATTACCATTACCTATAATATGTCCTTTTAGATTATTGCCGAAGAAGACGTATCCTTCTTTCTTCATCGGTAGAATTGTAAATAGAATTGCATCATCGATCATATGATGTGAGCAACCGCTATCGAGAATTTATTTGCTTCTAGTATAAGAGGGAAGGTCCACCTACAACAACAGTTGAAGATGTAACCTTTGGTACCCACTTTCTTGAGGGTTCTGATATGTTAGTTTTTGGAACCCATATATATACATGCATATCAACAAATTTTCTAATTCTATATTGTTTTGATATATTTTCTTTAATACCACAATAATAACATATAGCAGATGTGTTGATACTTGGTGCAGAGGCATGATGTATATGTGAGGCAATATGTTGTGATTTACGTGGATACTTGTAATAGAATGCATGATTAGAAGGTTTGGCCTTTTTGGGCTGTGTGTTCTAGGGCTTTAAGTGACACATGTTAGATTGGAAAGTAGTCTGTATAGGCTATTTTTCTAATCTAATTTTCAACTTTTTGGAAGTTTCATATAACTCAGTATATCTAACAGTTAAAGCATTAATTCTAATAAGTGCATCACTACTCTTTTTTATCTATTTTATAATCTTCTCTGAGCTTAATATAATTCTTGTCATGTTGTTTATTTCTAAGAAGTGCTTCGTGTAAGTTCAATCTAATTGATGCTAATTCATCAGAATCACTTGTGTATTTTGTCTTTGTGATATCATCTAGAAATGTGGAGAATCTGTCACGACCCGTACCCGGTATAAGGGCACGAGTATGTGGGTACGTCCAGCCTACGCCGCAGCATCGACTGTAGAACGGTGTCTTGGCCTTCTATACTATCTAATATCTTACACAATGTATATAAAATACTTTTATTCTATCTCAACTCCAATTGATACTGAATCATATATAAAACTAACGGAAGATGTAAGCACGATATTGAATAGAAAGAATAGAAATACAAGTCTTAATACATCACATGTCCAACTCAAATCTAAACACAACACAAGATTTCAAAATAAATAATATAAAACACAATCTAAATAGAACAACTACTACAAGATAGGGAAATCAAAATGGCCTCAGTAACTGGCACTACATCCTCAGGTGACACTCTATCTGTTAGTCCGTAGTGAGTGGGACAAATCATCTCTAACCATTCATCTAAAAAATATATCCAGTCAGGATTGGAGCAAAGTACAACCTAATAGCAGTTCCAATTAATTGATAATGACTATAAACAGAAATAGAGAATATAATATAAGACGAGAAACAATGAACAATATCAACTATGGTAGAAGAAACAGGTAAACAATGAACAATATGGTATACACTGATCACGATAAATAGAACACAAAAATAGAATAAAACAATGAATTAGAATGTGGTGAGGAACTGTAACTATGCTAAGTGATTGAAATACTAGTTAGATATGTGATCGGCTTGGGTGAACATTTTCTACTTTAACGTTGGATAAACATTGTCTAAGTTAAATATTGAACATTGTCTAGGATTTGATCACATATCTAGCTAACACTTTTCCTTTCCCCCAACTAGTATAATGGATCCAACCATGACACGTTGTGATACAAGATACTCAAGGCCAAGTAAACAATAAACCTTGAACATTAAATATTGAACATTGAACATTGAATATTAAAATATTAAAATATTTAATACTGAACATTGAATATTATCTAAGTTAAAAATTAAACATTGAACATTGAAACATTGTCTAAGTTAAACATTGAGAACACAAGAAACAATGAACAATATATTATTACATCCCATGACTGATCAATGTGTATACTAGTCCGTGTACCAATGTGTCAAGAGTCATGTAAAATATTTCTAAATACTTGCATTATAGTAATTATCAAATAATAAAAACTATCAGAGAATGTACTCACCTGTCGTCTAGAGCAATAAATGTCAAAATGTGTCTCAACTGGTGTCACACAGACCTATTTATGGAATATTACATTAATACAAGGCGTTGGAATGAAATTAAGTTAAACTAGTCAACGTCTAGGTCATGGAGCCATTTCTAAGTCAAACCGACTAATTCAAGGTTGCAAGAGTCTAACACTAGGATACTAAGTCAATACACTATGAAACTAAGTTATACTAACTAATCTAAGATATAAAAAACTATACAAAATACGGTATCCTAAGATACGCAAGTTTCAATATATAAAAATAGTAGTTTACATATACGTATAAGGCAATACACATAGAATCTATATCAAAAAAATGAAATTAGGATACCTTGGTCTTACACCAATGCGTATCGCACTACCTCACACCTATCCCGATACTCAACCCAATACCTTGGTATCGACCCACTATCCTGACATTACCTTGGTATCCCAAGGTAATTCAAAACCTCATTCATATAGCTAATACCCAATACACTAGACTATACTAATATAACTAAACTATATACTAACTTATAGTTATTAATCTATTTAACACTAACCATGCATATCGATACTATCTACTAACTTAACATATAATACATATAGTTAATATATAGCTAATACCCCCAAATACTAAACTACACTAATCATAACTAACTATTAAAATTATTTAACTACTAACATATATAATATACTAATATACATATCTAACTACTATTAAACTAGCCTTAACACTAAACTTCTAACCAATTATAATATTACCTCACTAACAAACTGATACTGAAACATGTACATGATACTGTGCTGATACTGTATTTGCTGAATGTTGTGCATCTTCTTGCTATTGAACTTGTTGAACTGCACTGGGTGTTGAACACTGATGCACCTCTGCTGAAGGTGTAGCTGTTGTGTGCTACTGCCTTGTATTTCAGTTGTGCAATGAAGCTACTGCCACTCGATTTCAGTTGCTGCTGCACGAGCTTCTTGCTGTAACTCCTTCCTGCCTGTTGGATGCATGAGTTGCTGTAGTGAATGAATGGTTGTGCACTTGACTGCTCTCCCATGGCTATGCACTTGACTATTGAATGTTGATATTGCATACTTACCTGCATCCTTACTGACTGCACCCTCTCATGTTGATACTGTAGTTGATATTCAGTGTAGTGATTTTCAGTTAACTCACCTCAGTTGGAGTATGCTGCTACTGCAGGTCCACTGCAACATGCTTGCTGGATTTCTATTGTAGGGTGATACTATATTGTAGTGTGGAGTTGCTAATGCTCCTGCTGTGCACACAGTGTATCTCATTGTTGTCACTGCCTTGTGCACACTGCTGCAGGCTCGTGCTGCACCTGAAGGCTCTGTGCAGCAAACCACTGAGCATGAGCTGATACATATTGTTGTGCATTGAGGAAAACTGCACTGACCTGACTGTTGCTTACTGTGAATGGCTGATGGTTGCTGTAACTGATACCCGAGCATGTAGCACTCTTGCTGCAGTATAGTAGCTCTGGTGCACACTGCTCTCCTTCGATTGTGCACTAATGTAGTTTCTCAGCATCCTCCCTGAATGATATTCTAATGTAGTTGGCTTGCATCAACATGTTGTACACATAGTTGTGCTCTTTGTTGCTGTGATGCTTGTACTGTGCTGCATCATAGTTGGCTCGATGCAGCACTATGCTGAAATGGCCCGATCCTCCTCTCATAACCCAGCTCACTCACGACACACAACATGCCACTATAAACACTACACATACATACATATGTATACTGCTATATATATAACAACCTATATATATCAATATCCCTGTACCTCTCACCTCCAAACTTATATAGATATCTATATACAACATACTTATACACACATAAATTTGTATACACTCATATATAATAAACACACCAACACATAAAACCCCACCCATACACTCAACATGCATATATAGTCATATATATATATATATATATACTAACACACGTAAACCCATATAGATATAGACATATCAACACACTTAAACACATGTAGCATAACCATATATATATATATATATATATATATATATATATATATATATATATATATAGATAACTAAACATATAGATATACATATACATATAGGCACATAGCTACATATATACATATACACTAGATATCTCATATATACACTTAGCACCTAGACACATAGCTACTAATACTCATAGACATATACATATAATCTATCATATATATATATATATATTTATATATACACACACTAGTACATATAGAAATAAAGACAATAAAGCAAACACGTGGAGTGCACCGCACCCGTATCACACTCATTCTATGATACGCTTGCGATACGTCTCCACCACACAACCAAACGCATCCCGGAGGAAATAAGTCTAGTATACTAATTATGCACAATATGTATAATAATTTGATCAACTACTTGTCCGTGTCAAGAATTGATGTGCAGAAATTCTCGTGTCAGAGAAAAATCCCAAAACAACCTGTTTTATCAAATTGACGAGATACGACCTACACGTACCCAATTGGAGATACGATACTAGTCACAAACAAACAATTATATGTCATATTGATCTATTTGACCAAATGACAAGTACCACATGTGCCAATCTCAAAATTCTCCCAAAATTGATACCAAAATACACATAACTTCTATCATAGGTCTCCTATAACCTAAAATCGATTCCTATGGGTAGCCTATGCATGTGGGTTGGTTTTTCATAGTTAAATCTCAAATTTAGAGTCTACTAGAAGAGAAAAACTAAAATTTACCTATTGGGAGATGGATTCCCAATGAAAATCCCTAAATGTTGAAAGTAGCCTCCTCCTTATAGATCTTTGCCTCCTCCTTCTAGATCTTTGCTTTCTTCCTGTAGATCCTTGTTGTAGTAGCCTCAAATGAACAATATGGAAAAATTTGGGTAGAAATTTATGAGGAAATGGTTAGGGAATGAATAAATTGGAAAAGGGGGAAAATCTAGATCTACATAAAATAAGAAATGAGAAATGAGAAGAGACTCTCTCTCTCTCCTCCCTCCTAATGTGGCCGGCCCTAACCCTCTTCCTCAAGCAATATAAAATATCAAATTTGCCCCTTGAGGCCTCTCATGAATAAATTAATTTAGGAGGAAAGGTTCTAGTCTAATAGTTTCACTAATTAATTTATCCTCCTAAACCATGGGCCTAATCTTTGGCGCAATCTAAACTAAACAAATGTTGGGTTCATGCATCTAACTAAACTAGTTAGTCCACTACACAAGTCCAAAAAAATACTACATCTAACAATAAATAAATCATATAATAAATAATTAATCATACATGCGTAATATTTAAATATAATAAATCCTAAAATAAAAATACCCGTGTCAATTACCAAACTACCCTTAATTGAAAAAGTGAGGGTGACAATCCTACCCACCTTAGAAAAAATTTGTCCTTGAAATTAAAAATGATCGTACCCCCTATAGGCCAACCTAGTCTAAACTAAAATATACAACATACAATTTAAAAGAAATCACTAACTATGGTCTCTGTCTATCATAGTTTTGCAGTCTCCGACAGGGTATACTAACTATATATAACACACAAGCAGTCTACAAGGTATACACAAACAACAGATGGAAAGGAACAGAACAAAACAAACTAACTTATCACTTGAAGTGCCGTCCTCTCCGACTGCCATTGCAAATGCCCCGCCCTGTAGGGGTGGCTCTCTATGCGTGTATTAAACAGTCTGCGGTGCGACAGGTGGCCAAGCTCCACTTTTCTTATCGCGATCTGGTCTGTATGGGTTCTTGGAACATTCCTTCACTTGATGGTCAGGGGAACCACAATACAAGCATAGTCTGAGTCTCTTCCAACAGTTCTCCTAATCATGTCCGTGCCTTCCATAATAGGCACAAGGAAAAGTCCGTTGAATCTACCTTTGAGGCTGCTGCGGTGCCTGATGAACTTGCTTCTGAAACTGTTGTATCTGTTGAGCTGGTGCCCTAACTGGCGCAAGATACTGTTGATGATGATATACTCTCGGTTGCTGAAAGTGGGTGCTCTTCGGTGGGACCATACTACTATTCGCTCCTCTGGTGTCTCTCGGCCTCTTGGAGCCAAGCTCCAAATCATCCTTCGTCCGCTGTGCATGTCTCAGAATTTACTCAAAATTAGCGGTACGGTCTCCATTAGTATGAGACTTAATCCCACTGTTCAATCCCATCATGAACTTCCTAGCCCTGGGTCGAGGATTCTGTCCCTCAACAAATTATTCCAATCGATAATACTCCACCGCATACTTGTCCACCGTTAAGTTACCTCAGACGAGGTTCTGAAATTGACTCTCCAAAATACTCTGAGACACATCCGGGAAGAACTTCTCTTTGAAAAGCTCATTAAAAACTCCCCAAGTAAGTCCCGGCGCTGAGATCCTGGGGTCTGTCCTGAACCATGTTATCGCAAAGTAAAATATCATACTACCTGCTACCTGTACCTGCAAGCTCTCAGGAATATGCGCCAATCGTAGGTCCCTCTCAATGTCCTCTATCCGGTCTTCTACGTACAAGATTCTCTCGGTGCCCAAAAATTCCTTAGGCCCCATCCTCTTGAAGTCAATGATAGTCCCTGGCCTCGGCTACTACCGATTGGGCTAAGGCGGTATCATCTTTGGTTGAATAATATGACTCTCTCGACTGCTGTAAGCATAATCTGGTGATCATTCTCAATGCTCTATCGTAAAACCTCTGATTGTCGCTGCTGTGCCTCCATCATCTGCTGAAAGAGTGCGAACATCTACATCTGATCGACTGTGGGTGGCAGGAATGGAAGATCCCCTGCAACTGCTGGTACTGCCCTCCGCACCGGAGGTAGAATACCTCTGAAAGCTGCTGCAGAAACTCCCACCTGGATCGGTGAAGTCAACCTCTAGAGTATAGCTATTGGAACATCATCAGATGGCGCTACCCTCATGGGCGATGAAGTGACTGATCATGCTGACATTGTGCCTGAGCGCTGGGAACGCGTCTTCGGCGGCATCCTTATGATAGATTCAAAATAAGAAAGCAATATTGAGCAAGATACGATATCATCAAAGAAGGACAAATTTTTTCAAGGAAAGCGATATTTAGAATGAAGATGGCAAGATTCAATTATGTTGGAATTATTTTTTAGTTGTGATTGAGTATCCCTCTCATCCTAGTATCCTATATCCTATCTTATCGCAGGCTCATAGTAGTACAACTAAGTCGTTGCACAACCACGATGTCGCACTATTACGAAGCCTGACCTGCATGGGCCGCCACTAAAACTGTGTCACGACCCAGATCCGGTATAGGGGCACTAGTACGTGGGTACGTCCGGCTTATGCCGCAGCATCAGAACGCTATCTTGGTCTTTTATACTATCTAATATCTGACACAATGTATATAAAATACTGTCATGCCATCTCAACTCCAATTGATACTCAATCATATATAAAATAATGGAAGATGTAAGCGCGATGTGGAATAGAAAGAATAGAAATACAAGTCTTAATACATAACATGTCCAACTCAAATCTAAACACAACTCAATATCTCAAAGTAAATGATACAAACCACAATTTAAATAGAATAACTACTACAAGGTAGGAAAATCTAAATGGCCTCAGTAACTGGTACTACATCCTCAGGTGACACTCCATCTGTTGGTACGTAGTGAGTGGGACACATCCTCTCTAACCATTCATCTAAAAAATATATCCAGTTAGGATTGGAGAAAAGTACAACCCAATAGGAGTTATAATTAATTGATAATGACTATAAACAGAAATAGAGAATATAATACAAGACAAAAAATAATGAATAATATCAACTACGGTAAAAGAAATAGGTAAACAATGAACAATATGGTATACACTGATCACGATGAATAAAACAAGATAATAGAATAAAACGAGGAACTAGAATATGGTGAGGAACTGTAACTATGCTAAGTGATTGAAATACTAGTTAGATATATGATTGTCTTGGGTGAACATTGTCTACTTTAACGTTCGATAAACATTATCTAAGTTAAACATTGAACATTTTCTAGGACTTGATCACATATCTAGCTAACACTTTTCCTTCCCCTAACTAGTATAATTAATCCAACCATGACACGTTGTGATGCAAGATACTCAAGGCCATGTAAACAATAAACCTTGAATATTAAACATTGAACATTGAACATTGAAACATTGAACAGTCAACATTGAACATTATCTAAGTTAAACATTGAATTAAACATTAAAATATTGTCTAAGTTAAACATTAAGAATACGAGAAATAATAAACAATATATTACATCCCATGACTGATCTATGTATATACTAGTCCGTGTACCAATGTGTCAAGAGTCATGTAAAATATTTTTAAATACTTGCATTATAGTAATTATCAAATAATAGAAACTATAAGAGAATATACTCGCCTGTCGTCCAGAGCAATGAATATCAAACTGTGTCTCAACTGGTGTCACACAAACCTATATATGGAATATTACATTAATACAAGGTGTTGGAATAAAATTATGTTAAACTAGTCAACATCTAGGTCATGAAACCATTTCTAAGTCAAACAGACTAATTCTACGTTGCAAGTGTCTAACACTAGGATACTAAGTCAATATACTATGAAACTAAGCTATACTAACTAATCTAAGATACTAAAAACCATACAAAATGCCGTATCCTAAGATACGCAAGTTTTAATATATAAAAATAGTAGTTTAGATATACGTATAAGGAAATACACATAGTATCTATATTAAAACAATAAAATTAGGTTACCTTGGTCTTGTACCAATGCGTATCGCACTACCTCACACCTATCCTGATACTCAACCCAATACCATGGTATGGACCCACTACCCTGACATTATGTTGGTATCCCAAGGTAATTCAAAACCTTATTCATATAGCTAATACCCAATACACTAGACTATACTAATATAACTAAACTATATACTAACTTATAGTTATTAATCTATTTAACACTAACCTTGCATATCGATATTATCTACTACCTTAACATATATAATATACTAATATACATATCTAACTACTATTAAACTAGCCTTAACACTAAACTTCTAACCAACTAGAATATTACCTCACTAACAAACTGATACTAAAACCTGTGCACGATACTGTGCTGATACTGCATTTACTGAATGTTGTGCATCTCCTTGCTATTGAACTTGTTGAACTGTACTAGGGTATTACACACTTATGCACCTCTGCTGAAGGTGTAGCTGATGTGTGCTACTTCCTTATATTTCAGTTGTGCACTGAAGCTACTGCCACTCGATTTTAGTTGTTGCTGCACGAGCTTCTTGCTGCAACTACTTCCTTCCTGTTGGATGCATGAGTTGCTACAGTGAATGAATGGCTGTGCACTTGACTGCTCTCCCATGGCTGTGCACTTGACTGTTGAATGCTGATACTGCACACTTACCTGCATCCTTGCTGACTGCACCCTCTCATGCTGATACTGCAGTTGACCTTTAGTGTAGTGCTCTTCAGTTAACTCACCTCAGTTGGAGTATATTGCTGCAACAGGTCCAGTGCAACATGCTTGCTGGATTTCTTTTGTAGGGTGATACTGTGCAGTAGTGTGGAGTTGCCAATGCTCCTGTTGTGCACACAATGCCTCTCCTTACTGCCACTGCCTTGTGCATACTGCTGTAGGCTCGTGCTGCACCTGAAGGCTCTGTGCAGCAAACTACTGTGCACGAGCTGATACACATTGCTGTGTATTAAGGAAAACAGCGATTAAATCATTTCGGTTACTTTTCGGTACCGAGTGAGCTTGTAATCAGGATTAGCAGTATTAGTATCTCAATCCATAAATAATTTAACAATTCCTTAGCATTTGATTATCGCCCTTGGACTTAATAATTATACTCGTTTATTCCCCTCGACATCCTTATTATTGTTTATCATCTCTCCCTATTTCAGAGAGATGGACGTTCGTACGCAATATTTCCTCTATAAGCAGATCCTTGTCAAGACGAAAGATGACATGCTGGACATAAAGCTTTGAGAAGATGGTTACCTTAGTAGGGTAGATAGATAGGTTATTCCTATATGCTAGAGACAGTGTAGATTGTTAGCATGAGAATTGAATATAGTATTGAGTTTAAGGATTAGTTGTATTACTCCCTCGAGTGCATTCCTATCCTTCCTATCAAATTCTTATCTTGTGTTGCATATATGGCCTCGTGCTTTTTGCAACAACGATCTTTCTAATTATAACAACGAGTAGATCCTTCCTCTTTCCCTAGTTGTGCCTTAATTATAAAATTAATCCCTTAATTGGTACCACTCCTTGTGTTAATATCCCTATCACCATATGTATCAGTTCTTTTCTACTCTAATCCCCTTGATCTAGTCACCAAGACTCGATTCTCCAAATACCTGCCTAATCGTGCCTTATTCAACCATGTAGACTTATCAGAAATTCTTTTTGTCGTGGCCTAAGTTTTGGTCTCTTTTTTATCATTGCCAATCAATGATCGAAGTTATTCTACCACGTTGCCTTAGTTAGATCTGACTCAGTCATTTCTTCTGCCTTGTAGAAGCTTGACCTATACAAGAGCAGTAATGGATGGTAGTAATTTCTCTTATAAAGTTGTTGATAAATAACATCCTGATAGTTTCTAGGTTCCTTTAGAAAATCCTTGATTACGACCAATAAATCCTAGAATTCTTGTAACCTTATTTAGAAAATAGGCCCTTCCACAAATTTTTTTAGCAGGACCATGACCTTTGTTTTGGATACCAACTTAATTTTTATAAGTTGGATAGATCTTAGCCCCTGATTTTAGTATAGGGTTATTTCAAGAAATTCAGGGTAAATTTGAAAAAAAAATTGGTGTTAATTAGGTTAATCTCAAACGGATTAAATTATCAATTTAATTTTTGTATCCTGGATACCCTTTGTCGTGGCTCGGATATTAGGAGCACAACACTATCCTTTCCTTTCCAACAACTTCTCCTTTATGACCTAGACTAGTCACTCTACACCTATGACATGACTATCACTCACAAACTGGTATTCCCATATTTTGTTTTAGTCGCACGACATTCGCGATGTTGTACACATATGTCATATAGATATCCTTTTCTATTGCGATCAATTTTAATACTCAATACCGACTCAATTCTTCTAGCAACCTTGACATTCATGACCCTAACTGGAACCTACTCACTGATGGCACAACTGTTACTTCCTAATATACATACCCATGCTCCATATAGACCACACAATATTTATTGAATATATCCTTCTAAATCCTATATCCTACTCCATTGCAATTGAATTAAATTATATATAGGCAACCCAAATATCCCAACCACTGATATACCCGTATCTCATTCATGCAAACCTACGTCTATGACACTTGTGTTGCATTAAATTGAACCCCTTGCACTCTTTACACCATACAAAATACCTTGATGAGTTATATCACCTTTTGATGCTTATTGCTGAACCATTCATCGGCATCCATGATATGCAATGAACAACTTCTCTGTACTATTTTACC
Source organism: Iris macrosiphon (assembly GCA_036927795.1). Taxonomy (NCBI): domain Eukaryota; kingdom Viridiplantae; phylum Streptophyta; class Magnoliopsida; order Asparagales; family Iridaceae; genus Iris; species Iris macrosiphon. The sequence goes on along the minus strand of JAYESA010000014.1, from coordinate 83,607,897 downwards.
CTAGTTGTATTTGGCTATGATATTTCCTAGTGTCTTGTAGACTCATGACCTAATTAGAAGCAAGGAGAACTGGTAAAACTTTATTTATAGAGTTATTGACGCATTAATGCCATGGTAGTACATTGATTTTTTTAATAGGCTGTGACAATGGTCGCAAAAATTTTACCATCTTGAATCCCTCCTTGAAGTTAGACTTTCTAAAAATCCTTAGAAATATGATCGTGACTATAGTTCCTACGGCCAACTTCATTCTTATAAGTTGGTTAGAGCCTTGAGTAAGCATAACCTTATTCTTAGAATGCGACGTCAAACTAGGACTCCATTTCGTAACTGCGTCCCCATCTTTAGTGTAACCTTCTTAACTAAAATCTTTTCTAGTATGTTTATTTTTAATTTCGAAGATGAAATTTGTATAAGTTGGGTACATTGTAAGCACCCTAATTTTTTAGAATTTAATATTTATTGGTATTTTAAAATTATTGTGATTAAGGGACAATTTATTCATTTTTAGCTAATTATAATATATAATATTCATAGTATTATAATTATGTGTATTTAATTAATTATTAAGATTGTACACAAATATTTTTTTTGGGTGTACAATTATTAGTGTATTATATAATTTTTTGGAATTTATTGAGGTCCAAAACTATTTTTTAAATGGCCATACACCTATATATATATATAAATAAAAGAAAAGAAAAGAAAAAGAAATAACCTAAGCCCATTACACCTACACCCTAAACCCATTAACCCAAACCCTACCCATTAGCAAATCCTAACTCTAAACTAACCCCCCCTCCCCGCGCGTACAGGAACACACCCCCCTCTTCTCTCATATATATATATATATATATATATATATATATATATATATATATATGTGTGTGTGGAACCTAAAACCCTAACCCTAATCCCACCTCCGGCTACACCACCCCGACCACCACCGCGAACCTTCGCAGGGGCCGACTGCCATCACGCCCCGCGCCAGAGCAGCGTCGCCATCCGCCCTCCCCCCCCCCGAGCGCACAACAACAGCCGTGTGACCCTCCTTCGCGTGCAGCCTTCACCCTCCTCATACGTCTAATTTTGCGTCCCGTCTTCAATGGTATGTTTATAATCTAACCCTCTAGGATTTCCTTCAAGTGGAACGAATTTAGGCACCCCGGTTTGATAAAAAAATTGACTGGAAGTTGGCCGAAAAACTATTCGAAAACAATTCAGAAATTTAGTCCAAGTACCCCTATTCATGCCCAATTTTTTAACCAACTCATTAATTATTTTTAAAATATAATTGAAGAGACTTCTTCACAATATAACCAAAATTTTTACTATTCTTTTAGTTTTAATTAGTTTGCTATAAAGGTAAAAAAAAATTGTTCCAAAATGACCAAAAACTTGTTTTAAAAATACCTAAAATCTCATGATACTGGGTGGATCCCGCCAAACGAGGTGACTTCATCATGTACGAGTTGCATCAAAAGGTGCATAACATAAACGCAGATGTATGATCTTTCGCGAAACTTGATTTGGATGTGCGTGCACACCAGAATCAATACGTATCCGCCAAAAATACCATATCGGCCTGTTCTGACACTCGCCGTAACTTTGTGTGTGCTTTCCATTTTGCTACGAAACTTACGGCATCGGATTCGTAGCATTACGCTGGTCCTGTGACCCAAGTTTGGTTCCATTCTGAGAACGTTGACAAAATATCGTTTTATGGGCCCCACGGTTCCACATTACGGGCAATTTCGTGATCGGCTCATCGGAATCCAGTTCTAGACATTCCGTTGGGTTCGTGCCATCGTTCTGCATTCGTAGACACTGAGTGGGACAAATTTGGAGAACTTTGTCTTCGGCACATTTTTCGGTGCGAAGTGGGCCACAAGTAGATCCCGCTTTGACCAAAAATTGTCAATCTTGCCCCTGTGTCCAAATTGGACTTATGGGTAGTCAATCCTAGCTATTTCTAGTATTATGAGAATTTTGGTTATATTTGTTTCAGAATCCGGAGATGTACGTACATATTTCACTTTCCCAGGAGTAGTTGACGAAGTTTAGAATCCAGGCAAGTGTACCTTGCCATGATGTATTACTGTTCCTTGCCTTTATTATATTATTTAGTTATTATAGTTATTTTATATGGTTGATGTATGTGTTTATCCTATGACCGTGAGACATTGCTTAGTGTCCGAACAAGATTCGGGTGTCGACGCCGTACGCGGAGCCATGTAACGTCACATAGAGAGTTGATTCCACGATCCCATTTTTTACGTGCTTACTTTACCAAGTACGCCATACCCTAGGACAAGTGACACTATTTCATGTGACAAAATCTTTCTTGAGTTATTCATGGTGATTCTGTATAGGCTTACAGAATTTGTGATATAAGACTTGCATATTATATGGATATTAATATGACTCATTGCACTAGCTAGAGGTCATGATCTTGCGTGTTATGGACCTTAGACATCGTGGATATGAGACGTGAGGTTACATTGGGTGGGGAGAGTCTTCATCGTGCTCTGGGTATATTTTACTATTACTATTTATGTGTATTAGGCTTTAGGTTCCCTATGCGAAATCTAAAGTATTATATTTATATATATACATCTTCCTCCTGGTTCCCCCACACGGAGCCTTGAGTATACTGTTAGATTACAGAAGTGTCCATTGGGATCTTTCGTGAGTACCAGCCCGGGGTACGATACCATACTCTCATTTGCATATCACATAGTTGGTTACAGTAGTTTACCCTTGAGTATGTGGCATTATATTGTTTTACTTTTGGCATGCTATTTTTTGTACCTTGTTACGTCCCTCTGAGGACCTGGTCCCATGCCTGTTTTTGTAGCATAGACGGTTATGTAGCCTTTGGAGTTGATGATGGAGTTGCTTGTCTTGTAGGCATTGGTATCAGGTGCTTATATCATATCTACCGAAGTTATGGTTATTTATTCATATTATTTATTCATCTGCTGATGTAGCCTAGTTTTATAGACTCATATTTTTTTCTCGAGTCTATTCGAGTTTGTAAGTTACTAGGTGGCCGACTTTAGCATATGTAGCTCATTCTTGTATATTTTATTCATTGTGGATTGAGGCATAGATATTCATATTTACTTGATTATTTAGATAGTGACCATTATAATACAGCTTATACTTATTCGAGTCGGACTATAGTCCGGTCGAATGCGTTGGTGGCATATTACGTATTCCTAGTCCTACATATTTTGGGTCTGGGGCGTGCCAGTTACAGTAACCATCAACCATTTACAGCAAGCAACAGTCAGTTTAGCAGGACCTACATGGGCCACCATAAAAATATGTCATGCCAGTCCCAAAATACGTAGGACTAGGAATACGTAACATGCCAGCTACGCATTCGACCAGACTCTGGTCCGACTCGAATACGTATAAGTTGTGTTATAATGGTCACTATCTAAATAATTAAGTAAATATGAATATCTATGCCTCAATCCATAATGAACTGAATATACAAGAATGAGCTACATTTGGTAAAGTCGGCCGCCCAGTAACACATAAACTCGAATAGACTCGAGAAAGAAATATGAGTCTATAAAATTAGGTTACATCAGCAGATGAATAAACAATATGAATAAATAACCATAAATCTGGTAGATATGATATAAGTACCTGATACCATTGCCTACAAGACAAGCAACTCCATCAGCAACTCCAAAGGCTCCATAACCGTCTATATTGCAAAAACTAGCAGGGGACCAGGTCCTCAAAGGGATGTAACAAGGCACAAGAAACAACATGCCAAAAATAAAATAGTATAATGCCACATACTCAAGGATAAACTACTATAACCAACTATGTGATATAAAAATGAGAGTATGGTATCGTACCCCGGGCTGGTACTCACGAAAGATCCCAATGGACACTTTCGTAGTCTAACAGTGCACTCAAGGCTCCGTGTGGGAGAACTAGGAGGAAGATGTATATATATAAATATAATACTTTAGATTCCGCATAGGGAACCTAAAGCCTAATACACATAAATAAAAATTGTAAAAAATGGCCAGAGCATGATAAAGACTCTCCCTTCCTAATGTAACCTCACGTCTCATGTCCACGATATCTCATGTCCATAACACGCAAGATCATGACCTCTAGCTAGTGCAATGAGTCATATTAACATCCATATAATATGCAAGTCTCATATCGGGAATCTTGTAAGCCTATACAGAATCACCATGAATAACTCAAGAAAGATTTTGTCACATGAAATAGTGTCACGTGTCCTAGGGTATGGCATAATTGGTAAAGCAAGCACATAAAAAATAGTATCAAGGAATCAACTCTCTAAGCGACGTTACACGACTCCGCTTATGGCGTCGACACCCGAATCTTGTTTGGACGCTAAGCAACGTCTCACGGTCCTAGGGTAAACACATACATCAACCATATAAAATAACTAAATAATATAATAAAGGCAAGGAACGGTAATAGATCATAGCAAGGTATACTTGCCTGGATTCTGAAGTCCGTCAACTACTCCTGGGAAAGTGGAATCTGCACGTATACCTCCGGATGCTGAAACAAACATCTCCAATATTCTTAGAATCATAGAAATAGCTAGGATTGACTATCCATAAGTCCAATTTGGACACAGGGGCAAGACTGACAGTTTTGGGTCAAAGCGGGATACACATGTGGCCCACTTCGCACTAAAAAATGTGCCAAAGATAAAGTTCTTCAAATTTGTTCCACTCATTGTCTACGAATCCAGAATGATGGCACGAACCCAACGGAATGTCCAAAACTTGATTCTGATGAGACGATCAAGAAATCGCCCGTAATGTGGAACCGTAGGGCCCACAAATTAATGTTTCGTCAATGTTCTCACAATGGAACCAAACTTGGGTCACAGGACTAGCGTACTGCTACGAATCCGATGGCACAATTTTTTTACGAAACGACAAGCACACATGAAGTTACGGCGAGTGTCAGAACAAGATGATATGGTATTTTCGACAGATATGCGTTGATTCTGGTGTGCACGCACATCCAAATCAAGTTTCGTGAAAGCTCACATGTCCATATTTATGTTATACGCCCTTCGATGCAACTCGTATATGATGAAGTTGCCTCGTTTGACGGGACGCACCATGTATCGCAAGTTTTAGGTATTTTAAAAATAAGTTTTTGGTCATTTTGGAACAAGAATAATTTTACCATTATAGCAAACTAATTAAAACTAAAAGAATAGTAAAAATCTTTGTTATATTGGTAGAAAATTGGGCATAAACAGAGGTACTTGGACTGAATTCTTGAATTGTTTTCGAACAATTTTTCGGCCAACTTTCGGTCAATTTTTTGATCAAATCGGGGTGCCTAAATTCGTTCCACTTGAAGAAAATTCTAGAGGTTTAGGTTGCGAATATACTAGCGAAGACAGAACGAAAATCGGACGAGCGAGGAGGGTGGAGGCTCCGCATGAAGTAGGGTCGAACGGCTGCTGTTGTGCGCACGAGGGGGTGGGGGGCGGACGACGGTCCTGCTCCGACGCGAGGCGCGATGGCGCTCGGTGCCTGCGAGGGTTCGCGGCGGTGGTCGGGGTGGTGTAGGCGGAGGTGGGATTAGGGTTAGGGTTAGGGTTTTAGGTTCCATATATATATATATATATATATATATATGAGAGAAGAGGGGGGGGGGTGTTCCTGTATGCGCGGTGAGGTGGGGGTTAGTTTATAGTTAGGATTTGCTAATGGGTAGGTTTCGGGTTAATGGGTTTAGGGTTTAGGTGTAATGGGCTTAGGTTATTTCTTTTTCTTTTTCTTTTCTTTTCTTTTATTTATATATATATATATATATATATATATATATATATATATATATATATATATATATATATAGGTGTATGGCCATTTAAAAAAATAGTTTTGGACCTCAATAAATTTTAAAAAATTATACAATACACTAATAATAGTTGTACACCCAAAAATATATATTTTTATACAATCTTAATAATTAATTAAATACACATAATTATAATACTATGAATATTATATATTATAATTAGCTAAAAAAATAAAAAAATTCTTAATCACAATAATTTCAGAATACCAATAAATATTAAATTCTAAAAAATTAGAGTGCTTACAATCTACACAACTGATACAAATTTCATCCTCGGAATTAAAAATAAACATAGTAGAAAAGATTTTAGTTAAGAAGGTTGCACTAATGATGGGAACGCAGTTACGAAATAGAGTCCTAATTTGACGTCGCATTCTAAGAATAATGGTATGCTTGCTCAAGGCTCTAACCAACTTATAAGAATAAACTTGGCCTCGGGAACTATAGTCACGATCATATTTCTAAGGATTTTTAGAAAGTCTAACTTCAAAAAGGGATTCGAGATGGTAAAATTTTTGTGACCGTTGTCACAACCTATTAAAGGAAATCTATGTACTACTATGGCGTTAATGAGTCAATAACTCTATAAAGAAAGTTTTACCAGTTCTCCTTGGTTCTAATTAGGTCATGAGTCTATAAAAAAATAAAAATATCATAGCCAAATACAACTAGGGTGAGATGGTACCGAGAAGTTATTCATTGCATATCATGGTTGCCGATGAATGGTTCAGCAATAAGCGTCAAAAGGTGATATAACTCATCAAGTTATTTTGTATAGTGTAAAGAGTACAAGGGATTCAATTTAATGCAACACAAGTGTCATAAACGTAGGTTGGCATGAATGAGATACGGGTATATCAGTGGTTGGGATATTTGGGTTGCCTATATATAATTTAATTCAATTGCAACGGAGTTGGATATAGGATTTAGAAGGAGATATGCAACGAATGTTGTGGGGTCTATATGGAGCATGGGTATGTATATTTGGAAGTAACAGTTGTGCCATCAGTGAGTACGTTCTAGTTAGGCTCATGAATATCAAGGTTGCCGGAAGAATTGAGTCAATATTGAGTATTAAGATTGACCGCAACAGAAAATGATATCTATATGTCTTGTGTGTACAATTGCATCGCAAATGTCATACGACTAAAATAAAACATGGGAAGGCCAGTTTGTGAGTGATAGTCATGTCATGGGTGTAGAGTGACTAGTCTAGGTCATAAAGGGTAAATTGTTGGAAAGAAAAGGATAGTGTTATGCTCCAAATATTCGAGCCACGACAAAGGGTATCAAGGATACAAAAATTAAATAGGTAATTTAATCCGTTTGAGATTAACCTAATTAACACACAAAAATTCAAATTTATCCTGAATTTTTAGAAATAACCCTACACTAAAACCATGGGCTACGATCTACCCAACTTATAAAATTAAGTTGGTATCCAAAACTAAGGTCATGGTCCTGCTAACAAGATTTCTGGAAGGGCCTATTTTCTAAATAAGGTTACAGGAATTCTAGGATTTACTGGTCGTAATCAAGGATTTTCTAAAGGAACCTAGAAACTATCAGGGTGCTATTGATCAACAACTTTATAAGAAAAATTATTACCCATCTATTACTGCTCTTGTATAGGTCAAGCTTCTATAAGGCAGAAGAAATGACTGAGTCAGATCTAACTAAGGCAAGATGGTAGAGAGACTTCGATCATGGATTGGCATTGATGACAAAGAGACCAAAATTTAGGCCACGACAATAGTTTTTTTTGATAAGTCTATATGGTTGAATAAGGCACGATTAGGCAGGTATTTGGAGAATAGAGTCATGGTGACTAGATCAAGGGGATTAGAGTAGAAAAAAATTGATACCTATGGTGATAGGGATATTGACACAAGGGGTGGTACCAATTAAGGGATTAATTTTATAATTAAGGCACAACTAGGGAAAGATGAAGGATCTACTCATTGTTATAATAAGAAAGATTGTTGTTGCAAAAAGCACGAGGCCATATATGCAACACAAGATAAGAATTTGATAGAAAGGATAGGAATGCACTCAAGGGAGTAATACAATTAATCCTTAAACTCAATACTATATTCAATTCTCATGCTAACAATCTACACTAGTTCTAGCATATAGGAATAACCTATCTATCTACCCTAGTATGGGTAACCATCTTCTTAAAACTTTATGTCCAGCATGTCTTCTTCCGTCTTGACAAGGATCTGCTTATGGAGGAAACACTGCACACGAACGTCCATCTCTTTGAAATAGGAAGAGATGATAAACAATAATAAGGATGTCAAGTGGAATAAACGAGTATAATTATGAAGTCCAAGGGCGATAATCAAATGCTAAGGAATTGTCAAATCATTTATGGTTTGAGATACTAATACTGCTAATCCTGATTACAGGCTCGCTCTGTACCGAAAAGTAACCAAAATGATTTAATCAGGACCTGCATAGGCCACCACAAAAATATGTCACGTCCTAGTCCTAAAATAAATAGGACTAGGAATACGTAACATGCCAGTTACGCATTCGACCAGACTCTGGTCTGACTCGAATACGTATAAGCTGTATTATAATGGTCACTATCTAAATAATCAAGTAAATATGAATATATATGCCTGAATCCACAATAAACAAAATACACAAGAATAAGCTACATGTGCTAAAGTCGGCTACCTAGTAACACACAAACTTGAATAGACTCGAGAAAGAAATATGAGTCAATAAAACTAGGCAACATCAGTAGATAAATAAACAATATGAATAAATAACCATAACTCTGGTAGATATGATATAAGTACCTGATACCAATGCCTGCAAGACAAGAAACTCCATCAACAACTCCAAAGGCTCCATAACCTTCGATGTTGCAAAAACTGGCATGGGACCAGGTCCTCAGAGGGATGTAACAAGGTACAAGAAATAATATGCCAAAAGTAAAATATTATAATGCCACATACTCGAGGGTAAACTACTGTAACTAACTATGTGATATGCAAATAAGAGTATGGTATCGTACCCCGGGCTGGTACTCATGAAAGATCACAATAGACACTTCCGTAATCTAACAGTACACTCAAGGCTCCATGTGGGAGAACCAGGAGGAAGATGTATTTATATAAATATAATAGTTTAGATTCCGCATAGGGAACCTAAAGCCTAATACACATAAATAGTAATAGTAAAATATGCCCAGAGCACAATGAACACTCTCTCCTCCCAATGTAACCTGACATCTCATGTCCACAATATCTCATGTCCATAACACGCAAGATCATTATCTCTATCTAGTGCAACGAGTCATATTAATATCCATATAATTTGCTAGTCTCATATCATGAATCTTGTAAGCCTATACAAAATCACCATAAAAAACTCAAAAAAGATTCTATCTTATGAAATAGTGTCACGTGTCCTAGGGTATGTCATACTTGGTAAAGCAAGCACGTAAAAAATAGGATCATGGAATCAACTCTCTAAGTGACGTTACACGACTCCGCGTACGATGTCGACACCCGAATCTTGTTCTGACGCTAAGCAACGTCTTACGGTGCTAGGGTAAACACACATCAACCATATAAAATAAATATAATAACTAAATAATATAATAAAGGCAAAGAATTGTAATACATCATGGCAAGGTACACTTGCCTGGATTCTGAACTCCGTCAACTGCTCCTGAGAAAGTAGAATCTGCACGTACACCTCCGGATGCTGAATCAAACATCACTAACATTCTCAGAATACTAGAAATAGCTAGGATTGACTACCCATAAGCCCAATTTGGGCACAGCGGCAAGATTGACAGTTTTGGGTTAAAACGGGATCCACTTGTGGCCCACTTCGTACTGAAAACTGTTCCAAGGACAAACTTTTCCAAATTCGTCCCACTCAGTGTCTACAAATTGATAAAGATGGCATGAACCCAACGGAATGTCCAGAACTGGATTTCAATGAGTCGATCACGAAATCGCCCGTCATGTGGAACCATAGGGCCCACGAAACGATGTTTCATCAATATTCTCAGAATCAAACCAAACTTGGGTCACAGGACCAACGTAATGCTTCGAATTCGATGTTGCAAGTTTTGTTCTGAAATGACAAGCACACACGAAGTTACGGCGAGAGTTAGAATAGGCCGATACGGTATTTTTTGGCGGATATGCATTGATTCCGGTGTGCACGAACATCCAAATCAAGTTTTACGAATGCTCACACGTCCGCGTTTATGTTATGCACCTTTCGATGTAACTCGTACACGATAAAGTTGCCTCGTTTGGCGGGATGCACCCCGTACCGCAAGATTTTGGTAGTTTTAAAAATAAGTTTTTGGTCGTTTTGGAACAAGAATAATTTTACCTTTATAGCAAACTAATTAAACTAAAATAACAGTAAAAATCTTAGTTATATTGTGAAGAAGTCCCTTCAATTATATTTTAAAAATAATTACGAGTTGGTAAAAAATTAGGCATGAATAGGGGTACTTGGACTAAATTTCTGAACTATTTTCGAATAGTTTTTCGGCCAACTTTCGGTCGATTTTTTGATCAAACCGGGGTGCCTAAATTCGTTCCACTTGAAAGGAATCCTAGAGCGTTAGGTTGTGAACATACCAGCGAAGACGGGATACAAATCGGACGAATGAGGAGGGAGGATGCTGCAAGCGAAGGAGGGCCGCACGGCTGTTGTTGTGCGCGAGGGGGGTGGAGGGGGGTCGGACGGCGGCGCTGCTCCGTCGCGGGGCGTGGTGGCGGTCGGTGCTTGCGAGGGTTCACGGCGGTAGTCGGGGTGGTGTAGGCAGAGGTGGGATTAGGGTCACGGTTAAGGATTTAGGTTATATATATATATATATATATATATATATATATATATATATATATATATATATATATATATATATATATATAGGAGAGAAGAGAGGGGGTGTGTTCCTATACGCGCGAGGGAAGGGAGTTATTTAGAGCTAGGATTTGCTAATGGGTAGGGTTTTGGTTAATGGGTTTAGGGTTTAGGTATAATGGGTTTAGGTTATTTCTTTTTCTTTTCTTTTGTTTTATTTATACATATAGGTGTATGGCCATTTAAAAAATAGTTTTGGACATCAATAATTCCAGAAAAATTATACAATGCACTAATAATAGTCGTACACCAAAAAATATATTCTTTTTGTACAATATTAATAATTAATTAAATACACATAATTATAATAACATGAATATTATATATTATAATTAGCTAAAAATAAATAAAAATTCTCTCAATCAAAATATTTTCAGAATACCAATAAATATTAAATTCTAAAAAATCAGGGTGCTTATAGTAACTGATACCCGAGCATGTAACACTCTTGCTGTAGTGCAGTGGCTCTATTGCACATTGCTCTTCTTCGACTGTGCACTGATGTACTGTCTCAACATCCTCCCTGAATGATACTCTAATGCAGTTGGCTTGCATAAACATGTTGTGCACTGAGTTGTACTCCATGTTGTTGTGATGCTAGTACTGTGCTGCATCATAGTTGGCTCGATGCAGCACTGTGCTGAAATGGCCCGATCCTCCTCTCACAACCCAGCCCACTCACCACACACAATATGCCACTATAAACACTACACATACATACATATATATACTGTTATATATATAACAACCTATATATATCAATATCCCTATACCTCTCACCTCCAAACTTATATAAATATTTATATACGACACACTTATACACACATAAATATGTATACACTCATAGATAATACACCCACCAACACAGAAAACCCCACCTATGCTCTCAACATGCATATATAGTCATATATATATACCAATACACCTAAACCCATATAGATATAGACATATCAACACACTTAAACACATGTAGCATAACCATATATATATATATATATATATAACTATACATATTGATATACATATACATATAGGCACATAGCTACATATATACACAAACACACATACACTAGATATCTCATATATACACTTAGCACCTAGACACATAGCTACTAATACTCATAGACATATACATATAATCTATCATAGATATATATATACACTAGCACATATAGAAATAAAGGCAATAAAGCAAACACGTGGAGTGCACCACACCTGTATCACACTCATTCTATGATACGCTTGCGATACGGCTCCACCACACAACCAAACGCATCATGGAGGACATGAGAAAGTCTAGAATACTAATTATGCATAATGCGTATAATAATTTAATCAATTACGTATCCGTGTCAAGAATTGATGTGCACAAATCCTCGTATCAGAGGAAACCTTCTAAAATAATCTGTTTTGTCAAATTAACGAGATACACGTACCTAATTATGGATATAATACTAGTCACAAACAAACAATCATATGTTATATCAATCTATTTGACCAAATGACAAACACCACATGTACTAATCTCAGAATTCCCCCAAAATTGACCCAAAAACACACATAACTTCCACCTTAGGTCACCTATGAACCTAAAACTAATTCCTATAGGTAGCCTAGGCATGTGGCTTGGTTTCTCAGGGTTAAATCTTATATTTAGAGTCTATTAAAAGAGAGAAACTAAAATATATCTATTGGGAGATGGATTCCCAATAAAAATCCCCAATTATTGAATGTAGCCTCCTCCTTGTAGATCTTGGCCTCCTCCTTATAGATCCTTGTTGTAGTAGCCTCAAATGAATAATAGAGAAGGAATTTGGGTAGAAATTTATGAGAGAATGGTGAGGGAATGAGAAATTGGAAAAGGGGAAAAAAATCTAGATCTACATGAAATGAGTAATGAGAAGAGACTCTCTCTCTCTCTCTCTCTCTCTCTCCTCCCTCCTAATGTAGCCGGCCCTAACCCTCTTCTTCAAGTAATGTAAAATATCCAATTTGCCCCTTGAGGCCTCTCATAAAGAAATTAATTAAAGAGGGAAGGTTCTAGTCTAATAGTTTCACTAATTAATTCATCCTCCTAAACATGGGCCTAATCTTGGGCTCAATCTAAACTAAAATAATTGTTGGGTTCATGCATCTAACTATACTAGTTAGGTCCACTACACAAGTCCAAAATAAATACTACATCTAATAATAAATAAATAATGCAACAAATAATTAATCATACATGCACAATATTTAAATACAATAAATCCTAAAATAAAAATACCCGTGTCAATTACCAAACTACCCTTAATTGAAAAAGTGAGGGTGACTCAATCTATCAATCTCAAGTTTGTGTGCCTTGAGTTCCTTCTTTGAGTTTTTGTATTTATCATGCACTGCCTTATGATCATCTAGAAGGTCACTAAAGGCATCACCTAGTTCATGAAATATAAAGTCATCATATAGGGGGTTCGTAGATCCTTGATCAAATGCCATTAAGCACACATTTACAGAGTTGCGAGGATTCTTTTCTTCTTCAGAATTGCTTGCTTCAATTTCATACCATATGCTTGTCATAGCATTTTCTTCTACTTCCATATCTCTAGCTTCTTCTTCATGCATGTTCTTATAAATAGCTTCAAAAAGTTTCCAGATCTCATATGAGGTTGCACAAAAAAAAATATAATTAAGTTCATTTTCTAAAGCAAAGTAAAGAGCATTCATTGCTTTTGTATCAAGACTAGCTAATCTCTTTTCTTCTTCCGTGTAGTCATAATAAGGTTTGTTAATAATATTGAAAGTAAGAGGAGAAATGATAGTAGGTTTTTTGTAACATTCAATAACATTAGTCCATACGTCAAAACCAAGTAATTTTAAATAAAAGCTAATCCATGTCTTCCAATAAGTATAATTTTTTCTATCAAAACATTGAGGTCTATCAATGGATTATCCTTCTTTTGTAATGTTAGCCATGAGTATTCTAGAGTATATAAACTAAGCACTGTTTTATGAAAACCTGCTCTAATACCAATTGTAGGATCACATAACACCTTTAGTGGGGGGTGAATAGAGTAAGTGCGTGTGAAGCAGAAAATAATCACCAATTAAAAATTCAAAGTTTAAGGACTACTTGTAAACTGCAACAATAAATATAAGTAGAGTATTAGTAAAGTTCAGAAAGCAAACTCAAACACATATAATTTTATCCTGGTTTCCCTCGTGGAGGACTAGTCCAGGCCAGAGAATTCTTGCTCCATATTAATGCACTATTTGTCAAATAGGGTACACATACGCCTTTTATCTAAAGAGCATGCAAACTTCTTATAACACGAGCTTTTGATCCGAAGAGCTCGAAGACTTCAGACAGGAATTGAAAACAACTTTTTAACCAAGCTTGTACAACTCGACTCAACTTCTAATCGAAATGACACTTGGGCACTTAGAAGAAAAGGGAGTTGTATTGGGAATGAGAAAGATTAAAACTCTTTTGAGTAATAAAGAAGAATAATGTTTGAGTGAATGAGTTGTATTGAAATATAAAAATTCTTCTCCATTTATAGGATTTTTCTGATCCGAGTTCGCGCCGAGTTCGGATGCTTTAACGTTCATAAATTCGAATGTTAGAGCCTGGTCATCCGGAAGAGGTGACTGACTAGGGAATTAGTTTAGGGTAACCGAGTTTAATCTGAGTTCAGGTAGAACTCGTATCGAGTTCGTTTAGAACTTGCCCCAAGTTCGGTTGGTCATATTCCAGATTGTTTTGACTTGGATTGTTGAGTGGGTTTAGGTTTAGGCTCGAATCCAAAAGAATTACTGGTCTAGGTTGGCATATGTATGAGTGGACTTTGGATATAGGTTAAATCTAAATACAAAAAATTTGTTCCTACTCACATATATTCTTAGACCTCAAAAGTAAAAAATTACATAACAAAGTATAAAGAGAAACCTAAACACAATCATCTTTTAGCAGCTTGTGATAAAGTATTGCGATGTATTTCTGAACAAATTAATCTAAGTTACAATGTATCGATTTATAGTTTGGATCGATTATTAAAATAGGTTTGACCATGACCAGATGGGCCAACATATCGCACAAGTACATATATAGGAGTCAATGCCTTATGTAGATAAAGTCATGACTTGGGTAGAAATCCTATAAAGAGTATTCTAGATTGCTAAAAGTGTACCAATAAGGTACATAAATGTCAGTGTATGCAAGTATTCATTTGCAAGAAGAATGGTTAGGCAGTGTTCAGGTGCCTACAAGAACTGAGACAAATATGAGAATGTATGTGTGTTAGGGAGTGAGCTAGAATAATAATTTACCTACTAGTAAATGCATTCATGTGTCTCACAAGGATATGTAGAAAATCTGAGTATTGGTAGAGTTTCCTTCAAGTGCCAGAATTTAGTATATTCAAAGTATTAGTATAGTATCTTGGGTAGTGTACCAGTGAATTAAGTGTGTAAATGGCCTAGAATCATATTATATCATTAATAATAGAAACAGTAACCCTTGATATTAAGTATTTTGGCTAAGTTGATGCATAGTGAATGCTTGGAGATATAAGTAAGAGTTTCAGTTAGGCCACCTGTGGCACAGCAAATTTCCCCGGACCTGCATAGGGTGATACCCCAGCAGGGCGAGGCTTTTGTGATTACGGATGAGGAAACCGATACTACTATTGAGGGGTTAGCATGTTCTTTATATTCTTTTTTATGTCATTTTCATCTATTGATTGATTGGTTTATTCCTTAGTACCTTTTGCTTGCATCAGTGATTCTCATGTTAGGATATAGTTAGTAGTAAACCTTGATAGAGACTGCAGTATAATGACGTGTATAGACTATAACTATGTATGTTGTTTTCTTTTCATAGAACTGCATGTTATATGACCTTAGATAGGACCTTCATAGACCATGATTGTTGGTGGTTTGACCGTAGTAAAGATTATGATGAATAGTTTATGACTGGCTAGAGAGCGAGAGAGAGACTAGGTGTCTTAAATTTCGAGAATAAATTTTTTCTAAGGGGGTAGGTTTGTAACTCCCTAATTCTGGGAAAGGGGTATTTTTGTCATTTCATAATTATTCAATTGTTGTGTATGATTTATATATATGTTATATTTATTAATTATTTTTATTAGACTATACTAATTATTAGACTTGTGTTAGTGGATCCATTTGGACTTGACATAAACCATAGACACAATATTAAGACTAGTTCTAATTATGCCCAATTTTAAGTCATCCCTTTATTAATTAGAGATTAAACTAATTTCTTCACTAGGAATAGAAGCTTACTACAAATCAAACCAACTTCGAGATAACCCAACAAGGGTATATTGGACTTTACACATTGCTTAGAGAGGGGTAAAGGTGGCCGGCCCTATTAGAGAGGAAAAAGTTTCTCTCTCTTCTCCATTTATGCTTATTCTTCCCCAAATTTGAGTTCTACACCAAATTAATCCATCCCTCCACCAAACGCTACTCAATTCACTCTTAATCCCTCTCATTCTCAACAGTTAGAAGGCCTAGAAGCTTGGATTGCAAGGAGCACTTGAGGAGGGAAGTATTGGCTTGAGGATTGTGTCTATTTGGTGGTGATTCATTGGGAATCCATCTCCCAATAGGTTAAATTTATATTTCCCTAGTAATTTTTAGTCTAAATGATGTAATAAACCTATAAGGAGCCTCTCATAGCTAAGGACTGTTGGTCCATTGGTCATGGTCGAACCAATTTTGATAATCGACCTAACCTAGACTCGATATAAGCTATTGCGACGCTTTTCAGATGTACTACAACGACTGTAACATCAACTATTCAAAGCTGCTTCCCGTCGTCATGTCTGTTTTTATTTTCCTATATGCAATATAATTTTATATTTTATTGAGTCTAGGAATATACTGTACAGACGTCGTACAAGCAATTAGGCTACCCTAAATTATTTTCAAAATAGCCTATCTTAAAATAGCCTAAAATACTATATTTTGGTTGAGCTAAGTTGGACCCAAAACTCACTCCAGTTTCTGTTATGGCCCTGAACTAAGGGAACAAAACTTGGACCGAGTTTCGAACCGAGTTCGGCTCGAGTTTGGCCTTAGTGGACATTTTTTTCAGAAACTTGGTCTTCCTGCAGTTTCGGATACAACAACTATTTTCTGATATTTTGCAGACGAACTCTGGCCAAGTTTTGTCCGAACTCTCGTTTGAGTAATCATATAAATAAAGAACAGATTTCATATTTCTAAACATCAATTCACTTTCAATCTTCTCTTCTCTTCTGGTATACGAGTCCTAAAAAGCCTTTATTTTTATATCCAAATCTATCCCAATATAGCTACAATTCTCTAGTCTCACTTGCCTGTATGGTACGGTCTAGAAGTTCAGAGAGTTATAATTAGAAGCTTGTTGAGAAACTCTCTACTTCACACTTAAAGTCTTTGGGCTCCTCGGATCAAAGCTTGTGTCTGTAAGAGGTCGGTAAGCCTTCGGATCAAAGCTTGTATTCTATTCATATAGTGGATTCCAACTGGGAGCTAGAGTCCTCCCACCTGGATTAATCCTCATAATAAGGGATACTAGGATACAGCGCTGTGTTTGCATTTTCCTTCTCACTCTTTACTTTACTTTGGCTTATATAGTGATAGTTGTGATATACCTGCAACACAATTGCTAGACTGTTATTATAGCTGTGATAAATAGTTATATCTGTGACACATATAGAACAGTCATGATACTTGTATAACTTGCTAGAAAGTTTTTTTATTTGCTAAATTCTGCTGTATAGTCTCTTCTCCCCTCCCCTCTAGAGTATATTCTATTATATTTTGATCCTACAATTGGTATCAGAGCAGGTACTCTCTGAATTAGTTTCTGATCCTAATTGCTACTACAATTGGTATTAGTTTTTGATCCCAATTGCTCCCATAATTTGTATCAGAGCAAGTACTCTCTGAATTAGTTTTTGATCCTAATTTCTCCTATAATTGGTATTAGACCAGGTTTATACTATTTATCAATTTGATTATATACCTATCATCATACTACTTAGGTATATTTTTAATATTATTTAGTTACCTATTATTTACTTGCTTATTGCCTAAATATACTTTTAGTGTCACTTATATCACATGGCTAACAAGAAGGAAGGCCAATCCATAAACAGACCTCCTCTATTTGACGGAATAAACTACACTTATTAAAAGACTCGAATGAGCTATTATGTGAAATCTCTTGATTTTGATCTTTGGTTTATAGTTATAGATGGCTACAAAAATCTGGCTCGTATAATTATTGATGGTAACCAGGTTGAGAAACCACATGATAAATATACTGATAAGGAGAAAAAATAAGCTAGTCTTGATGCACGTGCTATTAACGCTTTATTTTGTGCAGTAGACAGGACTGAGTTTAACAGGGTGTCAACAAACACAATATCTCATGACGTGTGGAAACTTCTCGAAGTAACCTATGAAGGAACCAACCAAGTCAAGGAGTCAAAGATAAGCAGATCGAGTCAAGAATATAAAGTATTCAAGATAAAGCCATAAAAGATAATTACACAAATGTTCACTCGTTTTCTCGATATTATAAATCCTCTCTCCTCTCTAGGCAAGGAGTACAGCAACCATGAGAACATTCGCAAAGTACTGCGGGATCTCACCATGAATTAGAACCCCAAGGCTATAACAATCTTTGAAGGAAATGACCTCACAATAATAATGCTTGAAACTTTGATTGGGAAGCTGTTGACACATGATCTAGACTTGCAAGACTTCAAAGATTTAGCACCCAAGAAAAAATTAAACGAATTCAAGGCACATCACAAAAGAACTGTTAAAAAATGTCTGAAGATGAAGACTCAGACGGTGAAGAGCAAGCTCTAATGGTGAGGAACTTTAAGAAGTTTTTAAGATTCAATCATCAAGGAAAACACCATTACAAAAACAACAACGATGACAAAGAGCCTGTATGCTACAGATACAAAAAAAAGGGTCACATCAAGAAAGACTGTCTGGCAGCATCAACAAAGAAGGTTACAAAATACGAAAAGAGGTACACAAATAATGCAAACCCTCAAAAATATGCAAACACAAGCTTATGGCATGAAAGTGAGGCCAACGACTCAAAATGCGATAGCTCTCAATAAGCTGCTAATGTATGCCTAATGGCATTTGATCAAGTAACCACTAATCCTCTCTATGATGATTTCACATTTGATGAGCTAGGAGATACCTATAGTGACCTCCTAGAAGATCACAGAAAGTTGCTTGTTAAATACAAGACCTTTAAGACAGTAATCAAGAAACACAAACTTGAGATAGAAAGGCTAACCCTACTTCTAGAAGATATTAGAGAATCTGAACCATCTAGTAAGAATAATGAGTTAGCTTCTATCAAGTTACAATTACACGAAGCATCATGTACTCTTGAAGAGAAAGACAAAACCATAGCTCAGTTGCAAGTAGATTTTCAAATTGAGAAAAAGAAGAGTATCAATGTGCTGATTAGGAATGATGCCCTAACAGCTTATTATAATAGATTGTTTGACACTTCCAAAAAGTTAGAAATTAGGTTAGGAAAATAGTTGATGACGACTGCTTCCTCTCCTAACATATGTCGCTTACCTAAAAGGAACATTGTTCAACCAAAGACTTTAAAACCTATGCCCAAGGGGACAAATCCTCAAAGACATGCCTTCTACTACAAGTATCCTACCAAAACCCTTAGACCTACCAAATAAGTACAAAATACTGTACCTAATACTAAGTATGCTAGATGTCATTATTGTGGCACTATTGCTCACATTGCTACTGTATATAGATTTAAGAAATTAGTTGCCATGAATATTTATGCATGGATACCTAAAGCTAACTTTTTAGGAACCAACAAGAAATGGGTACCAAAAGTTTCATCTATAAAATATTTTGTAGGTTGAGCATCCTACCCACTCTAGAAGTAAATGGATCCTCGACAACGGTTACTCATGACACATGACCGGCGATGCATGTTTGTTTTCAACACTGTCGAAGAAGAAAGAAGGACACGTCTTCTTCGGTAATAATCTGAAAGATTATATAATATGTATCTGTAACATTGGTAAGGCTCCCTATTCGGTGATTAATGATGTTTGTTTAGTAACCGACTTAAAGCATAATCTACTCAGCATAAGTTATTTAGCTGACCATGGTTATGGTATTAACTTTGTTAAATATAAATGTACTATAGTTGATAGCTCAACTGGCAGTACTTTTTTTGAAGAAATTAGGGAAGATAATATCTATATTTTCTATCTTTTGGAAGATACTAACACTACAGGTAGATGCCTATACGCCAAAAATGATGAGAATAAACTATGGCACATGAGGCTAAGACATGCAAACATGGACACAATATCGATATTATCCACACAAAAATTGGTACGAGGCTTACCGAATATCGCCTTAAAAAAAAACATGGTATGTAGCGATTGTGAAAAGAACAAAGCTACAAAATCAATATTTAAGTCGATCAACTATGTATGTACCACTCGACCTCTATAATTATTACATATAGATAGATCTGTTTGGATCCAGCAGAGTTGCTAGTCAAAATCGTAAGTTGTATGCATTAGTAATTGTAGATGATTACTCTAGATACACATGGGTATATTTCCTTGCTCATAAGAATGACGCACTTTCAGAACTCATCACATTTTATTAAAAGATACAAAATGATAAAGGGTTCATGATCACTGGCTTTAGAAGTGTTCATGGCGAAGAATTTGAAAATGCTGACTTTGAGCAATTTTATAACATACACGATTATTTACATGAATTCTCTTGTCCTAAAATTCTGCAACATAATGGCGTTGTAGAGCGTATGAACATAACTCTTAGAAACATGGCTAGAGTAATGTTAAACCAATTTAGCCTACCTAAGTATTTATGGGCAGAAGCTATCAATACAGCGTGCTATATTTTGAATAGAGTTTTGATTCGACTTACATCGAAGAAAACTCCCTATGACTTATTGTTTGATATGAATTATGGTTTGATAGATTTCCCTCTATTTCCTACTTTAAGATCTTTGGATCCAAATGTTTCATTCTCAATAGCAAAGATAACTTAAGCAAATTTGACAAAAAGGCCGATGAAGGTATTTTTCTAGGTTTTGCGGCCAAGGGCAAAGGATACTGAGTCTTCAAGAAGAAGTCAATGACTATCGAAGAATCAATCAACGTCACTTCAATAAGATGAATAATGAAACATACAATGATAGTAACGATGAAGATATCGGTACATCAAGCAAAGCACCAACCAAAATGGAACCCAATACCAGCTACTTGGAGAATCTGCCAAAGAGGATCAAATTTATGTCGATCACCCCAAGGACTTGGTAATAGGTGAGATCACAAAATATGTAAGTACTCATTCCTCTAATTGAGATATTATATCTAGTATAGCTTTTGTTTCACAGCTTGAGCCTAAAAATATTGAAGAATCATATAGTAATAATTACTGGATAGAAGCCATGCAAGAGAAATTAAACCAATTCGAACAAAATTAAGTTTCAGAACCTGTTCCCAAGTATCATGCCCCAGTCCCAAAATACACGGGACCAGGCCACGTGGCAATAGCCAGCTGTCACGTCTCCGAGGATATCACAATTTAATGGATCCTAACGAAGAGTTCTACGCTGTCCTAAAATACTAACATGTCCAATATCAATCAACAACAAGTAATCTAGTCTTATCCATAATATAAACAACAAGAAAGTACTAAATTAAATGTTGGAAGATAAACGCCAGTCTCAAAAATATTATAGTACAACCAAGAATGTCTGGTGGGAACAAATCCACTACTAGGACAAAAATAAAGTACTGAATGACAGATAAAAAGAATAATGACTAGGGCATCTGCTGACTAGATAAAGATGCTCCCAATCCTAGGCAGAAGGCCTACCAACTAATCACGAAAACTCTGACGGTAGCACATCTAGCTCCTCAGCTGTAGCATACCTAGTCTCCTGTCCTGGGACGTACACTGTGGGGTAATATGTCTCATCCAAATCTAGAAAGGTACCAGTTCCTCAAAGGGACATAACAAGATACATAGAAGCATGCCACATATAAATATTGAATAAAATAAATACAATAAAAGGGTGGGCTAACGATCTAAGTGAATGCAATATGAGGACAACATTGGTACAAATAAATAGGTGTAGGCATAACGTCCATACCGCTCCGAAGAACATAAAAGCTGCATAGTATATATATATAACGTCCATATCGCTCCGAAGAACATAGAATCTGTATAGAATATAACGTCCACATCGTTCCAAAGAATGTGGAATCTGCATAAAGGAAGTCATTGGATCCGTGGCTCCTCTGAATACTACAGATTCCAATATGTGTATCCCATACGCCTACTAGTTGTCCTTCCCGCCTAATGTAGATACACAAGTCGAATACTCGACGGGCATACCATGTATCTATATGCCAAGTCTCTATAACTAAAATAATCCTGAATTACGTACTAACCGTGATGCATGTCACACGCACCGATAGCTAGTCGAGTACGCGAACCCGTATCCCAATATGAATTTATCATCGTGAAACGTGTAAGGGTGTCTGGTCTCGGAAGATATCAGAGTATCCTCCAATGGGGTGAGTCTGCTAATGACTAGGTCAAGTACACTACTTATCGACGCAACTGTCGACTGCACCCGAGTCAATCTCGGACGCGCACAGTCATATGAAATAAAGCAACAAGATATTATACAACATATGCATAATTTAAATTAGACAGTAAATATGGCAAGGTATCTTGCCTGGGTCCTCAAGCTGTGAATG
Organism: Iris macrosiphon; assembly: GCA_036927795.1. Lineage (NCBI taxonomy): Eukaryota > Viridiplantae > Streptophyta > Magnoliopsida > Asparagales > Iridaceae > Iris > Iris macrosiphon. The sequence continues at coordinate 83,585,278 of JAYESA010000014.1, read as the reverse complement.
CCAATAGCTTGCTCTGCAGTGTCTCCTGGATGGTCCAGGGACCCTAGACATACAATATAATATAGAAATCTAGCATCAGACACTAAAACAAAACATACACAACTATGATGTTACTCTTAGGTATTGACGCAAGGGTCATGGCTGGTCGACTACAGAGTCGTGTGTGCACGTAGCTAGGGTGTACATGTGTTATGTCCTCGGTTACTGTGTACCTCACGATAATAAGTTACCAAAGTTATGGGTTACCAAACTATTTATGTTTTGTATGAATACATGTCCTTATTTTCCATGTTAAGTATATTAGGTCTATGTCTACGTTTTTAGGTGAAGTACTAGTCCCTAATGACAAGTCTTATGATTAGCGTAATTATTATTTATTAATTTCTAATTAATCTAGTAAATCATACAAACACACACATCTAGGGTTAAATATTTACTCGTGTCCATGCAATGACACATGACACAAATAACACCACGACACAAAGACACGATGATACAATGATATTAATACACAACGATACAAAGAAGGAAAGAGGGGCAATACAATGGTTACCTAGGTGTGGCTGAACTGGAGAGGGGCCTGTGCTCGTCGACTGCACGTACTCCGACCAGGGGACGGGGCTCCGGTCGACCGACGACAACTACGGCAATGGGTAGTTACAGCTGCGACAGTAACTGCTGCAGGTGCAGCAGCGGCAGCAGCAGCATCAGCAGCCTGACAGTGGCGGCAGCGACATCTTGGCGGTGAAAGAAGGTGGTCAGGGTCATGGGGAGATCGGGGTCGGCCTGGAAGTGGTGGTTGGCGATGTTGGAGGCGGCGGAGGGCACTCGGGGCAGTCGGCTAAGGGTTGACTGGGGTCGAGTTTTATAAAGATGGGGATGGTGATGATGCGGCGGTCAGGTGGGCTGTGTAGGCGGAAGAGGGGGTCTGACGTGGACAATAGGGGTGGCTTGAGGTGGTGATGGCTGGAGGTGGTGGTGGATGGCCGGTCGGGGGAAGGAGAGGGTGCTCGGGTTTGATGAGGAAGAAGGGTTAGGCTATAGGGTTGAGGTGGTGATTATAATTTTTTAGGGTTTTATGTATTAGAAAAATGTGTATTTATGTAGGAGAAGAATTATGGGCTATCCTCTGGATTTGGGCCTGTCTGGACTCTTTGGGGTGGGGGCTGGTCCACATGAAAGGGTGTACACGGGCTTGGTTAGGTCCTATTTTGGGGGAAATTGCCTCTAATTTAATTTAATTAAAAATACTGCGCACGACGTTCTTTAATGAATTGAAGACACATAGAACTAAAATTGGGTGGGATACAAGTATCATGGGCGTAACAGGCTCAGAATAGGTTAATACCCTAATTTGGGTTATGCGGAGTTGGGTTGTGCTTGTGCCTCAAATTCAAATGGGAATGGGCAATTATGAGAAATTAGTTTTATTGGAATAATACATAGACGTTTGTAACGAATATTGCGTAGCTCAAATAAAACACAATATTGAGTATCTAAAAGTTACAAAAGGGTCAGATGGGTAGTCTGTCATGTCTAGGAGATGTGTATTTAATTAGTTTGAGGGTAACTACTAGTGTAGCACTCCAAACATCGAAGCAATGGTAAGGTATATTAAGTCACATAATTGTTGCACATTAATTCTAATTGTATCCAAATTAATCCTAGTCTCTCAATTTAAATTAAATAAACCTAAATTGGTTGAGGGGGTTTACAATCAACCCTCCTTAGAGCATTTTGTCCTCAAAATTAAAACATACGTATGGCAAGAACTATTGACTGAAATAAAAATGCTACTACATACCTAGTCCTTCGAAGAGATGGGGATAGCGCTGTCGAATATCCTCCTCACGTTCCCAGGTTGACTCACTTGGTGCATGATGTCTCCATGCGACACAAACTAGGGGGATAGTCGGACCTCGCAATACCTTCTCACTTCTGTCCAGAATCTTAACAGGCTCCTCTTGATATGATAAGCTCGGACCGACTGTGATTTCTGAATGGTCAAGCACATGACTCGGATCTGGCATGTACCTCCTTAGCTGAGATACATGGAAGACGTCATGCACTCCTTTCAAAGTTTGTGGCAAGGCTAATCTGTAAGCAACCTCTCCGATGCATTCTAACACATCGAATGGTCCGATGTACCTCAGACTCAGCTTTTCTCTGCCTCTAAATCTGATAGTCCCTCGAGTAGGTGAGATCTTTAGAAACATATGATCTCCAACCTGGAACTCTAGGGGTCATCAATTCGGAAGCTCTTTTTTTGGTACGGTGCTGTCCTCTGCTGTGTCTGTGCTCTGGGACGACGGATCGGTCCTCTTACTCTGGACTGGGCTCTGGTTGGTATGGTCATGCTGGAACGTCTTGGTCCTCTGCCGATGGCCTCCTGGATCCTTGCCTCTGTAAGTACCTCCTCATATGAAATCCTCGCTTATGTGGTAGTATACCTCTGTAGCTCAAAAGTGAGTACGTGATGGAATCTCTGGGCCTTCTCTAGATCAATTGGTATCAGGACGGCACCAAATCTGCTAAGACAGCTAAACTCCGCGTCATATGTTTCAACAGTCATATTCTCTTATTCTAGATGTAGGAACTGGGAGTACAGGGCATTTCTGACTGTAGCCAAAAAATACTTTGCATTAAATTATTCTAAGAATTGTTCCCAAGTCTGGTTCTTGCCTACATTTTGCTTAATAGAATCCCACCAATGATGGGCATTGCCTTTCAGTTGGGCCCTCACTACGGTCATCCAAAGGTCTGGATGCAGTTGTGAAGCCTCTAGTAGCATCTCCATGTTGGCGACCCAATCAGAGATCTCCTCTATGGTCTCGTTGCCTAAGAAAGTATCTAGTCCTATCTGTCGGAACCATCTAACAGTGCCACCTGTCTGGGCTGGTGGAGGTGCAGGTACTGTCACCCCCATATTTTAGATTAGGGGTATTTTTGTCTTTTAGTAATTAATAGGTAAATAATTGCATGATAATTAATTATATCTAAATAATTATGATTTTAATTAATTGTTGCACTTTACCGTTGTTTCGATAATTAGAGCACTACACTAGCCATTGTCTTCCAACAGATTTCACACCCTTGTCCTAGACGTGCCAAATTATTATTTTAATCCTTGTGTGACTCATAATTATGTCTTGTTGTGCTACATTTTAGACGCGCAACATTCGTCGCAACCGATTGTATTTAATTCTTAATAAATCAAACATTGTATTCTTGTGTGTTCCAATCGAAATTGGAGACACAATCTTGACCCATTTTGAGCAACCCAAACTAGGGTAGTATTCTATTCTTAGTCTACTTCATTCATGACACTTGTGTCCTACTTAAATTCAGTCCCTTGTACTGTCACTACCATATTTTCTAGGAAAGGGTATTTTGGTAATTTCCTATTTAAATAAATATTGTGCATGGTAAATAATTATTTGTTGTATTATTTAATTATTGTTAGTTATTATTTAATTATTTTAGACTTATTTTAGTGGACCCAACTAGTTTAGTTTGGACCCATGGACCAACATGAATTAATTAGTTAGACTTGGCCCATTTAGAAAGCCCATGGTTAAGAAGATGGATTAAATTAATTAAATGATTAGACTAGAAGCTTCCTTCCTTAATTATTTCTTCATGAGAGGCCCCAAGGGGTACATTGGACATTTTACAATTGCTTGGGGGAGGGGCTATGGCCGGCCTATTAAAGAGGGGGGGAAATTTCTCTCTCCTCTTATCTCATTCCAAATCTAGATCTAGAATTCTCCCACTACCAAATTCCCTCCATTCCCAATCCAATTCCCTACCAAATTCATTCCAAATTCTTTCCAATTCACCATTAGAGAAGGAGGAAACAAGGATCTAGAAGAAGGAAGCAAGGATCTACAAAGAGGAGCAAGGATCTACAATTTGGAAGCAAGTTCATCTCAATTGGAGGTTTCATTGGGAATCCAACTCTCAATAGGTATAATTCAGATTTTCCCATTTAAATAGCTTCTAAATCTGAGATTTAATCATGTAAAATCAACCTATATGTATGTACTACCCATAGGACTTTGTTTTGTGTTCATAGGAGACCCATGGAGAAAGTTATGGTGCTTTTTGTGTCAATTTTGTTGGAATTCCGAATTTACATTTTTTTGTGTGTGTCAATTGATCCTATAGATCAATTGGACATAAGATTTGTGTTTGAGGCTAGTGTCGTGTCCATATTGGGATACTTGTGGTTCGTATCCCAACTATTTGGTGATACGTGTCATTTGGGGGTTTTCCTCCGACACGGGGCTTTGAACATGTCGTATTTTGACACGGACACATAGATCTACTTTTGACACTTTGATTTGTTCATAAATATTATTTATGATTTGTTTGTGTCCTTCGGGGTGTATTTGGTTGTGTGTTGGACTCGTGTCGCATGCGTATCCTAGATCTAGTGGGATACGGTGAGATACTCTCCAATTGTGTATATTTTGCATAGATCTAATTAATTATGGTTCAATTCTTCATTTATAATTAGTAAATATATATGGATATTATATATTTATTTTGTGTATTTATTATAGTAATTATTGTAGCATAGATCTATATTTTGTGTGTGCTAATATAATGTACAATATAATATGTAGCTTTCTTGCATGCAAATATATATGTTACTACTTGTTAAATAATATAATTTATACATAAAATATTTTATAAAATATATTTATGTGTTTGATTGTGTAATTGTATTATTTATAATTATTATGAACTTATTGTATATTAATGTATATATTTTAGGTGTGCTTCTAGCCATATAAAATATGTACATTAATATGTACATGAGTTTGTAACAATTGGTATTTAATTATAAGTGTAGATGTGTATATATATATAAGTATATAATTATTAGTTATTATTATATTGTATTGTGATTTTATTGTATATATATATATGTGTTTTGTGAGGTATAATAATTGTTATAATATAGTATTTTAATTATATAAATGTTGAGTTGTATATATATTATTTTAGGGTATATATTAATTATATTATTAGTATACTTTGTGTGAGTTCTTTTTGAATCTAATTTGATTCCTAAATTATTGTAGTTTATCTCTATATTATTTTATAGATGTCTTGTGAGGTTGACTTTGGGTTTGACCATGTTTGACTTTAGTGGACTTTAGAGTTGACCATAGTTGACTTTTGACTTAGAATTGACTTATTGACCTAGAAATTGCCTAGTTTGACTTGTTCTCTTTCCGGGACCTTGTATTAATGTGGTATTCCATATCTAGGTCTTCGAGGCACCGAGTCAGACATTTGTGAGACTGTTCATTGGACTTCAGGCGAGTACATTCTCTGATAGTTTCTCATTTATGATATCCTCTATGTTCGTTGTATCTAGTGTAGATATACATGTTCTCTTGACACTATGGTTACACGGATTGGTATATCCGGATCTCGTCATAAGATATTATTCCTTGGTATATGGTGTATATGGTGCAAGTATTATTTCATTGGTTATCTTGTACATGTACAGACACCGATTCCCGGGGAGACTAGCTATCTTCTTGGGGAATCTCGTGCCATAACGTACCATGGTTGGATCTATTATACCAGTCGGGGGTGGGGAGTATTTTAGTGTAGATATGTGATCATACCCTCCTTGTGCATGTCTTGTTTCTTGTGAGTGTTGATCATACACCGCACGTATGATTAACCAGGCCATTATACTCTTGTGCAAGTTCCCAAGCCGATCACATGTTAAAGCTAGTACTCACACACTTAGTCATTAGTATTCTTGTTCCATCAGCATATTGTTCATTATTGTATTTCTTTCCAGTATTTCCTTATTGTCTCTACATTCTTATCTCTATTTATGCATCTTGTTTATCCACAGCTATTTACTGTTACATAGTTTTTATCATTGTTTGAGAACTGTTGTTAGGGTTGTACTCTGCTCCTTTCCTGACTGGATATATTTTTCCAGATGACACTGAGGAGTACCCTACCTATTATGGACCCCAGGATATTGTGGGTTTAGATTCTGAGACCCTGGCTCAAGAGGGACTTATCCCAACTGAGACAGTTGACCCTGGAGTTGTAGCTTTATAGTTTTGTAGTATTCTTTTGTACTGGATTTGTCTCCAGCATATTTCTATATTTTTCTTCAGACTCATTGATGTATTATTTTAGACTCATGAGTTATATTGTGACTATTCTATTCTTATCTGATTCGTGTTCATTCTATCTTAGTTCTGTGATTGAGTACACTATCTTTTGGTGGTTCATTATATTAGATAGACTTTCTAGACAGCGTTCTACCGCCGATTCTGCGGCGTAGGCTGGGCGTTGTTTCCGACTAGTACCCTTACCCCAGGTGCGGGTCGTGACACATTTTTGGTGGTGGCCCATGCAGGTCTAGCTTCACAAGTATGTGATGTCGTGGTAGTGCGACAACTTAGTTGTACTACTGCGAGCCTGCGATAGGATATAGGATATAGGCTGAGATACTCAATCACATCTAGGAAAATTCTTTTGATTCAACTATTCTCCTTTGACGTTGATACTTGATCTCTTAAACTGTCCTTTCCTTGAATATCTTACATCTTGTGCCATATTGATTCTTTCTTTCGCTTTGTCTCAGGATGCCGCCTAAGACTAGATCACAGCAAGGTAGAGTAGTTTCTGAGAGGTCTGCGACATCCCGAGGGCCTGCACCAGTCACTTCTCCGGTGATTGGAGTGTCAGCCGCTTTCAGAGGTCCACCACCCACTCAGAGGACTGTGCCAGCTGTATCTGAGGGGCTTCCACCTCCACCTCCTGTGCCAGTAGAGGCGTCACAGATGTTTACTCTGTTTCGTGAGATGCTCGAGGCACAGAGGGCTAAGTCGGAGGCACATCAGAGGCAGACCGACGTTCTACGGCAGGGCATCGAGAGTGCTCATCAGCTTGCTCGTGCTGTAGTTGAGAGAGGAGTTCCGGTCCAGCAGCAGGTTGTTCCTCAGGTTGCTCAGCTTCGGCCAGGCAACATTCACGACTTCAAGAAACTGGAGCCTAGGGTTTTCAAAGGGACGGAGGGCATCGTCTATGCTGATGATTGGCTCGAGGACATTGAGCGTCTTATGAGGGTGTCCCGTCTTTCTGAAGATCTGAAGGTTGAGGCGGTAGGACTTCAACTGTTCGACGTCGCTCGTACCTGGTTCAGGAATGAGCCGGTTCTAGTTGACGCAGGACAATCTTGGGAGGTATTCAGGGACCTTTTCAAGAAGAAGTTTTTCGCCCGGATAGACAGGCTTGACTTGGGGAGACAATTTGAGAGTCTCATTCAGGGAAGCATGTCTGTGGAGGAATACGCTGCAGAGTTCGGTAGGCTGAGCCGATTTGCAGAGTATCTGGTGAGAGAGCCGAAGGTTCGAGCTATTCGTTTCCGAGAGGGTCTAAACTGGGAGATGAAGATTCTCATTCCGTCTTTTTATGAGACATACTCGGAGATACTTGCGGAGGCACGCAAGGTTGAGCGGGATCTGGGTTTGAAGACCAAGAGAGACCGTGATTCTTTTCTGGGGGCCAACGGCAGTGCAGTATCTGCCAAACGTCCTCATTTCCAGTCCAGACCTTTCCAGCAGCCACAGCAGAACCAGACTCCAGCTAGAGCGCCTTTTCACCAGGCACCTCAGCAGCAGAGGCAGTTACAGCAAGCTCTATGCAACTTCTGCAAGAAGTCCGGCCACATCTGGGAAGTTTGCAGAAAGAGGCTAGGAGTTTGTTTGTATTGTGGTACTGAAGGGCATCAATTGAGGGAGTGTCCTCGTCGTGCAGTTCAGGGAGCAGCTCCAGCTCCGAGGGCACAGATAAGACCACCTGCAGCACAACCGAGGGGACCGCTTCCGACACAGCAGCAGCGTTTTGTCCAGCATCAGCAGCAGGGAGGTGCTCGGCAGGGACGAGCATTTTCTATGACAGTCGAAGAGGAGGAACCCACCGGAGATGTCATCGCAGGTTCTATTCTTCTTGATTCTATTCCAGCTTTAGCTTTGTTTGATAGTGGTGCTTCCCATAGTTTTGTATCTGTTTTTTTTGCGCTAAAGCATGGTTTGGTAGCTGAGTCTTTGCTTTGGACTTGCAAGATCATGACCGGGGGAGGCATTATCCTGGTTAATGATATTTACAAAGATCGAAGAGTTACTCTGGGAGGCCGGGAGTTGAGTGCGTGTCTACTTGTAATGCCACTTCCGAGCTACGATATTGTACTCGGGATGGATTGGTTGAGTAGGCACCGTGCTAGCATAGATTGTAGAGGAGGTAGAGTTTTGTTTGGTCCTCCAGGAGAGCCAGAGTTCGAGTTTGCTAGAGGAGCTGCGGAGCAGGAAGAAGGCATTATTTGTGGAGCTATGGTGGAAGACAAGGAGTTGCCACATCCGTTGATAGCAGAATTTTTGGATGTGTTTCCTGAAGAATTGCCAGGATTGCCGCCAGATCGAGATATTGAATTTTCTATAGACTTGGTGCCAGGTGCAGAACCGATTTCGCAGCATGTCTATAGAGTAAACAACAGCGAGCTGGTCGAGTTGAAGAAGCAGGTGGACGAATTGCAGGATAAGGGGTTTATCAGATCGAGTTCTTCACCATGGGGAGCCCCGGTATTATTTGTACCGAAGAAGGATGGATCGGTGCGTATGTGCATTGATTACAGGGCTTTGAATAATCTCACTATCAAGAATAAGTATCCTTTGCCACGGATTGATGATCTGTTTGATCAGTTGAGTGGTGCGAAGGTATTTTCTAAGATAGATTTGAGATCAGGCTACCATCAGGTGAAGGTAAAGCCGGAGGACATACCGAAGACTGCTTTTAGAACTCGGTATAGTCAATACGAGTTTATGGTGATGCCGCTTGGTTTGACTAATGCACCGGCGGTATTTATGAACTTGATGAACAAGGTGTTCCACCAGTACCTTGACAAGTTCGTGGTGGTGTTCATCGACGACATACTCATATACTCGAGGACACCGGAGGAGCATGAGGAGCATTTGAGGATTGTGTTGGATGTGCTGAGAAAGGAGAAGTTGTATGGGAAGTTGTCCAAATGTGAGTTTTTCTTGGACAAGGTGGAATTCTTGGGGCATGTTGTGACTGGTGATGGTATTTCAGTGGATCCGAAGAAGATTTCAGTAGTGGAATCTTGGAAGACTCCGAGTTCAGTAGCAGAGATCAGGAGTTTCTTGGGATTGGCAGGCTACTACAGGAAGTTTGTGCAAGATTTTTCGAGGATTGCTGAGCCAATGACCAGACTCACAAGGAAGGATGTGGAGTTTGTTTGGACGAAAGATTGCCAGGCTACTTTTGAGGAGTTGAAGAAGAGGTTGACGTCTGCTCCTATTTTGACGTTGCCATCAGGGTCCGGAGGTTTCACTATTTATAGTGATGCATCGGGAAAGGGTTTAGGTTGTGTTCTTCAGCAGCATGGGAAAGTGATTGCCTATGCATCCAGGCAATTACGTCCTCATGAAAAGAACTATCCTACCCATGATTTGGAGTTGGCAGCCGTCATATTCGCTCTGAAGTTGTGGAAACATTATTTGTACGGAGAGCGTGTAGAGATCTTCACAGACCACAAAAGCTTGAAGTACGTTTTCACGCATAAGGAGTTGAACATGAGGCAGCGTCGGTGGTTGGAACTGATGAAGGATTTTGATATCTTTTTGCAATATCATCCTGGGAAGGCCAATGTAGTTGCCGATACTTTGAGCAGGTATCCGGTAGCTATGTTCTTGACGCAGGATCGATATTTGTTGGAAGACTTGGAGAGCTTGGGCATTGAGGTGATTGTTCCGGGTGGTGCTATGCAGATGTGGGGATTGCAGATACATTCAGATTTGATGGATAGGATCAAGACAGCACAGTATGATGATGAATCTTTGAGGAGTATCAGAGCTCAGGTGAGAGCAGGATTGGAGGATGATTTCACTATTACAGAGGATGGATCTTTGAGGCATGGAGTTAGATTGTGTGTGCCTAGTGGGGAGTTGCGAGAGGAGATATTGCAGAAAGCGCATCGCTCTCAGTATTCCATACATCCAGGTGCTAACAAGATGTATCGGGATATGCGAGAGAGTGTGTGGTGGTATGGCATGAAGAGGAAAGTGGCACAGTTTGTATCCAGATGCTTAGTGTGCCAGCAGGTGAAAGCCGAGAGACAGAGGCCAGGAGGTTTACTTCAGCCATTACCCATTCCAGAGTGGAAGTGGGAACACATTACTATGGATTTTGTGTCCAGACTACCATGATCTCCAGGAGGGAAAGACGCGATTTGGGTCATTGTTGATAGATTGACCAAGTCGGCCCACTTTTTGCCTTTCAAGGTGGGTTTGTCTACGGAGAAGCTGGCAGAGATGTATGTGAGGCAGATCGTTAGGATACATGGAGTTCCCGTCAGCATAGTCTCAGATCGGGATAGTCGTTTCACTTCTCATTTCTGGAGGAGTTTGTAGGAGAGTTTGGGCACTCAGCTCAAGTTCAGTACTGCATATCATCCCCAGACAGATGGGCAGTCAGAGAGGACTATTCAGACTCTCGAGGATATGTTGCGCACTTGTGTACTAGATTTCGGGGGTTCTTGGGAGGACCATCTCCATTTGGTAGAGTTTGCTTACAACAACAGTTACCAGGCCAGTATAGAGATGTCACCTTTTGAAGCTCTATATGGTCGGAGGTGTCGTACTCCTTTGTCTTGGGACGATGTTGGAGAGAGAGTTTTGCTTAGGCCAGAGATGGTTGTGGATGCAGCAGAGAAGGTTCAATTGATCAGAGACAGACTTCGAGTGGCACAGGACAGACAATGGCATTGGGCCGATAGCCATCGGAGACCTTTGGAGTTTGAGGTATAGTTTAGATTTTATTTTGTGTGCTTGTTCTTGGTTGTTTGTTATAGATAAGTTCTTAAGGTGGTGTTTTGTTCTAGGTGGGTGGTTTGGTGTTTCTGAGGATTTCTCCGACACGAGGCACGATTCGCTTCGGTGGAGGCAGAAAGCTTAGTCCGCGATTCATTGGACCTTTTACTATTCTAGAGAGGGTCGGTGCAGTTGCTTATAGACTAGACTTGCCACCTGCATTGGAGGGAGTGCACAACGTATTTCATGTGTCGCAGTTGAGATGATACGTGGCAGATCCTAGTCATGTATTGGATCACTCAGAGATAGAGGTGGGCCCTACTCTTAGCTATCCAGAGCAGCCAGTTGAGATTCTGGATCGGAGAGAGAAGGTGCTGAGGAATCAGACTATTCCTTTGGTGCGCGTCGCATGGAGACATCACTCTCCGGGGGAGTCTACCTGGGAGAGAGAGGATGACATGCGAGAGCGTTATCCTTATTTGTTTGTACCTTGAGGTATGTTATTCTCTAATTATGTTCTGTTCATTAGTTAGTTGTGATTCTTTAGTTCTGTTCTGTGATTTTCTGGGGGTAGTTTTCGTCTTTGATTTTCGAGGACGAAATTATTTTAAGGAGGGTAGACTTGTCACTACCACATTTTCTAGGAAAGGGTATTTTGGTAATTACCTATTTAAATAAATATTGTGCATGGTAAATAATTATTTGTTGTATTATTTAATTGTTGTTAGTTATTATTTAATTATTTTAGACTTATTTTAGTGGACCCAACTAGTTTAGTTTGGACCCATGGACCAACATGAATTAATTAGTTAGACTTGGCCCATTTAGAAAGCCCATGGTTAAGAAGATGGATTAAATTAATTAAATGATTAGACTAGAAGCTTCCTTCCTTAATTATTTCTTCATAAGAGGCCCCAAGGGGTACATTGGACATTTTACAATTGCTTGGGGGAGGGGCTATGGCCGACCTATTAAAGAGGGGGGAAATTTCTCTCTCCTCTCATCTCATTCCAAATCTAGATCTAGAATTCTCCCACTACCAAATTCCCTCCATTCCCAATCCAATTCCCTACCAAATTCATTCCAAATTCTTTCCAATTCACCATTAGAGAAGGAGGAAGCAAGGATCTAGAAGAAGGAAGCAAGGATCTACAAAGAGGAGCAAGGATCTACAATTTGGAAGCAAGTTCATCTCAATTGGAGGTTTCATTGGGAATCCATCTCCCAATAGGTATAATTTAGATTTTCTCATCTAAATAGCTTCTAAATCTGAGATTTAATCATGTAAAATCAACCTATATATATGTACTACCCATAGGACTTTGTTTTGTGTTCATAGGAGACCCATGGAGAAAGTTATGGTGCTTTTTGTGTCAATTTTGTTGGAATTCCGAATTTACATTTTTTTGTGTGTGTCAATTGATCCTATAGATCAATTGGACATGAGATTTATGTTTGAGGATAGTGTCGTGTCCATATTGGGATACTTGTGGTTCGTATCCCAACTATTTGGTGATACGTGTCATTTGGGGGTTTTCCTCCGACACGGGGCTTTGAATATGTCGTATTTTGACACTGACACATAGATCTACTTTTGACACTTTGATTTATTCATAAATATTATTTGTGATTTGTTTGTATGTTGGACTCGTGTCGCATGCGTATCCTAGATCTAGTGGGATACGGTGAGATACTCTCCAATTGTGTGTATTTTGCATAGATCTAATTAATTATGGTTCAATTCTTCATTTATAATTAGTAAATATATATGGATATTATATATTTATTTTGTGTATTTATTATAGTAATTATTGTAGCATAGATCTATATTTTGTGTGTGCTAATATAATGTACAATATAATATGTAGCTTTCTTGCATGCAAATATATATGTTACTACTTGTTAAATAATATAATTTATACATAAAATATTTTATAAAATATATTTATGTGTTTGATTGTGTAATTGTATTATTTATAATTATTATGAACTTATTGTATATTAATGTATATATTTTAGGTGTGCTTCTAGCCATATAAAATATGTACATTAATATGTACATGAGTTTGTAACAATTGGTATTTAATTATAAGTGTAGATGTGTATATATATATAAGTATATAATTATTAGTTATTATTATATTGTATTGTGATTTTATTGTATATATATATATATGTGTTTTGTGAGGTATAATAATTGTTATAATATAGTATTTTAATTATATAAATGTTGGGTTGTATATATATTATTTTAGGGTATATATTAATTATATTATTAGTATACTTTGTGTGAGTTCTTTTTGAATCTAATTTGATTCCTAAATTATTGTAGTTTATCTCTATATTATTTTATAGATGTCTTGTGAGGTTGATTTTGGGTTTGACCATGTTTGACTTTAGTGGACTTTAGAGTTGACCATAGTTGACTTTTGACTTAGAATTGACTTATTGACCTAGAAATTGCCTAGTTTGACTTGTTCTCTTTCCGGGACCTTGTATTAATGTGGTATTCCATATCTAGGTCTTCGAGGCACCGAGTCAGACATTTGTGAGACTGTTCATTGGACTTCAGGCGAGTACATTCTCTGATAGTTTCTCATTTATGATATCCTCTATGTTCGTTGTATCTAGTGTAGATATACATGTTCTCTTGACACTATGGTTACACGGATTGGTATATCCGGATCTCGTCATGAGATGTTATTCCTTGGTATATGGTGTATATGGTGCAAGTATTATTTCATTGGTTATCTTGTATATGTACAGACACCGATTCCCGGGGAGACTAGCTATTTTCTTGGGGAATCTCGTGCCATAACGTACCGTGGTTGGATCTATTATACCAGTCGGGGGTGGGAAGTATTTTAGTGTAGATATGTGATCATACCCTCCTTGTGCATGTCTTGTTTCTTGTGAGTGTTGATCATACACCGCACGTATGATTAACCAGGCCATTATACTCTTGTGCAAGTTCCCAAGCCGATCACATGTTAAAGCTAGTACTCACACACTTAGTCATTAGTATTCTTGTTCCATCAGCATATTGTTCATTATTGTATTTCTTTCCAGTATTTCCTTATTGTCTCTACATTCTTGTCTCTATTTATGCATCTTGTTTATCCACAGCTATTTACTGTTACATAGTTTTTATCATTGTTTGAGAACTGCTGTTAGGGTTGTACTCTGCTCCTTTCCTGACTGGATATATTTTTCCAGATGACACTGAGGAGTACCCTACCTATTATGGACCCCAGGATGTTGTGGGTTTAGATTCTGAGACCCTGGCTCAAGAGGGACTTATCCCAACTGAGACAGTTGACCCTGGAGTTGTAGCTTTATAGTTTTGTAGTATTCTTTTGTACTGGATTTGTCTCCAGCATATTTCTGTATTTTTTTTCAGACTCATTGATGTATTATTTTAGACTCATGAGTTGTATTGTGACTATTCTATTCTTATCTGATTCGTGTTCATTCTATCTTAGTTCTGTGATTGAGTACACTATCTTTTGGTGGTTCATTATATTAGATAGACTTTCTAGACAGCGTTCTACCGCCGATTCTGTGGCGTAGGCTGGGCGTTGTTTCCGACTAGTACCCTTACCCCGGGTGCGGGTCGTGACACATTTTTTTGATTAATTTTAAAACACCAATTTCAATTATTTCTAATTAATTAATCCATAAATCCAAACTTGTGTAATTCTCTAATTATTGGGCACTCTTATGCAAAAGTGCATTAAGGTGTCCATCCCGTTGGACATGACACGTGAATAAACTTTTCATCTTCATGTGTATTTTCTATGATTTTTGGAGTGTGTGACACAACATCAACCTCCTCAAATATTGGCCCTCCTTTCATTTTGAACCATGCAATCCTAGCCATTTATTTGGAACCCATTTTAATCATGGCCCTTGAAATATCTCCATGAGAAGCCTAAATTGCAAGAGGGGTTGACCAGTCAAACCAATTCTAGGTCAAACCCACACCCCTTTGTATATATATCATCTTAATAATTTTCCTTTCTTTTAAACCCAAAACCAAATACCACAGCCGACGTCTCCTTCTGCTTTGCTTTCCCCCCGACCTACTATTCCCTGCCGGACAACCCGCCGGACCCGTCGAGCATCTCCCCATTTCCACACAACACCCTCGCATCGTCCACCATCGGAAACTGACCGTCGAGACCCGCTCTCACTCGCCCAACCCGCCGTGGACGTTGCTGCAGTCTGTACTCTACCGAAGAAGGCTGAAGCCTACGACGACATCTCCCCGCCGGACGACCTCGACACCTCCATTCATCCCTCACCGCTCGACCATGAGACATCTCCGCCTGCCCCTCTTCCTCCCCGAGTACACCACCACTTCACCGCTGAGACGACGCTGAAAACCCGCTGTCGAGCGTCTTCTCCACCGCTCGACTCGAGCAGTCCGCCGGAGTTGAACCCGACTGTAAGCCGACGATGCCACGACTGCGTCGAACTTGCCTTGCCGGACCAGAACCTTCCTCCCTCTCGCCTGAAGCCGTCGCCGTTGAACCGAGCCATCCCGCGCTCGCCGGATACCACTGCAATTGTCGACTTCTTACGGAGACGACTGCCCGAGATGCCAACCCGACCGGAGACTGGCACCGCCGACCAACTGGATCCAGGAACCTCGCCCGAACACCTACGTCGACCCCCCTTGACTGAACCACGCACCACCAGTACCCCATCGTCGTCGTGTACGTACACAGGTTCAATTTTCTTCTCCTTGCATATACGTAGATGTATACGCATACGCATATTCTTCATTATATGCACACGTTATAGCCAGGGTTTAGTGCACGTATCTTGTGGGTATATAGATATAAAATATAGTTGGTATATACGTATTGGCATACGTATTAATATATGTCTAAATGTATATTAATGTATATGTATATAAATAGTATAATTCTCAAATTAAGTATATATATACCTACGTATATGTATCGTACATGGATCCCTAATATATATTTAATATATACATAATATAAATTCTATTATGTATTTACATATATCTATTATAAGTGTAATTAATTAGTATGATTGTAATATGTATAATATGTATTATATATATATATGTACTAGATGACCGAGTGTAACCACGGATACCCGTAGTTACGTTAATCTGTGACCAAGTAGTATGTTAGCAGACTGCCACATGTACACCGACGTACTGGCAAGACCGCTTTATTGACTGTCTGTTATGCACAGCAACTACAGACGTGACCCCCTAGCGTCGTCCCTAAGATCATGGTGTTTGATTGTGTTTTAATGTAATGTCTGATGCAGTATTATGTTTATGATATATCTATAAGACTATTGGATTACTCAGACGATACCTTGGAACCCGAACATTGGTGTTGCCAGCTAAGGACCACAGGCTAGTACATTCTCTGACAGTTTCCATTATATTGATTATCTCTATAACTCTTGTTGTATAGCGTACATGACTCTGACATTGTTATTTACACGAGTTGGCATCATTGAGACCCGTCATGATTGGAATCCATCGTGCTAGCTGGGGAAAAATGGGAAAATATTAGTAGCTTGTGTGATCATACCCAAACTTTACTTGCATCATAGCTCACCCATACCTCACATCGGTGCAGCCTGACTATTACATGCCTTATAGCTGTTACATGTGGTTAGCCTGACTATTACTCACATCATAGCTATCCGGATGGTTAGCCTAACCTCAAGGATGATCGCTAACCAATATAATGAGCCTTATCAGTCCCAAACCGATCACATGATATGCTAATGTTTTACACACTTAGTTAGGTGATTCTTGACATGTATCTCTAGTATATTGATCTAGCATCTCCACATGTTCTAGTTATTGTTCATGTACACACTTACATACCAGTTCATTATTCTTGCCTGTACTTGTATATCTATTCATTGCTCGATGTATATTGATGATGATGTTCCCGTATTCTTTTATTCCAGCATTTCCTTATTTCTAGTATGCCAGTATTCCTATCTATCTTGTATTTCTTTACACTGTGTTATAGTTTTTGTCAATATATGTGGAACTGTTGTAGTGCTTGTACTTCGTTTCAATCCTGACTGGATATTTTTTCAAGAGGATCTTGAGGATTTCTGTACCACACACTATGGACGGGGTATAGATGAAGACTACACACCAGAGATCTTAGAGAAGACTATTCCTTTAGATGAGATATTTCTTGTAGCTACCTAGATAGTATTTATCTTATGCATTTGGGACTTATTTGAGGTTTATTGAGTTATGTTTAGACTTATGTTAAGTTTAATTTGAGACTTGTGGGGACTTTATGTTAGACAGCAAGATTGTGTTTTATCTATATTTTAAGACATGATATTTAACTATGTCCTTCTTCTCATCTCTTGTCGTGCCTTTATACTCTTATAGTTGTTGTGATTGAGTTTACATTATGAGATATTATGAGATGTATATTGTCCTCCTTATGGTGATTGATATCATTGACAGGTATTTAGTTATGTTAGTATTTATTGTGACCTAGACAACGTTCTACTGTCGATGCTGCGGCGTAGGCTGGACGTACCCACGCTCTCGTGCCCCTATACCGGGTGTGGGTCATGACACGTTTTTAGTGGTGGCCCATACAGGTCTAGTTTCGCAAATTGTGTGATATCGTGGTAGTGCGACAACTTAGTTGTACGACTACGAGCCTGCGATAGGATTTAGGAAGAGAGTATGCTCAATTACACTAGGAGATTCTGATCTTGGTAATGCTATTCTAATTGATTGCTTCTTTTAGAATTTTTTCTGTCCTTCCTTGATAATATCGTATCTATCATTGATTCTTTTGATCTGTATTCAGGATGCCACCGAATACTAGATCCATGAGAGTGGGAGCATCAACTTCAGATAGGTCTGCCACCTCTCAACCTGACGAACAGACACCTGGAGTTCCTCCTACATCTCCTGTTCATGTGGGAGTATCTGCAGCTAACGGGATTCCTCCTCCACCTATTTAGAGGATTGCCCCAACTATGACAGACAAACTTCCACCACCACCGATACCAATTCCCGGAGGAGTGCCCACTGACGGGGCACAGATGTTCGCACTAATGCAGGACATGCTAGAGGCCCAGAGAGTAACAGCAGAAGCACAGCGTGTTCAAGCTGATGCTCAGAGAGTACAAGCAGAAGCATACCAGGCACAGACAGAACTGATGAGAGAAAGCATAGAGAATGCTCATCAGGTGGCTCTCCAGGCTGTGGAGAGAGTAGCACGGCAACCGCAACATCCTGGCCAGCAACAACAGAGGCCAGGTACCATAGTGGACTTTAAGAGGATAGTGCCTCGAGAGTTCAAAGGCACAGAAGGAATACTCTATACTGACGATTGGTTAGAGGACATAGAGAGAAACTTGCGCTTATCACAGATCCCGAAGATTCTTCAGATAGAGGCCCCTGACAGTCAGATGTTTGATATCGCACTGACGTGGTATCGTACAGACCCGAGACTTACTGTTGGAGGCCTTACTTGGGAGGACTTTAAGGAGCTCTTCAAGGAGAATTTTTTTCCTGAAGTAGCCTTGGGAGCATTAGAAAGTCAGTTCCATGACTTAATCCAAGGAGGTATGTCAGTCGACGAATATGCCGCAGAGTTTTGCCGATTGAGTCGATTTGTGCCATCGATGATTCAAGATCCAGGAGACAGAGCACAAAAATTCAGAAAGGGATTGAATAGAGAGATCAAGTCTCGTACTTCAGGACGATGCACCACTACATTTGAGGGTATTCTGATGGATGCCCAGATTGCCGAAGACGGGACCAGGCCACTAAAACCATGTCACACCCCAGTCCCAAAATACACGGGACCAGGCCACGTGGCAATAGCCAGCTGTCACGTCTCTGAGGATATCCCAATTTAATGGATCCTAACGAAGAGTGCTACGCTGTCCTAAAATACTAACATGTCCAATATCAATCAACAATAGGTAATCTATTCTCATCCACAATATAAACAGCAAGAAAGTACTAAAATAAATGCTAGAAGATAAACGCCAATCTCAAAAATATCATAGTACAACCAAGAATATCTGGTGGGAACAAACCCACTACTAGGACAAAAATAAAGTACTGAATGATAGATAAAAAGAGTAATAACTAGGACATCTGCTGACTAGATAAAGATGCTCCCAATCCTAGGCAGAAGGCCTACCAACAGATCATGGAAACTCTGACTGTAACACCTCTAGCTCCTCAGCTGTAGCGTACCTAGTCTCCTATCCTGGGCCGTACATTGTGGGGTAATATGCCTCGTCCAAATCGGTAAAGGTACCAGGTCCTCAGAGGGACGTAACAAGATACATAGAAGCATGCCACGTATAAATACTGAATAAAATAAATACAATAAAAGGGTGTGCTAACCATCTAAGTGAATGCAATATGAGAACAACATTGGTATGTATGGGAAGGTGTAGGCATAACGTCCATACCGCTCCGAAGAACGTGGAAGCTGTATAGTATATATATATAACATCCATATCGCTCCGAAGAATGTGGAATCTGCATAGAATATAATGTCCATATTACTCCGAAGAACGTGAAATCTGTATAAAAGGAGTCATTGGATCCGTGGCTCCTCTGGATACTACGGATTCCAATGTGTGTATCCTATACGCCTACTAGTTGTCCTCCCCACCCAATATAGATACACAAGTCGAATACTCGACGGGCATACCATGTATCTATATGCCAAGTCTCTATAACTGAAATAATCCTGAATTACGTACTAACCGTGATGCATGTCACACACACCGATAGCTAGTCAGGTACGCGAACCCGCATCCCAATATGAATTTGTCACCGTAAAACGTGTAAGGGTGTCAGGTCTGGGAAGATATCAGAGTATCCTCCAATAGGGTGAGTCTGCTAATGACTAGGTCAAGTACACTACTCATCGACGCAACCGTCGACCACCCGAGTCAATCTCGGACGCGCACAGTCAATGAAATAAAGCGACAAGATATCATACAACATATGCATAATTTAAATTAGAAAGTAAATATGGCAAGGTATCTTGCCTGAGTCCTCAAGCTGTGAAAGCCAATAGCCTGCTCCTGTAGTGTCTCCTGGCTGGTCCAGTAACCCTAAACATATAATATAATATAGCAATCTAGCATCAGACACTAAAGCAAAACATACACAACTACGACGTTGCTCTTAGTTATTGACGCAAGGGTCATGGCTGGTCAACTACAGAGTCGCGTGTGCATGTATCTAGGGTGTATACTTGTTCTGTCCTCGGATACCGTATACCTCACAACAATAAGTTACTGAAGTTATGGGTTACCAAACTATTTATGTTTTGTACGAATACATGTCCTTATTTTCCATATTAAGTATACTAGGTCTATGTCTACGTTTTTAGGTGAAGTACAAGTCCCTAATGACAAGTCTTATAATTAGGGTAATTATTATTTATTAATTACTAATTAATCTAGTAAATCATACAAACACACACATCTAGGGTTAAACATTTACTCATGTCCATGCAAGGACACATGACGCAAATGACACCACGACACAAAGATACGATGATACAACGATATTAATACACAACGATACAAACAAGGAAAGAGGGGAAATACAATGGTTACCTAGGTGTGGCTGAACTGGAGAGGGGCATGTGATCTTCGACAGCACGTACTCCGTAGAGGGGACGGGTCTCCGGTCGACCGGTGGCAACTACGGCAGCGGGTAGTAACAGCAGCGGCAGTAACTACAGCAGGTGCAGCAGCCGCAGCAGCAGGCTGACAGCGGTGGTAGTGGCATCTTGGCGACGAGGGAAGGTGGTCAGGGTTATGGGGTAGATCGAGGTCGGCCTAGAAGTGGTGGTTGGCGGTATTGGAGGCAGCGGAGGGCACTCGGGGCAGTCGACTAAGGGGTGACCGAGGTCGGGTTTGATGAAGATGGGGATGGTGATGATGCGACGGTCAGGTGGGCTGTGTAGGCGAAAGAGGGGGTCTGACCTGGATAGAAGGGGTAGCTTGAGGTGGTGATGGCTGGAGGTGGTGGTGGATTGTCGGTCGGGGGAAGGAGAGGGTGCTCGGGTTTGATGAGGAAGAAGGGTTCGGCAATAGGGTTGAGGTGGTGATTATAATTTTTTAGGGTTTCATGTATTAAAAAAATGTGTATTTAAGTAGGAGGAGAATTATGGGCTAACCTCTGGATTTGGGCCTATCTTGACTCTTTGGGGTGGGGGCTGGTCCACATGAAAGGGTATACACGGGCTTGGTTAGGTCCTATTTTGGGGGAAATTGCCTCTAATTTAATTTAATTAAAAATAATACGCCCGGCGTTCTTTAATGAATTGAAGACACATAGAACTAAAATTGGGTGGGACACAAGTATCATGGGCGTAGCAAGTTCAGAATAGGTTAATACTCTAATTTGGGTTATGCGGAGTTGGGTTGTGGTTGTGCCTCAAATTCAAATGGGAATGGGCAATTATGAGAAATTGGTTTTATTGGAATAATACATAGACGTTTGTAACGAATATTGTACAGCTCAAATGAAGCACAATATTGAGTATATAAAAGTTACACAAGGGTCAGATGGGTAGTCTGGCATGTCTAGGATATATATATTTAATTAGTTTGAGAAGCAACGGTAAGGTGTATTAAGTCACATAATTGTTGCACATTAATTCTAATTGTATCCGAATTAATCCTAGTCTCTCAATTTAAATTAAATAAATCCTAAATTGGTCGAGGGGGTTTACACCAAGCCTAATGGTCATCCGGTCATTGGCACCCATTTGGTATTTCGAAATAAACTAAATGAGAATTGTTTAGTTGCACGTAACAAGGTTAGACTCGTAGCTAAAGGATACAACCAAGAGGAAGTTATTGACTACGATTAAACTTATGCCCCAGTTACGCATTTAGAATCCATTCGCATGCTATATGCATTTGCATATTTTTATAATTTTAAATTATTTTAAATGGTTGTCAAAAGTGACTTTTTAAATGGTTTCATAAAAGAAAATGTTTTTATAACTCAACCACCTGGATTCACGGATTTCAAAAACCATAATCATGTTTTTAAGTTGAAGAAAGCCTTATATAGACTGAAACAAGCCCCTCGTGCTTGGTATAACTGCCTAAGCTCTTTTCTACTTGAAAAAGGTTTTTTAAAAGGAAATGTCGACACTATATTATTTTCTAAATCTTTGAATAAAAATCTTTTTTTAGTTCAAATTTATGTTGATGACATTATCTTTGGATCAACTGATGAATCTCTTTGTCGAGAATTTTCTGAGTGTATGCAGAGTGAGTTTGAGATGAGCATAATGGAAGAGCTAAAGTTATTTCTTGGACTGCAAATCAAACAAACCCAAAATGTGACGTTCATCAACCAAGACAAGTATACAAAAGACCTCTTAAGAAGTTTGATCTAGAATCTGCCAAGCCCTTTGGTACTCCAATGGCAACTTCAATAAAGCTTGACATAGATGAACAAGGCAAACTGATCGACATACGTAAGTATTAAGGTATGATTAGTAGTTTACTTTATTTCACTGCTAGTCGTCCTGATATCATGTTTAGTGTTTGCTTTTGTGCACGATTTCAAGCTAATAGTAAGGAATCATATTTTTGCGCCATTAAGCGTATCTTTCGATACCTTAAAAGCACTTCTTCTGTCGGTCTATGGTATCCCAAAACCACGTTCCTTGACCTAGTCGGTTATTCGGATGCTGATTTTGCTGGATGCAAAGTGGATAGAAAAAGTACTAGTGGTACATGTCATTTTCTAGGCAAACCTTTAGTCTCTTGGTTTAGCAAGAAACAAAATTTTGTTGCATTATCAACTACTTAGGCTGAGTATATCGCAGTAGGATATAGTTATTGTCATGACCCTCACCCGATGTAGGGATGCAAGTCGTGAACAACGCCCAGCCTACGCCACAGAATCGGCGGTAGAACGCTGTCTGGGTAATCAATCTAGCAATATAATAAACCATCAACAATAACAATGTACTTAATCATAAATCTATGATGGAAACAAGCACGAATATGATAAAGAATAGAATAGTCATATACAACGCAAGAGTCTAAAATAATAACATCAATAAGTTTGAAGAAATACTAACAAATAAGCTAGAGACAAATCCAGTACAAAAGAATACTAAGAAGCTACAAGTCCCGGGTTATCTATCTCAGTCGGCATAAGTTCCTCTTGAGACAGGGTCTCTGACTCTAGGCCCACAATATCCTGAGGTCCATAATGAGTAGGGTACCACTCCTTAGTGTCATCTGGAAAAAATATATCCAGTCAGGAAAGGAGCAGAATACTTCTCTGACAGCAGTTCTAATCAATGATAAAAAAATATAACAGTAAATAGATGTGAATATACAAGATACAATAATAGATACAAGAGATATACAATAAGGGAATACTAGAATAAATATAATAATGAACAATATGACAATGAACAAGAATACTAATGACTAAGTGTGTGAGTACTAGTTTTAACATGTGATCGGGTTAGAAACTTGCACAAGAGTATAACGGCCTGGTTAATCATATGTGCGGTGTATGATCAACACTCACAAGGAATAAGACATGCACAAGGAGGGTATGATCACATATCTATACTAAAATACTCTCTACCCCAAACTAGTATAGTAGATCCAACCATGGTACGTTATGGCACGAGATTTCCCAAGAAGACAACTAGTCTTCCCGAGAATCAGTGTCTGTACATGTACAAGATAATAAATAAAGCTAGGTTTTGCACAAGATACACCATATACCAAGGAATAACATCTCATAACGAGATCCGGATATACCAATCCGTGTAACCATCGTGTCAAGAAAATAAGGATATCTATACTAGATACAATGAACATAGAGGATATCATAAATGAGAAACTATCAGAGAATGTACTCGCCTGAATTCTAAATAATAGTCTAACAAATATCTAATACGGTGCCTCGAAGACATAGATATGGAATATAACATCAATATAAGGTTTCGAAAAGGAAATAATTTAAACTAGTCAACTTTTAGGTCAATAAGCCATTTCTAAGTCAAAAAGTCAAACTAGGTCAACTCTAAGTCAAATCGATCAAATTTGGTCAAACTACCTATTTCTAGGTTGTATGAGTCTATCTCAATGATGTTGGGTTCATACACTATGAATCTAGGTCATACAAGCTAGAATACTAGGATACCGTATCTCAGGATATGCAAACAAGGGATAAAATATAATATATATGCATATCAAACAATATTAAATATATAAATCCTAATTATAAATATTAAATAGATACTTTGATTTTGAACAAACTTGGTATCGCAACACTAGACCTCCATCTTGATACCCAAACCCATTACCTAGGGTATCCCCAAATACCTTGATACTTACCATGGTATCTCAAGGTAATTGCCAAAGCTTCATATATATACTAACTATCTCAAGGTAATTGCCAAAGCTTCATATATATACTAACTACCCATTAATAACTATATGTTAACAACTAACTATTATAATATAGTATACTAAAGCATAAATACCAATTATGAATATATATATATATATATACACTAATACCATATATATCTATTACTTATAAATAATACATAATATATAGCTATAGCACAAAACTGTCGCTAGAAAGTCGTTGTTGCCCGTCGCTAAAGGCTGCGGATACTGCTGCTATTGCTACAGTTCCTGCTGTTGTTGCTAATATTGTTGTTGCTGTTGTCGCTGAAACACTGTTGTTGCTGTTGCTGAAGCTGCTGCCGTCGCTGAAACATTGCTGTTGCTAATGCGCTGCTGCTGTTGATAATGTTGTTTTCACTGAAACTGCTGTTGATACTAATTGTTTTCACTAAAAGCTGCTCCACCTATCTCTCATATATATTAATATATACACAAATATATATATACTAATATATATACACTAGTTACAACTATTTATATATATACACATGCTCAACTATATGTATATATATACATCTCCACAATAATACATATAGTATAACATACACATATTATAGTATATATACCTATTTAATCATAACATCACATATACGTACACGTATATATATATATATATATATATATATATATATATATATATATATATATATATATATATATATATATATACATATAACATATATACATATACACCACTATACATATATACACTACCATAATTATATAGCTATTATATATGTTGAAATATAGCTACATATATACATAATACATAGGTACATAGATATATAATACACTAACACATAAATATATAAATATATATATATATATATATATACACACACACACACACACACACACACACATGCATATAATTACATATTATAATGACTAAAAATAATAGAAATAGATCTAGAAATAAATTGTACAAACACATGGAGTGCATCACATCCGTATCCCACTAGATCTAGGATACACTTGTGACACGAGTCTACCACATATCCAAACGTATCCCGAAGGACACAAGCAAGACTAATATATTATTTATAAATAATACGAAGAGTCAAACACAAATCTATGTGTCCGTGTCAAAATATGACATGCACAAAGTTCCGTGTCGGCGAAAAACCCCCCAAATCAACACGTATCACCAAATTATTGGGATACGACCTATACGTACCTAATTATGGATACGACACTAGCCCTAAACACACAAGCATATGCCAAATTAATCTATAGGACCAATTGACACAAACAACAAGTGTCAATCTCGGAATTCTTCCAAAATTGACACAAAAAGTACCATAACTTTCTCAATAGGCCTCCTATGAACTCAAAACCAAATCATATGGGTAGCCTATGTATATGGGTTGATTTCTTATGGTTAAATCTTGGATTTAAAACCTAAATTAAGGATAAAACTGAATTGTATCTATTGGGAGATGGACTCCCAATGAAACCTCCAAATGTGATGAAATTGGCCTCTAACTTGTAGATCCTTGATCCTCTTTGTAGATCCTTGCTTTCTCCTTATAGATCCTTGCTCCACTAGTCTTCAATGGTGATTTGGTAGGAAAAATGATGTGGAGTGAAGAAATTTGGTTGAGAAAAATTCTAGATCTAGTTTTCAAATGAAAAGATGAGAGAAAAACTTTTCCCCTCTTCTTTAATAGGCCGGCCCCCCTTACCCCTTCCTCAAGTCACTATGTAATATCTATTATATCCCTTGGGGCATCTCATAAAGAAATAATTAAGGAGGGAAGCTTCTAGTCTAATGGTTTAATTAAACTAAGCATCCTCCTAATCAACGGGCTTTCTAGTTGGGCTCAATTCTAACAATTAATACATGTTGGTCCATGAGTCTAAACTAAACTAGTTAGGTCCACTAACACAAGTCCAAAACAAATAAATAACATCTAACAAAAATTAAATAATACAAAAAATAATTATCTAACATGCAAAATATTTAATTAAATATAAAATTACTAAAATACCTTTTCCTAGAAAATATGGTAGTGACAGTTGTGCACAAATTTTGTGGATGAAGCAAACCTTAGAAGACTATGACTTACAATATTCATATATTTCCATTTACTGTGACAACACTAGCACTATTAATTTGACTAAGAATCATGTATGTCACTAACGCACTAAGCACATTGAGATTCTGTTGGCCCATCCGGTCTCAGTCAATTTAATTTTGTTAGTTAACTAAACCTTGCATTGATATATCGTGATCTGAAGCCTCAATATTGCTATTACATGTCTTCTGTATAACGTTTATTCAATTATAATCTTTTTTTATTTGAGTATAGGATTAATGTAAGCTGAGTCACACTAGCAAATCAAAGTTCCTATACCCAGATACCTAGTCCACTCAAATAAACCAAAGAACCTATCCACCAAATCTGACCACATTCATTAACAAAGTCTACCATACTTAGAAACTGAACTCGGGCCGAACTCATGCCAAACTCAGACCGAACTCGGTTACCCTTTTGGTATAAAATCAACCAGTTCAATTAGCTCATAATTTCTTGGACCAACGGTTGGAAATTTGAGTTAAACCCCACCTGAATTCTGGCCAAATTCTGTTTGCCTACACACTATAAATATGATTAGAATTCCACATTCCTACTCACTCAACGATTCTTAATCTTTTATCTTATTGTGAGAAAATATATAAGCCTTAACTTTTTTATCTCCAAGAGCAAGTCCCTAGCCTTCATAGTAAAAAGTGCAGTCTCAGTCTAGAAGTCTTCAGAGTTGTAAAGAGGTTGGTTCCATCAGTTACTCTCTCTCTAGCTAAAAAGTTGCGAGACTTCGGATCAAACCTTATGGTGTAAATAAGTGGCAAGCGTTCGGATCAAAGGTTATGATTCACTATTGGTGATTATAATGGATAAAACTCTGAGCTTGAGTTCTCGGGACTGGACTAGTCCTCTCAGAGGGAAAATAGTATACATCTTGGTATTTGCGTTTGCTTTCTCTTTCTAATTTACTGCTTTACTTTACTGTCTTTCTATGCACTGTTAGTTAGCAACTGCCTTTATTATGATAATCTTTAATTGGGTAGATTATTCTGCTGTATTCTATTCACCCCATCTAGAGTTGCTTTACAGTCCTTTAATTGGTATCAGATCTAGTTCTCTTGATATTTGGCTTAACATTCTAAGAGACTTATGGCAACTGTTAGATCTATCTACACCAACAATGGTGAAGGCCAGTCCATAAATAGGCCACCCATATTTGATGGTACTAACACACATACTGGAAGACACGTATAAGCTTCTACCTAAAGTCACTTAATTTTGACCTTTGGGCTATAGTAGTAGAAGGATACAAGAAGCCATCTAGAATAGTCATAGATGGTAACCTTATAGAGAAACCTCATGATAAGTACACAGACACCAAAAAAAAAAGCTAGTCTTGATGCTAAAGTTATTAACCCTCTATTTTATGCTGTAGACAAAATCAATTTAACAGGGTCTCCACTTGCGAAACTTTGCACAAAGTATAAAAATTTCTTCAGGTCACTCATGAAGAAACCTCCCAAGTAAAAGAATAAAATATAAGTCATCTAACACAAGAGTATGAAGCATTCAAGATAAAGCAAAATGAGACGATCACTCAAATGTTCATGAGATTCCTCGACATCGTCAACCTTCTATTATCACTTGGTAAGGAGTACAACAATCACGAGAAGATTCACAAGGTACTCAGGGGACACACCAAGAATCGGAATCCCAAGGCTACTGCAATCATAGAAGGGAATGATCTTACCATGATGACCCTCGAGATGCTCATGGGAAAGTTAATAACTCACGAGCAGGATCTCATAGAATTTGAAGAACCCACTCCCAAGGAGAAGACGATTTCTCTTAAGGCACATCATAAAAAGGTCACCAACTATAACTCCGTCAATAATGAGTCTCAAGATGAGGAAGTTGCCCTGGCCACTAGAAACTTCAGAAAATTTCTAAAGTTTGGGATATCAAAGAAGAAGGAGCCAACTGACAACAGTGATGAAGAGCCTATATGCTACAACTGTAAGAAGACAGGGCATATAAAGAAAGATTGTCCAACCCTAAGAAAAGGAAATTGCCACAATCACTCTTCCAGAAGAACATCGTCATAGAAATATACAAACACTAGTATTTGATACAAAAGTGAAGCTAGTGAATCCGAAGAAGAGAATCCTCGAGAAACAGCAAACCTATGCTTTATGGCATTAGCTGATCAGGTAACGGATAAAAACTCTTATGATAATTTTATTTTTTATGAACTAGGTAATACTTTTAGTAATCTGCTTGATAATTTTAGGAAACTTAGAAATAAGTACAAATATGCTAAGAAAGATGTTCAAGAATGTCAGACTAAAATAGAGAGACTAATATCTTTACTAAGTGAAGTAAATGATACCTCTAACGATTCAGACAAAAATTCTAGACTTAAGCTTAACCTCCATGAGGCACATGTCTGTCTTGATAAGAGCTCACCGGAGAACGCTAAACTTAAGGAAGAACTCGAATTTGAAAAGAAGTATTCCAATGCTACATGTAGAATAGATACTCTCACTGCTAAATATGATAAAGTATATGCCACCTCTAAAAGATTAGAGATTGGATTGGGTAAACCGGTTGAACAAACTCCAACCAACCTAACACGAGATACGTAGCAAGACAAAAGAAAACTTACAGCTATACTACTACCTACATGCATAACAGTTTATGCAATCATATATTCAGAACATATCATACACATAGAACCAAACAAAATCATGTATTCTATTATAAATATCCACGAAGATCATAAATAAATATCTCACACAATCATGCAATCTATTCACATAGACCACAAAGAACTGCTTCACACAATCATATCTTTCATGCTGCACCAAGCACCAATCACACAACTATATGTCACTACTGTGGTAAGAAAGGATATATATCTAGATTCTGTAGAACAAGAAAGTTAGTAGATATGAATGTTTATGCATGGGTACCAAAAACTAACATAGTATGATCCTCAAAGAAATGGGTACCAAGGGTTACATCTATAACTCGTTTTGTAGGTGGACCAACCCTCTCATGCTAGAAGCAAGTGAATTCTCGATAGTGGTTGCTCACGACATATGACTGGTGATGCTAACCTATTTGCAATGCTATCAATAAAGAAAGAAGGTTATGTCTCCTTCAATAATAACCTCAGAGGATATATTATTGGTAATGGTAATATAGGTGTTTCTACCTCTCATGTCATTAAAGACGTTTGTCTAGTAACGGAATTAAAATATAACCTACTCAGCATCAGTCATCTAGCTGACCATAGTTTTGGTATAAAATTTGTTAAAAACCAATGTTCTATTTATAAAAGATCCACTGCTAAGGTTATCTTTAAAGGGATCAGGGAAGGCAATATATATATTTTTTATCTTGCAAAAGACCCTGACAATGCAGACAAATGTCTATACGCCACCAAAGATAATAGCTGGCTATGGCATATGCATCTAGGATACGCAAACATGGATACTATTGCAAGACTATCCACAAAGAAACTCATAAGAGGCTTACCAGAGATTACTTTCAAGAAAGATATGGTATGTGCTGACTGTGAAAAGAATAAAGCTACTAAATCTTTCTTTAAATCAATCAACTTTGTATGTACCTCTAGACCTCAACAACTCTTGCATATTGACTTATTTGGACCCAGTAGAGTCGTCAGTCTTATCGGTAAGCTTTATGCTTATGTTATTGTTGATAAATTTTCTAGATACACTTGGGTTTATTTTCTTGCAAACAAAAATGAAGCATTTTCTAAATTTGTCACTTTTTGCAAAAAGATTCAAAACAAAAAAGGTTTCTTAATTACTTGTATCCGAAGTGATCATGGAGGTGAATTAAAAAATAGTAATTTAAAAAGATTTTGTAATGAAAATAGTTTTTTCATGAATTCTTATCCTAGAACTCCACAACAAAATGATGTTGTAGAGCGGAAAAATAGAACTCTTGGCGATATGGCTAGAGTTATGTTAAATTTGTATAACCTTACGAAATACTTTTGGGCTGAAATTGTAAGTACTTAATGTCATGTTTTAAATAGGGTGCTTATTCGACCTATATTGAATAAAAACCCCTATGAACTATGGTTTGGTATAAACCCCATAATTAGTTACTTTAAAGTTTTTGGCTACAAATATTTTATTCTTAATACCAAAGATAATCTAGGAAAGTTTGACTCCAAGGCTGATGAAGGTATTTTTCTAGGTTATGCTGCCAAAAGTAAATAATTTAGGGTATTCAAAAAGAACTCATTGACTATTGAAGAATCAATCAATATTACATTAGATGAACACAACACTCAAGTACTAAACGACAGTGACTATGAAGGTGGTCAACCCTCAACCAACAAGACATCTGAAGATACAAATAATACAAGTCATCCAGAAAGTCTGCCAAGGAGACTAAAGTTCTCCACAGATTATCCTGAGGACTTGGTAATAGGTGATGTATCCAAAGGTCTAAGTACACATTCCTCAAATAGAGATATCATTGCAAATGTTGCTTTTATTTCTCAAATAGAACCTAAAAATACTGATGAGGCTTTTGCTGATAATTTTTGGATTTCTGCTATACAAGAGGAACTCAACCAATTTGAACGTAATCAAGTTTGGGAACTCGTTCCTAAACCTAATGATTATTCGATCATTGGTACTAAATAGGTTTTCTGAAATAAATTAAATGAGGATGGTTTAGTTGTATGTAAAAAAATACGTCTCATAGCTCAATGATACAACCAAGAGGAAGGTATTGACTACGATGAGACCTATGCTCCTCTTACTAGACTTGAATATATCCGAATGCTTTACGCTTTTGCTAGTTTTCATAACTTTAAACTTTTTTAAATGGATGTTAAAAGTTCTTTTCTAAGTGGAGTTAGGAAGATATTTTTGTCAAACAACTCTCTGGTTTTGAAGATTTCAAATAGCCTGACCATGTATTCAAGTTACGAAAGGCTCTATACGGACTCAAACAAGCCCCATGTGCTTGGTATGAACATCTTAGCTTCTTTCTACTTGAAAATTGTTTTTGAAAAGGAAAAATTAATACTACCATTTTTATATAATCTTTTGTTGATTCTTTGTTATTAGTGCAAATATATGTTGATGATGTCATATTTGGATCTACTAATGAGATGATATGTAACGAGTTTGTTAAGTGTATGCAGAGTGAATTGAGATGAGCATGATGGAAGAACTGACTTTCTTCCTAGGATTGCAAATCAAGCAAGACTCAAAAGGAACCTTTATCCATCAGGCTAAGTACACGAAGTATTTGCTCAAAAAGTTTAACATGGAAAATGCAAAGCCTATCGGAACACCAATGGCAACATCCACTAAACTTGACCTTGATGAAAGCAGTAAACCAACAGACATACATAAGTATCAAGTTATGATTGGTAGTTTGTTATATCTAACTGCTAGTCGCCCAAATACTATGTTTGTTGTATGCCTTTGTGCTAGATATCAGGCTAATCCTAAGGAATCACATTTGTGCGTAGTTAAGCGTATCTTTAGATACCTTAAAGGAACTTTGTTGGAGGGCTTATGGTATCCCAAAACCACGTCCTTTGACCTCGCTGGTTACTCGGATGCTGATTTTGCTAGATGCAAAGTCGATCGAAAAACTACCAGCGACACCTGTCATTTCCTTGGAAAGTCTCTAGTCTCCTGGTTTAGCAAGAAATAAAATTTGGTTGCATTATCAACAACTGAGGTAGAGTATATCGACGCAAGATATTGTTGTGCTCAAAAATTAGGGATGAAGCAAACCCTAGAAGACTTCAATCTGCACTATAAGAACATTCCTATTTTCTGTGATAATACTAGCACCATTAATCTCACAAACAATCCAGTATGCCACTCACGCAATAAGCATAGAGATATCAGATATCACTTTCTAAGGGATCATTTATTATACAGAGATATTTTTTTAGAGTATATGGACACGAAATATCAATTAGCAAACATCTTTACTCAACCTTTAGCTGAAGATCGATTCAACTTTATCCGTCGAGAATTAGGTCTTTTGGATTCTCATAAAATATAAGAATCATAAGATGCTTCAAAAAATTTGTCACACTTTTAAAAAAGTTCTGAAAATTTTGGATACAAGCCGAAAGGGCCCTTCTGTCAAAAAGGTGTCAATAATCTTAAACGATAAGGTATTTAAGTATCTTCGGACCACCGCTAGCTGGGATTTGGCCCCTACATCTTCGGACCACCGCTAGCCGAAAGGGCCCTTCTGTCATTTTACGGTTGCAGAAGCATAAAAAATACGCCGGATGGCTATACGCAGCTGATTGGTACGGGGCAGCGTAAAGAGATGACCTCAGAGCCATCAACTTGCAACAAAACTTCTCCGCTGAGCACACCGTGAAATATTAAAAGCTCAAAGGATCATCCATGTAAGTGCAGTATGTCCAGGCTGCTTCAGCGTAAAACAGGGTTCTTCGTCGCCTATATGGCGTAAAACACATCTGCTTTCAATATAGCATTAAAGTGTACGAGGAACGCTTCGTGTTCTCCGAAGTGAACCTGTCAGATCCTGCAATGAACCTGACATCTGGACTTCTGACAAAGGGATACTGCTCGACTACCCAGACGACGGCTATAATGATGGCACGGTACTGCAACCGAGGCTGTCATCTACCGCCATCTCCTTTGCGTAAACTGCTTTTACGTGTACAAGGGGATACGCTGCCTTATTTTACACAGGCAGACATGAGCTGTTTATGCTCTGCAGTAGACAAACCGCCTGCCACATCAAAAGCTGCACTTTGTATGGGGCTCGAGGCACGTCTCTACGTCTAATGCACAGAGCGGTGACAGTTTCTCGAGGCACGTCTCTACGTCTAATGCACAGAGCGGTGACAGTTTCTTGAGGCACGTCTTTACGTCTAATGCACAGAGCGGTGACAGTTTCTCGAGGCACGTCTCTACGTCTAATGCACAGAGCGGTAACAGTTTGCGACTGATGCACAGAAGGCCTGCAGACCTTCAAAAACATGCCTCTACATTTAATGCGCAGGATGGTGGCAAATCTCTGCATTTAATGCAAGAGATTTGATTACATCTTCAAAAGCCATAAATTCTGGCTAAAGACGTCCACATCAGCACTCTGGCACGTTACGCAGCGGCTTCTACGCCCATTCAGCTTCTGTGCTTACTCGGCTTCTACGCTCGTTCAGCTTCCGTGCTCCCTCGGCTTCTACGCCCGTTCAGCTTCTGTGCTCACTCGGCTTCTACGCCCATTCAGCTTCTGTGCTCACTCGGCTTCTACGCCCATTCAGCTTTTGTGCTCACTCGGCTTCTACGCCCATTCAGCTTCTGTGCTCACTCGGCCTCTATGACCACTCGGCTTCTACGCCTCTTCGGCTTCTATGCCTACTTGGCTTCTACGCCATGGTGATAGACATTGGCATCTACGCCCACCTCTTCTACATGAGGGATACCTACCTACGTGGCTCCTACGCCGTGATCTTCGTAGCGATTATACGCATTTTGTCCCTTATTTGGACCCGCGTCACACGCTCATTCAGAGGATCATCTATACGCAGGCATTGGTTATTTTAACCGTTGTGTAAAAGGGTGCTGTACTTTCCACTACTCGGTTTCTACATCGACGAAGTGGTCACTGTCACTAAAACTCTATAAATAGAGACCTCTATCAACAGAGGACAAGGTCGAAAAATTGGTCAAGAAATCTAATATCAGATCCAAGGTCAAACTTCCAAGAAAGATCGAACAAGAGGTCAAGAGAGAGAGAGAGAGAGAGAAGAATTCGGAGCTCAGGCAAAGAGTAGGGGTCGACGACTTTGGCATCGTGCATCCACCCTCTTTTGCAACCTTCGAAGCTGCTTTCCGTCTTCTACGGCACTTCTTCATCATCGTGTTGTCCAAGGGCTAAAGTGATCGACTGCAGATCAGACACCTATAGCAATATTTACCCAGATTTATAAATTGTACTTCGACATCCTCGTATAGGATTAAATTGTACAAGTTTGTTTGTAAACCAAAGAACACGGGTTTCGTATAAACCCCATCTTGAATATATTTTATTCTTTCGTTTTCTACCACAAACAAGATGGCGACTCTGCTGGGGATGTCTTTCTCTTCTGATGAGGAAGTAATTGCTCAACACGATGCGGTATCTGTAGGAACCGTGAAGAAGACACTGCTCGTCTAATTCGACCAGTCTGCCTACGAAAACATGCTTCGAACCGGGGGTAGCTCTCACCCTCTCTCCGTCCAAGACAACAGGAAGCTGCGCAAAGTCTGGATGCCCAAGACATCCTCTACCATTCCTGTGGACTCTCCGATCTCTCCGATCTCTTCGATCTCTCCGACCAATGAGGTTGTAGCATTGCTCCCTCCATGCCCTGCACGTAAAATTCAATCTCCCGCCATGTGCGGTACAGACAAAACTTCGGGCAAAGCCTCAGCGCTAATCCAGAAGTATCCACTGCGCTCTACGCGTAGAAACCAGTCTCCCGCTGCACGCGGTACAGACAAAACTTCTGGAAAAGGCTTAATGCTAGTCCAGAAGTCCACTCCGCGCCCTGCGCGTAAAATACAGTCTCCCGTCACTGGCGGAATAGACAACATTTTTGATAAGGTCTTAGCGTCAAATCAGAAATTCCAAACACGTTCCGCGCATAAACATTCATCTACCTTCTATGAAAAAGCAGATGACCCCTACAATCTACGCAAGGAAAAGCAAGCGGCGGAGTACTCAACTTCTCGGCCTTTACGCCAGCAAGGGAATAATCTGCCTACCCTCCGGATTACGTGAGAAGCCGATGGCCGACTGAGGACATCCTCAGCCTTACGCTCTTCCAGAGCGAAGCTCAAAGTTATGCCAGGCGAAGTCCCTAAGCGTACAGAAGGCTCGATTGACGGAAAGACACACTCCTCGGAGATTATTCGCCACCCAGATGGCCAACCTGTTGTACACAGGTGGCACACGGAAGACCATGGTGCCCAACCTTCGCATGCCCACTGATGGAAACAAAAGGAACAAGCCGCCGTCTTCTTCTTCCGCAGCTCCTCCTGACTTGCGCAAATATCTAATCCAGAAGCGTAAGGAGAGGGGACCTTCTAACATGTCTATTACGGCTCCTGGCTAGCACTGTTGTAATAGTCATAAGATTGTGATTGATTGCTGCTGTTCTAAAGCAAAATGGTTAGTTTTCGACCGGTTGAGCTACTCTCTGTCTTTCTAGGAAGAAGAGCCCGCGCATGCATCTGTGAACATGGCTTCACACATACCTAGAGGAGGGTCAAGCTAAAGACGTTATCCCTCTAGGCCTCCGAGCCGAAGGAGATTCAATGAGCTCCTCAAGAACGCTGAGATGGGGTATTCCAAAACACCCGTGCAAGGTCACAACAACCAGCTTTTTGCTCGTCTGCTTCCGACGCTGGGGGTCGCCAATCTCCCGGATCAGATGCTGAGAGTATAGAGTCGACTTCTGCAACGACCTATACTAATCCTTCAATGACACCCAGGAAAATGGGAGTTTATGCCGTTGAAGATAAACGCGAGGAAGCTTCGCCGTCAGGAAATGCGGAACAACGCATCACTATACTGGAGACATCTCTGAAACAAATGCAATCCATAATGAAGAACATGTACCAGATGATGCTAACTCAGCACACAATTGCCATGGCTCAAGCATCGGTCCCGCCAACTCAGATACGTGTGGGGGTGGACTTACCACCATCCAACCCGAGCCAAGAGCCTACTCTAGATCAAGTGTCAGCAGTTCCTCTGCTTCCTCACTCGGAGAATATATTACCTTCCGTTGGAGTTACGATACAACCAACTCCGCACCACACCGTAGTCCCGCTTCCAACTGAAAATCCGATGCAGGCAGTACGGGAGTTGAAAGCCCAGTTTGATGCCTTGAAGCACAAAGATCAGCTCAAGAAACTGGGAATCAACCAGCCTTACCCAGCTATCTGGGAAGAGGTTCCTTTCCCTCCGAGGTACAAACCTCAGACTATGGCTCTGTTCGAGGGAAAAGCATCACCAAGCCAGTACATAAACTATTTGAGTATGACGACGATGTTGCTACAAGGGAACGATGCCCTCCTCACTCGGGTGTTCAAAGGATGTCTCTCAGGAGTAGCCTATCAGTGGTACCGTAGCTTGGCGGACAACTGCATTACTTCCTTCGAGGACTTCAAAGCTTTATTCTTCACACGATTCTATGAGGGAGGGATGGACATGTCTATGTCCTCTCTCATCGAAGTCAAGCAGAACGAAAATGAGGACGTTCGTAGCTTCATCGAACATTTTCATCAGGCCACCTTACAGATGCCTCCAGGAGTTCCAGACTCTACGTTGGTAGACATTTGCAGGAAGAACCTCCTTTAGTCTCGGTGTTTACAGGACCATATCAGTTCCATGATTGGCCCTCGTTCATCATCTCGGCCGTAGCCGCCGAAGACAACAGTCGCAAGGAGCGCGATAATGGCATCATGATCTCTGCCTCTGACAGAGGCAAGAGGTCATCTCCCAGCAGCGACCATCCTCGCAACTCTAAAGGAAAAGAAGCTTTAGCGATCAATACGGCCAGGCAAAAGACTGCGGCAACCGCACAAACGAGATTCGAGACTTCCTGGCCCGTCGAAGTCTACTCTTTCGACGACGACAATATCCTAGTATATTCGAGTGTCTCATCAAAGGTGGCAAGATCACCCTTCCGGAGCTGAGGGGGCCCCAAGAAGTCAGCAGTACTAACGACCCCAAATACTGTATCTTCCACAGATACGTACACCACCCGCCAAAGGCGTGTTACTTACTGAAAAGGAAGATCCAGGGGTTGATCGATGCTAAGGCCATCACTCTGTAGAACGTCGAGAAGACGGTCACGGCCAACATGATCTCTCTGCGGTTTGGCAATCTGGCTTCCCAAGAAGTCTCGGACGATGTTATACCCATTTCCCGGACCACGATGAACCTCGTCAATCTCCCTCCAGCTAGGGGTCAAAATCATAACCTGGTACCCCTAACCACCCGGCAGGGCGAGATTATGTGGGTTCATCCAGATTTGGTGTCAGAGCTCGAGAAGGAGACTAAAGCTACTAAGGCTACATCTAAAAAGAGCTCCAAATAAAAACCATGCCATATGGTCGCAACTTCTTCGGCATCAGACGAAGACGAGGTATTTGCTATGACCCGTTCAGGGAAAGCCTACCTCAACGACTAAGGAGCAAGTTAGGAAGATGCACCGGCGAACGCTTCAGCTGCCAAACCTTCAGGACCAGGTCCCGTCGTACCAGATGCCGGTCCCTCAAAACCAACTCCGGTGGACAAGGAAAAGCAAAAAGAAGTGCACTTTGATAAACCGGTAAAAAATATTCCAAACAAAGGTTTAGAGAAGCCATACAACTTCGACATCCTGGCCCAACTGGCTAATACACCAGCCAGGCTGTCCAAATGGGAAGGCCCTTATGTGATCGAGACAATATTCTCAAACGGCGCTTACAGTTTAGCCCAGCCTAATGGAGACCTGTTAATGGCTCCTATCAACGGTAAATTCCTAAAAAGGTACTATACTTAATCTCCTCTGCTCAAGTGGAATATAGCGAGAATCTCAATTCTGACAAAACTACTTCCAAATCGAAACTAGTTGGGTCATATTCTATCATGTCCATATAACCTCTGAATAGATATGTTCGACTAATTTGGAAATGCAATACCTATCACGTCCATACTACCTCTGATATCACTCTCGCCCGAGCCTGTCATTTATATTCTGAAATGATGGGTCCACAAAGTCAGAAAAGAGTCGCTTTATTTATTCCCAAAGAAAAGAAAGAAGAGAGCAGAATTACATTGGAAAAGCAAAAAGAAGAAAGGGTACATCATAGTGGGGGAGCGGTCAGATCGCGAATCAGCTGCACCAGTGCAGCTATCCTCTCATTCCTGGAAATCAAGGCTTCAGCGCGGGCCCACTCCAGCCATGCCTCGTGGTTGCTAATAAAGGACAGTTCGGCCCTTGCCCGAAGAGAACCAGCACGGGCGGCTTCTGCACGCTCCAAATCCTGTCGCGCTATGCTCAGTCGACCAGTCGCTACATCTAGACCTGCCAACGACTGAGAAGCCCACTCCTCTGCCTGGGCAAGTTTTTCCTTCAACTTGGGAGCCCTTGCTGTATTCCATTCATGCTCAGATTGGCACTTCGTCTGAAGAGCAAGAGCCTCCTCCACGACAGCTTTTCTTTTATCCATCTCCAGCTGGTGTGTTTTGATGGATTCATCTAGGCTTTCCAACTGTTTAGTAAGCCGCGCAGTCATGAAGTCGTATCTAGCCTGAACCTCAGCTTCGATGCTGCCCCGAGTCAGCTGCACGTATTCGTTAATAGGTTACTCTAAACCATTAACCATCGCCTCCAGGGCGTCAGCTACCCCAGAGTCGCCGAATTCCTTTTCCGCCCCGATCAAAAACCGAGAAGCCTTTTTCAGACGTTCAAAGTCTAGATTCTTCGCCAACACCATTGATATCAGCATTTTCAGGCTGGCGTAGAAGAGGCTGGTATATTGCTTGGTCAGCACAACTAGATTCGATTGGACGCCAGGAGTGGCCGCGATATTGTCGAGTCCCCCTCCAGGAGTGATTGCAGACGATGTGGCCACAACCGTCGCCTCAACAAGTGGTACGACCAAGGAAGATGCGACAACGACAGTCGAAGTCATCGGCATACTCGCGGGAGGCGATGTCACAATGACAGGCTCATCCTCCTCTTGAGATGTCAAACTACTCGGGGCGAGCCGGCACCCGAAGATGCTTCCTCTTCAAACTCAGGCACCTCCGTATCGCCACCAGAAGCTGAAGCAAAGCCAAAAAGCGCTTCAGCGCTCTTCTCCCCGTAGACATTTGCCCCTGAAAAGAAGACGAGAAAGTTAATATCGGCACAATGTTAATTTCTATAAAAAAAAGGGCGTAAAGACGACATTTACCCACGGCCGACGGTATATATGTCGCATCTGCAGCCAGTACAGCTAAATCACTTCTTAATGATGCTAAGCAGGCTATCCTACCTGGAGAAAGGGGACTGATAGCTGACACTGGCAAGTAGTCTTCCAAGTCCTCCTCAAATTCCAACCGAGGCCCATCGGCTGGAATCTCGCCAGGTGCGCTCGCAGGCACGAAAGGGGTCTCTTCCGACGCTGATCCAGATAAAGGTATATAGAACCTTATACTCAGCCCTGGAGGCGACTTCGTTCCACTACCGGAGGCAGTGGCTGCAACGGCAGCCTCAAGCAGGAGTTCTCCGGCACCGCCAGCCGAAACTGAGGGTCCCTCTCCGAAAGGCGAGGAACCTCCAATCAAAGAGACATCCCCAACAGGGGAGACAGCAGGTTCCTCTCTAGGAGCCTCAATACCAGGAATTCGGAGAGGACGATTAACCGTCTTCTTCTTCCTCTTACAAGGGAAAGTCTGCTTCGGAGCAGGAGCCTTCGCTTCCCAGAGACTACCAAAGCCCCCTCAGGCGGAGGCACTTCATACCTCGGCACCGACACCAGAGGCTCATCCGGAGTAACGGACTCCTCACCCTCGTCAGAAGAAACCGAGAGGACTTCGACTCTTCCCCCAGGCTTGGGAGAAGGCACCCTAAAGCTTCCACGCATGTCAAAATTGCGATGGAAGGTGTTGATAGCCACATAGAACTGGGCATACTAGTGGAGGATGCGCAGCTTCGTGGAGAGTGTGACGACCGATACGGTAAAGATTGCTCCCTTGCAACCCATAATAAAATACCGCCATCCTATGGCTCCATCAATGAGTCTGCCCCTGGACCTGAAGCTGGTGACGGCATTGCCCACGTGCAACGGATCGTACCCAAACTGCCTGGCAAACCGACTGGGCAAGTAGGGCTCGAAGAAGCAATGATCTTCGCTTCTGTACAGCAAATGGGAGGGTCTGATGCAGACCAACCAATTAAAAGCTTTCGGAGAAAGATTGGTCTTCTCTCCACCTAAATCCTCAAGCCTAATCCCCGATTGATTGTGATGTACAGAGGGGACAATGCAGAGGAGCTTCCAGCCGTGACTGAGGTTCAGCACCAGCCGACAGTCTAAAACTGTGTTCACGTTCCAGGGAGAGTCCTTATAGTTCAGCAAGAAACTACCCCCCGAGCTACTACCAGGGCCGGGAGACATCACCCGGGGGTTGTGGAGAATTAACCATCCTATCAAGTATAGGTATGGTAATTCTACCCTTGGAAAGCTATCACGCCGAGCTTCATCGACGAGCAGCCCATCAGTCATGGCTCTCAGGCCAGCCTGTATACGGCACACCGTGGCAGGGAGCAAGCCCAGTCTTTCCCCGAACACCAGACGCACGGCAGACCACAGGATGTTCCGGTGAATGCGGTCCGCGGACGCAATGCCGGGCACCACTACTCGACGCAGCCATATGGAGAGGAAACCAGCCAGCCAGGCTTCCTTAGACAGAGGCCTGCGGCAGTGCCTCAAGTAACTGTAGGCCTTAGTGCCTTCAGGATACTTTCCTACCCCGTCATCGAGAAACTGATCTGGAGCCTTAGCATCCTCCATAAGATCCTCGAAGACCTGGGCACTGAGCACGCCCAAACAGTTTATAGGCTCATTCTTGCCCCCCGAGACTTTCTCCGACTTGGCGGCCCTGGCCCGGTGGAAGAAGAGGTAGGACGTCCACTTAATGGTGTGAGCCAAATCAGAAGTCTCATTATAAAAAATGGTGCACACGAAGTAGTGGCACATCAGCTCCTGATACACTTCTACCGCCCGAGTGTCCGAGTCCCCCAACTCCCGGTTGGTGGGAACATACTCTTCATATGGGGTATCCCCCATCGGCAGTCTCGAGATCACTGCTATCTCATGGAGGGCCAACCCCAACTCCCCCAGTGGAGTGGCGAAGGTCCCGGTAAGCGAAATGTATCGCTCCATCTGTGCCAGAAATAGGTTAGGGTTGGGAGGCAACCAAACACTCGTCACACTCACATCAGCATACAGTCCAATGCCCTCCAACTCTCTCCAAAAATGCTTTAAGGCCCAGTCAATTAGGTAAGCCCATCGGAGGTTTGTTGGGGTGATCCACCCATTGCACCGAGGATTCTCCTTGGGGTATACCCCCCCCTCGCCCCATGAAGTCGTTGCAGAAAGTCGGCAATTGGATCGGCTGGATCACTAAACTGTCTTCACTCGGGACGCTGCCCGGGCAAAGTCCCCTGAACACCGTCACCACGCCGGAAGGGCGGTTGACAAACGACCCCTGGTCAGATCCTTTCAGATAAAAAATCATCCCCGGCTTGCCGTGAAGATCGGGAGTCAGCGTCCACGACATCCTGCTGGGATGTTTAGCGTGGGAGAAAGCCGAGATTGGATAATCTCTCGACATCATTGGCAGATACAAGACCAAACTCTCGGCGGGGAAAATCGAGGGTTCTCTCTTGGGCTTCGTCTGGGACTGTTTGTCAATCATGTCCGCAAAGAGAAAAGCCGGCTTTATGTACTGGTCCCCATCTATATACGTCAGGGGCTCCCCGTTAATCATGTTCAGCAACGTCCGCTCGCCCTGAGCCGATATCAAGATCCCCCTTCCTTCAGGATACTGGGGTCCGGAGATAGGAAATGTCACGTGGGACAGATCCTCCAGATAATTTGAGTGCAGCATCCTGGCAGCGGAACCCATCACATCGGCTAGTGGAGACTCATGCAAGTTAACTGCAAAAGTGCAAGGAAAATACGTCATTACAAATCTTGCAACATAAAAAACAAGAAACGACAGTCTGTGCTTTAAGCCAAGACTGTACAAATTTGGTTATTTTATGTCGGAGGTCGCATCCAGAAGCGTAATTGGCGGTATACAGTCCGTGCTTTATGCCATACCACCAAAATTCTAGTTATTAAGCCGGAGGTCCCATCCACAAGCGTAAAGCAAAAATTTTATAGTATACACCATATTTTCGACAGTCAGAGCTTTTACGCTCAAAACTGTAAAAATATGGTGTTTTTACGCTGGCACATTAGAAATATGGACGTAAAAGGTGAAAACGTCTTCGTGCGTCATCTTCCTCAAAGAGGCTATCAGCACAGAAGAAGACCTAGCGCGGTCACGTTCAACATGTGCGAAGGATTTTTCGTCATTCTTTGTCATCCCAAAGGCTCTACCTCTAAGGCCGGGTGCACTGCTCGTCGGCGGGATACTTTGCTCAGAAGAAAGTTCACCTTGACCGACCGAAGACTCTCTCGCTGGGGCAGAAGAACGAGAAGAAGAACCTATACTCTTTCCCTTAGTGGAGGGGATTTGTTTCGGTGCCATTTCTGAAAACTCGGAGTGCTCGGAGAAAGAACGAGGAAAAAAACTCGAACAGTCGAAGGCTCTCTTTCGCAGAAGACGGATGAAAAGTTTTTCTCTCAAAAGCTTGGGATATATATAGAGTTCGGACCGGCTCCTTGAATCCTCGGACGGACTCTTTGAAACCCTAAACCAAATCTCGTAATTAATATTTGGTTATGATTGGGTACTACGTCAGCCCACTATTCTCGAAAGGAGGACAGTCAGCAAATTCGAAGAGTTTTCGTGCAAAGCAGATTCATGGTTCTACACCAAAGAAGCTTTCTACGCTCGACAACTACAGACCTACGGTTTTACGCTCGCAAGCTATCAGTCTATGGTTTTACGTCCGAATGCCTTTGTGCTCGGTAGCTTTTATGCTCGAGAGGCTACAAACCTACGACTTCACGCTCAGCAGATACAAATCTATGGTCTCACGCTCGGTGGCGTTTAGTTTACGCTCGGAGGCAACAGATCCACAACCTTACGCTTGGAAGACTTTTCTTTTCAGAAGCAACAAATCTATAGTTCTATGCTAAGGAACTTTCTACGCTCGACAGCTACGAATCTACGACTTTACGTTCGACTGCTACAAGTCGGGTTTTACGCCCGGATGCCTTTGTGCTCGGTAGCTTTTATGCTCGAGAGGCTACAAACCTACGACTTCACGCTCAGGAACCACAGGTCTATGATTTCACGCTCGATGGTGTTTAGTTTATGCTCAGAAGCTGCAGACTAATAATTTCATGCTCCACGACTTCCTATACATCTGAAAGATATGCAGGCCAGAGTATGCGTACATCTGAACGATCCTCAAAGCGGTCAATTACATGAGTTCACACAGAAGATACTCCTTCTT
This sequence comes from Iris macrosiphon, assembly GCA_036927795.1. Classification (NCBI taxonomy): domain Eukaryota; kingdom Viridiplantae; phylum Streptophyta; class Magnoliopsida; order Asparagales; family Iridaceae; genus Iris; species Iris macrosiphon. The sequence goes on along the minus strand of JAYESA010000014.1, from coordinate 83,541,668 downwards.
GACCTCAAGATATCCCAAGTACCCGAAGCATATAGAGTTCAAACATTGAAAAATTACTCTTCTTCATGGGTCAATTCGAAGTTCATCCTGACTCCAGTCTGAATATTTTATCTACCAAGATGACAAATCAGTTTGACAGCCATTTCTCGCCCTGTTCTAAGGGATTTCCGAGAAATCATTCTTGAAGATATTGTCTGAACAATGAAATTCTGTTATCAGAAGTAACAGTTCAGAATTCTACGCGGTTCCTCACTCCTAAACAGCAGGACAGTTCGAACACTCGAATGCTAAAGCGTCTTTCTGCGCATCCCTAGTTATGCGTAAAAGACAGGACAGGACCTAGCACTCTTTGTAAATAGAGTCAGCGTAAAGAATCAGACGTGTCGAAGCTACACATATTCAGACTTCACAGCAAAGTATGGCAAGATGATCATATGAAGAAGAAAGACGATTTTATTAAAGATTAAAGTCATGATTACATATGAGGGAAATCCAGTCTACAAGGGTTTTTCTTCATTTTCATGATTACATCTGAGGGAAACCCCGTCTACAAAGGGCTTCCTCATCATCGTCTGAAGATCGCACCAAGAATCTGTTCTGACAGGTTCTCGCATTGGTGAAGGTCTTCCTCTTCTTCCAAGAAGATGATCAGTGGCAGACGGATACAGAACTGGGCATGAACCCATACCGCCAACAGAAGAAAAGCAGAGTAAATCTGCTTTCTTACATCCCGCGCCATGGAGGTAACGGGAGAAGGCGCCACTTGCAAGCGCCATGGTGGAAAATGATTCTTCCTCTCTCCCGAAGAACCACCATACAAAGTTGCTGATTATCCCGAGCAAGGGAGGCTAAGATATCCTTCCATAATCCATCGTTGCAGTGGACACTTGCTCGAAGATTCCGTCTTTTTTGGCTCCTTACATGATGGAAGAACCTGATCTCCTTCTTCCTCAGGTCGATCCGACGAACTCCGGCGATCATCTCTGCGTGGTGATGGAAATATGGGGAGAACAGGTTAAACCCTCAGCCTTTTTATAGGCGAAAGAGATCATACCAATCCCCAATAACTCTGCCATAAAGTCCGCTTTGAAAGAACGTGTCAGACTTGACCGTTTCAGGCTCTATTCAGAAGCGTTTCAAGTTACGAGGAACGGTTCATGCTTCATTCAAAGCATTTCAAATCCTGAGAAATTTTGAAAGCTTTGAAGGGCGTCTTGTAGAAGCATAAAAAATACGACGAATGGCTATACGCAGCTGATTGGTACGGGGCATCGTAAAAAGATGACCTCAGAGCCATCAACTTGCAACAGAGGTTCTCCGCTGAGCACAGCGTAAAATATTAAAAGCTCAAAGGACCATCCGTGTAAGTGCAGTATGTCCAGGCTGCTTCAGCGTAAAACAGGGTGCTTCGTCGCCTATATGGATTAAAATATATCCACTTTCAATATAGTATTAAAGCGTACGAGGAACGCTTCGTGTTATCCGAAGTGAACCTGTCAGATCCTGCAATGAACCTGACGTCTGGACTTCTGACAAAGGGATATTGCTCGACTTTCCAGACGACGGCTATAATGATGGCACGGCACTGCAACCCAGGCTGTCATCTACAGCCATCTCCTTTGCGTAAACTGCTTTTACGTGTACAAGAGGATACGCTGCCTTATTTTACACATGCAGATATGAGCTATTTATGCTCCACAGTAGACAAACTGCCTGCCACATCAAAAGTTGCCCTCCGTACGGGGCACGAGGCACGTCTCTACGTCTAATGCACAGAGCGGTGACAGTTTCTCGAGGCACGTCTCTACGTTTAATGCACAGAGCAGTGACAGTTTCTCGAGGCACATCTCTACGTCTAATACACAGAGCGGTGGCAGTTTCTCGAGGTAGGTCTCTACGTCTAATGCACAGAGCAGTGACAGTTTCTCGAGGTACGTCTCTACGTCTAATGCACAGAGCGGTGACAGTTTCTCGAGGCACGTCTCTACGTCTAATGCACAGAGCTGTGACAGTTTGCGACTGATGCACGAAAGGCCTACAGACCTTCAAAAACACGCCTCTGCATTTAATGGGCAGGATGGTGGCAAATCTCTGCATTTAATGTAAGAGATTTGATTATATCTTCAAAAGCCATAAATTTCGGCTAAAGACGTCCACATCAGCACTCTGGCACGTTATGCAGCGGCTTCTACGCCCATTCAGCTTCTGTGCTCACTCGGCTTCTACGCCCGTTCAGCTTTCGTGCTACCTCGGCTTCTACGCCCGTTCAGCTTCTGTGCTTACTCGGCTTCTACGCCCATTCAGCTTCTGTGCTCACTCGGCTTCTACGCCCATTCAGCTTCTGTGCTCACTCGGCTTCTACGTCCATTCAGCTTCTGTGCTCACTCGGCCTCTATTACCACTCGGCTTCTACGCCTATTCGGCTTCTATGCCTACTTGGCTTCTACGCCATGGTGACAGACATTGGCTTCTACGCCCACCTCTTCTACACGAGGGATACCTACCTACGTGGCTCCTACGACATGATCTTCGTAGCAATTATACGCGTTTTGTCCCTTAGTTGGACCCGCATCACACGCTCATTCAGAGGATCATCTATACGCAGGCATTGGTTATTTTAACCGTTGTGTAAAAGGGTACTGTACTTTCCACTACTCGGTTTCTACACCGACGGAGTGGTCACTGTCACTAAAACTCTATAAATAGAGACCTCTATCAACAGAGGACAAGGGCGAAAAATTGGTCAAGAAATCCAATATCAGATCCAAGGTCGAACTTCCAAGAAAGATCGAACAAGAGGTCAAGAGAAAGAGAGAGAGAGAGAGAAGAATCCGGAGCTCAAGCAAAGAGTAGGGGTCGACGACTTTGGCATCGTGCATCCACCCTCTTTTGCAACCTTCGAAGCTGCTTTTCGTCTTCTACAGCACTTCTTCATCATCTTGTGGTCGAAGGACTAAAGTGATCGACAGCAGATCAGACACCTATAGCAATATTTACCCAGATTTATAAATTGTACTTCGACATCCTCGTATAGGATTAAATTGTAGAAGTTTGTTTGTAAACCAAAGAACACGGGTTTCGTATAAACCCCGTCTTGAATACATTTCATTCTTTCGTTTTCCACCACAAACAACGGTCCTTAAGATTCGACATCATTTTTCTTAGAGATTATCAACAAAATAGAGACATTAATTTAGAATATGTAGACACGGAAAAACAACTAGCTGATATCTTTAATAAACCTTTAGAAGAAGATAGATTCAAATACTTATGTCGAGAATTAAGAATTTTAGATATCAATAATATTAATTAATCTTATCTTACTGAATTACTTATAATATACAAAAATTATTTTGTAGACAAGCTTACAAATTATCTGTCTGTCACCACGGCTACGGCTAAAGCGAAACGGAACTTAAGTGTCCCTCGGTGGACCTCCACCAGCTAGGACAATACCCCTACAGCTAATCTGAGACAATCGCGGTATACGAAAAATAATTCGTAAAATAAATTTAATTATATTAATTTAAACTTAAATTTAATAACCTCTAATAATGAGTAGATATCTAGCTGTTATGTTTTAGTCTAGATATTTTTAGTTAGAAATTTTTACTTTATGTCTATGTATCTTGGAAATGTCTTCTACATTCAAGTGATTATATTTTATTTATGAATTTCCAGTTATAGTACTTTGTGTATGGTGAAACTCTTTTAGTTAGTTGTACACAAAAGCTTATCTATTTAAGTTTTATTACATTTACATGCATATTAAGTTTTCTGTCTCGCTTAGCATTCATATTTAGCTACTGTATTTTTTAAATGCTCCATTTTTGTGAAATATATGCAATCAATTTTTTCTTCACTTGTCTGTCTTTTTGTAAAACATTTTGCGGGGGAGCTTCCTTCTCCTAAATTTTTTTCTAAATAACAACGGGGGAGAAAAAGATACAATATCTTGTGACTACAATTGGTATCAGTAAAATTGATTTTTAAATCAGTTAGATCAAGATGTTATATTGTTCAAGGTTTATCAATTATCAAAATGGGGGAGATTGTTGGCCCATTGGTCATGGTCGAATCAATTTTGATAATCGATCTAACCTGGACTCGATATAAGCTACTACGATGCTTTTTAGATGCACTGCGACGACTATAACATTAACGATTCAGAGCTGCTTCCCGTCATCGTGTTTGTTTTTATTTTCTTGTATGCAATATAATTTTCCATTATATTTAGTCTAGGAATATACTGTACACCGCGTCGTACTGGCAATCAGGCTACCCTAAATTATTTTTAAAATAGCCTATCTTAAAATAGACTAAATTTCTATATTTTGGATGAGCTAAGTTGGACCCAAAACCCAGCCCAGTTTTTGTTCTTGCCCTAAACTAAGGGAACATAACTCGGACCGAGTTTCAGACCGAGTTTGGCTCGAGTTCGGCCTTAGTAGACATTTTGTTCAGAAACTTGGTCTCCCTACAGTTTCGGATACAACGACTATTTTCTAATATTTTGCAGACGAACTCTAGCCGAGTTCAGTCCGAACTTTCATTTGAGTAATCCTATAAATAGAGAAAAGATTTTACTTTTCTAAACATCGATTCACTTTCAATCTTCTCTTCTCTTCTGGTATACGAGTTCTAAAAAGACTTTATTTTCACATCATAAGCCAGTTATAATTCTTTAGTCTCAGTTGCCAGTACGGTACGGTCTAGAAGTTCAGAGAGTTGTAATCAGAATCTTGTTCAGAAGTTCTCTACTTCACACTTGAAGTCTTCGAGCTCTTCGGATCAAAGCTCATGTTTGTAAGAAGTCGTCAAGCATTCAGATCAAAGCTAGTATTCCATTTGTATATTGGATTCTAACTGGGAGCTAGAGTCCTCCCGCCTGGATTAGTCCTCACATTGAGTGATACCAGGATACATCGCTGTGTTTGCATTTTCCTTCTTAATCTTTACTTTACTTTGGCATATACTGTGATAGTTGTGTCATACCTGCAACATAATTGCTAGACTGTTATTATAGTTGTGACACATACTTATATCTGTGACAAATATATAGCAGTCATGATACTTGTATAACTTGCTAAATTTTTTTTTATTTTCTAAATTCCACTATATACTCTATTCACCCCCCTCTAGAGTATATTCTATTATATTTTGATCCTACAAGGACTACCTATAGGAAGAAGAATTCAACTCTAATAGACTCTATGGTGATTGTTATATTAACTTTTGTGCCTAATTTGAGGGAAATCTGAGATTGGGGCACCAAGCATTTATTAATTGGTTAATTGGACTAAATTAACGTTAGATTAGTTGTATGAGACTAATTACGTGTCCACAATTGGATATGAGTAGGTTGTATCATGATACTTTGTGATACAGGATAATTTTGAGGGTTTTCTTTTCTATACTTGTGATACACATGTCATACTTTTGCCACAACACTTCGTACAGCTATCTATTGCTATAATTAGACTACAATTATTATATTTGATATGTTGATTGGCCTTGAGTAGAGTTTGGCGAGGTTTGGTAAGAGTATCTTGGGTGTACCATAAGAGATCATAGATGGAGTGTGATACTAGTGTGGTGCACCACTAGTGTTTTATAAATTGTCATGGTGTATAATTTATACATTCTAATATATTCATAGTCCTAGATTGATATGGTAGTTATATTATATACTAATCTAAATGTATATCACTTGGTTCATGTCATTAGTATATACATTAAGTGTGTACATGAGTATCTATATGTATACTATATAATAGTGTGGGTGTGTGTCTGTTATAAACTATTTTGGGTTGTGTTCAAGGCTTGTATAGTAGTTTTCTGTAACTGATGCAATATTGTGTGTGTGTGTTGTTGTTTGATAGTAAGTGCATGAGTGTAAGGGGGATATGAGGTCTAAACTAATACTGCAATATATTAGTGAATGACTGCATGACAGCAGTCAATAGGAGTAACATAAGGGGGCTCGGTTCTGAAGGTTAGTGCACAGTAGCTTTGGCGTTTAGTGGTGTTAGCATGGGGTGTCGGGTTGTTAAATGAAGTGCCTAGCACTTGGGGGTCAGCAATGAAGGGGGATGCCAGATATGAGAGGCAAATGGATGTGCATATCCAACCTTCAATTGGAAGGTTTGATAGCTGTATTTGTGTTGGACAGCAGGAAGTTTGGAAAGAGGTTATGCAGGTTTTAATAGCAGTAGTGAGTAGTAACACATGGATTTTTAATAATAGTAGGTATAAGCAAGATGTGTGTGTGTGTATCAGGTGAGGTGAGGTGTTGTTTGGATTTTGGGTTAGGTACTAGAGAGGGGTAATAAGTTAAGCTGTCAAGATAACTTATATGTTGTTAAGGTATAAATACATACATACATATATATATATATATATATATATATTTATATATATATATATATTTATATATATATATATATATATATATATTTGTATACTAATGCGTTAAGATATGAGTGTAAAGGATATTATAAGAGTTGGTATCTTGAGTACCAAGGTATCAAGGGTTATTGTTGACTATGAGTTAGAGTATCAAGAGATACTAAGATTAGGTAATAGTCATAGCTAAGTTGTTAGTATGGAGAGATACAAAGTTATTGCGGGTAGATTATTATTGATACTAAGGTAATTTAAATAATAGTTATGACTAGTATATGGTAGTATATATTACTAGTATAAGTTATATTGATACTTGGTAGATATAGTATCCTAGTACCTAGTATTAGCAAAGTGATGTTATAGATATGACTGATGCTATAGACATGACTGCTTTTACCCAGTGGATCTTGTGGTGAAAATTATAGATATCTAGGCTAGTGCTTCTTATTACATATCATGTCTAGTTTTATTCCTTTAGAATATTATTTGGTTTATCTTTCATATACATTCTTCCTTTAAATTATTGTGATGGAGTACCTGATAGAACTAGTTGTATTAGTAAGATTGATAGCTAGATATTGACGACCTAGATAATGTTCTACCGTCGATGTTGCGGCATAGGCTGGACGTACCCACATACTCGTGTCCCGATCATGTGAGTGCAAGTAATGACACAGAGATAGTGCATTATACTTGGGAGGGTACACCATGTTATCCCACCCGGAAGGATAGGATTCTATATCGGTGCCCGTGCTATTGCAGGTCCGCTTAACTGACGTTTGATCGTCACTAGGCAGGACTCCTTCTTTCAGCACTTTCCCTTAACTAGTGAATGGTTCGGACCCTTCTTTCCTACTTCTTCATGTCCATATATCTAATGTTTCAAACTTTTAATTGATGATGCCCAGCTGAACGCCTAGCAAATCCTTAGCTGCAATGCACCAGCCACTAAGAAAGAAACATGGGAATTATAGACTATACTTGTATTCATAATACCTTATAAACACGAGCTTCTTTATAAAGGAATTGGGTTATCGGTTGTGGCCTGATGCCACGGATATAGTTTGGACCCACAGGATACCAAAATCAGAACACGAGTTGAGAAAATATGAACTGTTGCATAAGTACATATATTGTTGCTTTACTTTTTCTGTTTTATTTCATGCATTGTATGATATTTGAACCGTTCATGCATTTGAATGGTCTGGGACAACTTGTGCATAAGGTTTGGCATTTTCTCGAAATGGTATTTTGGGGTACTGGAACCGTATCGACCCAAGGAGGAATATTTGATCGTGCTAGTCGCGATATATTACGGGACCTTCAGCAGGGCTTGCTACCCGGGCTGACAGGGCACGCCGCAATGCTTTGGATAAGTCCCCATGGTGTCAATCACACCAATGATCGCATAGAATAGAACACATGCTAATTTATTGTCTTGTGCAGATGGTAAGTATACTTGTGTTTCGTTGTAGGAAAGGCGTGCATCGGTGGAGTAAGCAACCGATGTACTTGATAGTTTGAATATTATTTTCATTCCTATCAAAATATGCCACTGATATGAACTGAATTCACGTAGTTCTCTATAGACAGACCATCTTAATGCATGCTCGCCCTTAATAAGCAAGTATTGATTTAGTCGAGTGGGTTCGTCCCGCTCACAAGTACAGCTGAGTACTGACCTACGTTGTGGGCAATTATTTCAGGCACTCAGGCGGTACAACGCTAGTGGATAGACGAGGAGGAATTAGAAGCTCTACTATTTTGAAATATAGTTAAAGTTAGTTCATTTTGGAGGCATGGATTTTCAACCTATATAAGGGCCTAATGTATGAACGACGAGGCCTATCTGATGGAGCACACCCTGTCTTTTGAGTTTTTCTTTAGTAATGCAAATCTAGTAGCCGAAAGGCGCATCAAATGTAAACACTATCTAAATTACTCTAAATTATCAATAAAAAGCTTGTTTCTTCCTGTACTTGTGTTTAACTATCTGTGAATATATTTTCTAACTTATATTTTCAAATGAGTTCCTATCACTGCATGTTCTTGCCTTGTGTGAGCGTAACTCCAGGCTCGCATGACATCTTGCCCCAACGAGGATGATCGGTTCCGTAAAGGATCCAGCGAGGATAATTGACCCTTTCGGGATCAGGGCATGACATATTGGTATCAGAGCACAGCTTCACTTCCTTGAGTTTTTAAAAGGTTATCTAGGAGTTTGATGCGCCTCTCGATTGAGTTGCATTTGGCGTCCGCTGCATGAGATAAATCTTCCTATATAATGAGCCCATAGATACAAATTTATCATTTTTGGAGTATTGACTAGCTACTCTCTTTTGTAGCAATGGCTAAGAAAAACACTGCCACTATAAGCAGTGCTCAGCCCATTCAGAGCGATTCGACAAGTTGTGGAGAATCCAGAGGAGCGGGTTCAATTGATATAACCGAACGGCTAATGCACCTAATGGAGGTACAACAACAATAAGCCGCCACTCAACAGGCACAAAACCAGGCGCAGTTCACTACTCAATAGAAGCAGATGGATACCATGCTGCAATTGATCGTATCCTTGGTACCCAGCAATGGTGGAGCCACGGTGATGCCTGTCACGACGCCGGTTATGGCGGTAGAAGACGAATTCGAAGAAACGTGGCCGCCCGCTAGGAATACCTGCAGAGCGGCGGAGTTCACCAAAATGCATCCACCAACGTTCAACGGGTGAGCAGAACCAGACATGGTGATCGGATGGATTGCAAAACTAGAGGGACTCTTCAACCTGGTTAGCATTAAAGGGTCCAAACGAGTGGCTTGTGCATCAATGCAAGTAGAACTACGGGCGCATGATTGGTGAAAAGCTACGAAGAAAGGGATTTATGATGCCAATCCCAACTGCAAGATCACCTGGGAGATGTTCAAATCTGCCTTTATTGAACAATATATCCCATAGGCCGTACGGCAACAAAAGGAAGACGACTTCAGCAATCTGGTGCAAGGAAGTATGTCTGTTGATGACTACGATTCAGTGTTTACTAGACTCGACAAATTTATCGGACACTTCTTGCCTAACCAGCAGGCATGGTGCTACCATTTTCAGAAAGGTTTGAATGATGACCTGCGTAGGGATGTTAAAATCAGAAGTGTCAAACCTACCATAAATGTTATGAAGTGGCCCTAAATAGCGAACGAATCTTTGGGAGTAATTCATAAAAGGTCAATGTGCAGACTCCCCGTACCAATTTTAACAAGCGGCCTCATGAAACGGGAGGGTCTGGAGCGCTGAAGCGTCCCAACACATCTGAGCATAGGGATCCATATCAGGGACCGTATTGCCATAGGTACGGTAAGATGGTGCATTGGGTGAATGAGTGCCGAGTTGTTGGATGCTTCAAATATGGTCATTTGGACCATAAAGCTTTTGAATGTCGAGACCCCAGGCCAATCGTCAGACAACAGCCGAATAAGAATAAGGGGCCTCCAGAACATGGCGCCAATGTTGTATCAGTGAACCCACAACACCAAGGTACCCAAGGCCGAGTCTATGCATTGACTCAGGATAAAGCATATGTCTCCGACACTATTGTGACAAGTACCTTACTTTTCTAAGAATTTCCTGCTAGAGTCTTATTCGATTCAGGTGCTACGCATAGTTTCATATCTGTTGATTTTATTTTTGAGAATAAATTAGCTTCTACTCCATTAAATATGAACCTTTGCGTGAGTACCCCTCTGGGAGTCGACATGCCCGCAAATGCGATCTCTAGGGATGGTTATATTTGCATCGAAGGAATGAAGCTTTCCTTAAATATTATTGTGCTAGACATTAAGGATTACGATATTATTCTCGGAATGGACTGGTTGGGTGCTTGCCATGCAATAATCGAGTACGCGGAGAAGCGAGTCGTATTTTGTGTACCCGGCGAGACAAACTTCTACTATTCTTGCAGTGCTGCACCGAAGACGGCAATGGTGACATCAGCAAATTTTGGCTAGGCATATGTTGTATTCAGGCTGTGAAGGGTACTTAGCCTCTGTTCGAGGCACCTGGCAGGAATGTGCAGATGCAGCCCAGTCTGATGTTAAAGCAGATTTCCTTGACCTATTTCCAGACGAGCTGCCTGGAATGCCTCCTGATCGAGAGATCGAATTATCCATTGACACCTTTCTGGATTCGCGACCGATATCAAAGGCACCCTATCGAATGGCCCTAACAGAGCTAAAGGAACTAAAGGTACAGTTGCAAAATCTGTTGGACAGAGGATACATTCGCCCAAGCATTTCTCTATGGAGAGTTTTGGTGATGTTCATAAAGAAAAAGGATGTATCCATGCGGCTGTGCATCGACTACCAAGAACTGAATAAGGCTACCGTGCGAAACAGGTATCCGTTGCCAAGGATAGATGACCTGTTTGATCAACTACAAGGTGCAAAAACTTTCTCTAAAATCGAAATCAGATCAGGCTATCATCATTTGAAAATTAAATTCGATGATATCCCCAAGTCAGCATTCCGAACCCAATATGGACACTATAAATTTCTTGTAATGTCGTTCGGCTTAACGAATGACCCTACAGCTTTTACAGATCTGATGAATAGCGTGTTTCGGCTGTTTGTGGATAAGTTTGTAGTCGTGTTTATTGACGACATAATAATCTATTCCAAGAATAAGACAGAGCACAAGGAACACCTGAAGATCATGCTGAAAACATTATGAAAGCATCAGTTGTTCACAAAGCTCAACAAGTGTGAGTTCTGGTTGAACAATGTGACATTCCTTGGACATGTGATCTAGGCAGAAGGCGTCATCATAGACCCAAAGAAGATAGAGGCTATGGTGGACTGGAAGCAACCTATGTCAACCAGTGAAGTTCGAAGCTTTCTGGGCGTAGCGGGATACTACCGTAGGTTGGTGAAAGATTTTTCTAAATTGGCCTCGCCTTTGACTCGCCTTACTCAGAAAGGGATTGCATTCAAGTTGGGTGCTGACAGCGAAGCTATCTTTTAGGAGCTAAAGCAACGACTAATTTCAGCTCTAATTCTTGCACTTCCGGATAGGGAAGAAGATTTTCAGATATACAGCGATGCTTCGGGACTCGGCTTATTCTCATGCAGAGGGATAAGGTAATATTGTATGCCTCCAGAAAACTGAAGCCGCACGAAAAAAATTACCCAATCCATGACTTAGAATTGGTGGCAATTGTGTTTGCGCTGAAGTTGTGGTGGCATTATCTTTATGGTGTTGCTTACAAAATCAATACCTGTCACGACCCACACCCGGTTTAGGAGAACGAGTGCGTGGGTACGTCCAGCCTATGCCGCAGCATCGGCGGTAGAACGCTGTCAAGGTCTTGATACTATCTAGCTAATGTCACGCAAGCATCCAATCTCCATAAGGAGGCACGGATGACACAAATAAGATGAACACATACTCAATCACAGGATGACAGCACGATAAGATATCCAACAAAAATTAAATACAACACAAGTCAACAATTAATAATCTAACTCAACAATCCAAGTCTCAACAAAATGCCGGAGACAAATCCGGTACAAAAAGTCTGCTAAAAGAACTAAACAGAAAACTACTGATTCCGGCTAGACCTCCCGGAATCACAACTGAACTACCAAGTCTGCAGCCACTCACCATACGGTCCACAAAGTGTCGGACAGCGGTCCTCTAAGGCATAGTCTGGAAAAATGTTTCCAGTTAGGAAGGAGCAAAGCAACACTCTCAAATAACAGTTCCATTAATTGATAATGTCTATAATACAATAAAACATGTCATGCTAGCTACTGAGAAGACAGTGAATTAAATGCAATGGCAATTTAAGAGAGACAGGTAATATAAAGAGACAGGCAATAGGCAATATGATGCAGTTAGTGCATGTATGGAAATAAAAAGAATAAGGAACAGTATCATATACGGGTGATGTAGTATATGATTTAAAATAGGGAACTGTAATCTATTCTAAGTGTTTTGAAATAGTAGTTTCAAAATGTGATCGGCTTGGGAACATGTACGATTGCTACAGTCTGGCTAATCATACGTGGGGGTATGATTAACACCAATAATATTTAATTATACCATGGGTATTTGATCACATCTCTCACTAGCAATTTCCCCGCCCCCAACTAGTACTGTGGATTAAATCATGACACGTCACGAATACACGAACATTGTCTAATATATTATGTACAATGTCTAATTATCAATGTCTAATGTCAATGTCAATGTCAATGTCAATGTCAATATCTTGTATAATGTCAATACGAAAATCAAGGTAACATCTCATGACTGCAGATCCAAGCTATACTAGTCCGTGTAGCACAGTGTCAAGGATTCAGATGTAATATTTCATGATTGTTGAACTTATAGAAATTATCAAGAATTGGAAATTATCGGAGAATGTACTTGCCTTGGGTCCTTAGCTGGTATTTATGGATGTCCTGTTCCAGAGTATCCCCTGGGTAAACCAACAGTCCTATAACATATCACAAAGCAAAACCACATTTGCATCAGATGCTACGCTAACACACAGTCTATAACACTGGCCTCAGGGCCATGTCAGGCAGGGCACTAGTCAACTAGGGTCACCTAGTAGATAGATACGTAAATAAATATACATTTATACTCAGAGAATATATATATATGTATCCGTCCAAATAAAATTTATATACCATATACCTGAATACATGTATATATACATCAATACACACATACTAGAGTATACATATACCAATATGTATATAGTACATATATACCAAAAATATGTTTATACATATATATATAGGTACATATATTTATACCAAAAAATATTAATTTAATATATATTTTACCAATATATAATTATACCAAAAACATACATATATATGTTTTAGTGGAAAATACATTTGTTATATCTACACATATGTATCATATACCAATTAAAAATATATACTATATACCTGTTTACATGTATATATATATATCAATATAACACAGATATATATATAAACTACTGTTTAAACATTAATTTAAAATACATAAATACATATACAGTTAATTAATACATTCATATACTTATACAATTAATATTTTCAAAAGAAATAATATACATATCTTTAATTAACATTACTAATGCATTAATTATATTAACATACTAATACATTGATTATTAACATACTAATACATTATGTATTTAAATATTAATTAAGTAAATGCTATACATATTCATGTATTTAAAGCATTAACTAAATACATACTTAATTATACAATTTAATAAAAATAATTAACATACTTATTCATATGCATTTAATTATACTTACATACATACCTACACATTGATTAACTATATATATACAATCATATTTACATTACCTTAGATATATATATTCATACACATATATATACATATATATATATATATATATATATATAAAGAAGGGAAGGGGAGGAGCTTTCTGGTCACCTGGCCGGAAAGATCGCCGGAGTAGCGGGGATGGGTGGTCGAGCAGCAGAGGGGGAGCTCCGGGGAGACTTGGCCTGGAGGAGGCCGGAGCACAGTCTGGCCGGAGGGATGGCTTGGAGAGGCAACTCGGTGGCCGAGAATCGGAGCAGGGGACTGCTCGGGTCGAATTCCGGCGGGTCGGCCGGAGGGTGGTACTGCTGTAGTGGCCCGTGGAGATGGAGGGAGCACACAGCACGGGAGAAGCTTGGGTTGCTGTAGGGAGTCGGGATGGCAGTCGCGGCGGTCGGGCCTGGCCAGTGGTGCGAGGGGAGGATGCTCGGGTTGCTCGGCCGCCTGTGGGAGTAGATGATGGTGGATGGTGGTGGTAGTGATGTATGAAGATGGTGGTGGTGGGAGTTGCAGTAGTGGGGATGGCCAGAGGAAATTGTAGGTGGAGGGAGGACTGTAGCGGCCGCCGGGGATCGGCTCAGTCGTCGGCCGGGGAACTAGGCCGCCGGAGCTCAGTATGTGGGGGTTGAAGATGGTCAGTTTCCCCCTCTTTCTTATTTTTTGAATTTCAAAAAATAATGAAGAAGGAAGAAGAAGAAAAGAAGAAGAAAAAAAAGGAGAAGAAAGGAAGAAGGAGAAGGATTTTGGGTTCCTACGTTGGAGGCTTGTGAGGAGGAGAGAGAGAGAGAGGTGGAGGCTTGCTTGGGGATTAGGGTTTTTCTAGGAAAGGGTGTTGATGTAACATATATAGGGAGAGAGAGGTGTGAATCTAATGGTGAGGATGGACCCAAAGAATGAGTGGTCCAGATTGAACATGAGGAAAATTAATTCATGAGGGAAATGAGGGTGAGAGTTTAGATAAAAATATTGGGTTCCCTCATTGTTTAAACAATTGGGTGTTGACACAAAGATGCAAATTTGCAATTTAGCCTCCTTAAATTTGGGAAATTGCACAAACACATAAAATGACGAAAATTTGGCGGGCGATTCGGTGTCCGGCGTTTTGTAGGGTCAGGGGGCGCTGTAAAATTGGTATGGGCTCAATTTACAGGGCACCGGAATTAATATGGAATTTCAGAATCAGATAAAATAGTATCGTCAAATTAATTAGAATTAAATGCAAGTTGTGTTCAACAATTAATTAGGAGTACATGGGGCCAAAATCAGGTCAGGTCATCAATACCAATAATGAAGTAGACTCAGAACAGGATATTACCCTAATTTGGGCCGCACGAAAAATAGGTCAAGATTGTCCCCAAATTCGATTGGAACGCACAACGATACAAAATAGGGATTATTTAAATAACGTCCGCGACGATTTTTGTGCGGCCAGAAATAATGCACAGGGAGCAAAATTATGAGTTGCAAAAATAGCAAAATGGAAGGCGGGCATGTCTAGGACAAGATTGCAAAATTTGTTGGGAGACAAGAGTCAGGGTAGTGCTCCAAATATCGAAGCAAAGGCAATGCGCAAAAATATTAAATAAAATACAGAAATAAATTACAATCTCCAAATATTAAATTCTAGATAAAATAATAAATACAGAACTCTATAATTCGGACAGGTGGTCATCTACTGGCTTCTAGGTCTAGTCTACTAGCTAAAATAAATGAGCACTGCATCTAATACTATATTTAATTACTCATCACACATAATTATTCAAAACAACAATTATCACACAATTACTTAATTATAACTACCATAATATTAAATATTGTAAAAAGTGGAAAATACCCCTGTTTTCGGAATGTGGTAGTGACAAGTCTACCCACCTTAAAAGAATTTCGTCCTCGAAATTTAAAATTATCATAGTAGTGTTTACTCATACACATTATTATTTCCCCCAAATTTAAATTTATCATCCATGAAGTCTTTTAATAATCCACAATGTCCTTTCGCAATTTCAAAATTCTAAAATTGTTGTATAACCTAAAAAATCCTCAAAGTAAAAATCAAAGTCCATCAAAATTTCCTTGAAAGTTTTTGTTAATAATTCAATACTCGGAATTTAATATTCACTCCTTAAATTTGATTTTTCAATGCACAAGTATAAAATAAAATCTCGTCCCACAATTTAAATTTGAACATTTATCCATCTAAATTTTATTTCTCGATTTCCTCTTCCTCAAAATGCTCAACAATATGATACTTAAGGATTCTCCAAATGCAACATCCAATTATAAAATTCAAAAAAAATCCTAACTTGCAATCAAATAAATATGATGATAGTCTCCCAAAATTTCCAAATTAATAACCAACTTAAACATGTCATAATCTTTCCTGGAATTAATAAACCACCAATTATGCAATGTTAATTTCTTAACCTATTTATCCTCAAATTTTAATCATCTGTTCCTCTTGTCAAGTAATAACCTCTTCATGAATATTTACTACAGTCAACACCAATAACCACGGTCTAAGAAAATTCTACCTATAGTCATACCACATACAATCTAGGGGGAACATACATGGTTATGGTCTCATTTGTTATGGTGTTGCAGTCTATGTATCAGGGGTACTACTAACTACATTCTAACAAGAAAATCATGCATACAACTATTGTACTAAGCAATCAATCAATCAAATAGATAAGAACAGAATAAAGGAAAGAACAGAAACTGCTAACACATTACCTGCGGTATCGGTCTCCTCGACCGTCATCGCAAATGCCCGCCCTGCTGGGGTGGTTTCCTTTGCGGGTGCTGAGCAATATACGGTTCCACAGGTAGCCTAACTGGATCTCTATAGTCTGAAGCTGCACGCTGGACGGGGAGATAAGGGGCTATAAGACAATCCCTTACTCGATGTCCCGCAGCGCCGCAGTGCAAACAGAGTCCTAATCTCGTTCTACAGCTCTCCCAAAGGTGACCTGGCTTCTTACAGAAATGACAAGTCTGCTGTGTCTCTCTTGGAGGCTGTTGCTGATCTTGCTGAACGCGGACTGGTGCCTGGTACTGTTGTTGATACTGATACGCCCATGGATGTTGTTGGATAGGAACTGGGGCTAGGTACTGTGGTGGATGCTGAATTGTCCATGGTTGTTGCTGAATATGAAATGGTACTTGGAACTGCAGTTGGTGCTGAATACGGGGATGCTTGGCCGGTCCTGTGTTATCATTCGTATCTCCAAAAGTATTGTGACTCCTCTTAGGCCTAAGATCCAGATCCTCTTCTGCAATCTGAGCATCCATCAAGATAGCCTCATAGGTAGCGGTACGACGACCAGAAGTGCGCGACCTAATCTCTCTTGTCAGTCCCTTTCTAAATTTCAGGGCTTAATCTCCTGGGTCCCGAATCATAGACGATGCAAAATGGCTCAATCTACAGAATTCTGCAGCGTACTCGTCGACCGACATGTTTCCTTGAACCAAGTCATGAAACTGACTTTTCAAGGTTCCCAATGCCACGTCGGGAAAGAACTTCTCCTTGAAGAGCTCCTTGAAGGTCTCCCAAGTAAGTCCTTGCGCAGAAATTCTCGGCTCCGTGCGATACCACGTGAGTGCGATATCGAACATCTGACTGCCAGCGGCTTCTATCTGCAAGTTCTTCGGAATCTGGGTCAATCGCAGGCTTCTCTCTATATCCTCTAGCCAGTCGTCGGCGTAGAGTATTCCTTCGGTGCCTTTAAACTCTCGAGGCATCATCCTTTTAAAATCCACTATAGTGCCTGATCTCTGCTGCTGGCCAGGAAACTGCTGGTACTGTGCTACTTTCTCTAAAGCTTGGAGAGTCACCTGATGAGCATTCTTCATGTTTTCTTTTATCATCTCAGTTTGTGCCTGGTGCGCTTCTGCTTGCACCCTCTGAGCCTCAGCTTGAACTCGCTGAGCATCTGCCGTCACTCTCTGGGCATCTACCATGCCTTGGATCAAGGCAAACATCTACGCTCCGTCAATGGGCAAACCTCCGGGAATCGGAGTTGGTGGAGGAGGAAGGTTGTCCGTCACAGCTGCGGCAATCTTCTGGACAGGTGGAGGAGGAAGGTCCCCGATAGGTGCAGACACACCTACATGCATCGGAGATGTAGGAGGAACTACTGCTGTCTGTCCCTCAGGTGGAGAGGTGGCAGACCCCTCTAGAGCTGATGTTCCCGCTCTCATAGATCGTGTCTGCGGCGACATCCTGAAGACAGATCCCAAAGAATCAATTTAGGCAAAATGCGATATCATCAAGGAAGGACAGTACAGTTCTAAAGAAGCAACATTCAAGATAAAAGATTTGGAATAAATATTCCTAGTTGTGATTGCACAGGTCAAAGATACATCCATGGTCTGATACCTCTATCCCCTAGGTATCACGGTTCTATCACAAACACACTCACTGCTAGCTTCCTTTCCTACTGCAATCGTTGATACTAATTATCCTTATCACTCAAGTGCATATCAATTGCAACACACCATACTAAGTACTGCTCTCTCCAAAACAATCCTAGATGAACACCTAAGTCAGTTGCAGTGAAATCTCAATCACGCTCAAGCCAACAGATCCTTGCACATGCATCTTATCTATTATATACTAATATATCTCCCACTACAAGATTTTTATCCTCAAAATAAAATTCCTCAAAATAACTCCTCGAATAAAATTTAAGGTAAATTGCATACACTTTCCCCAAGACCAATTATCTAAATACTGAAATGAAAACTTAATTGCTCCCAAAAAAATCCTTACAACTTGTCTAGGTTCATTGAATCGAATCTGAATTCCTCAAAATAAATTTTTAATAGCCATATCTCAACTCCTCAATTTCAAAGTTTTGCAATTCATTGAAATCTTTAAAATAACTTTTAATAACAATCTCAATCTTCTCAGAATCCTAAAACTTGATTTTCATTTTCAATCTTCAATTAAAAATTTTAAATCCACCTTTTGTAGTCCAATAGCTCTAATGTTAATCATTTTTACTGTCCTCATTGACGGACATCATCAAATAATACCATAAATCAGTCTATAAATTCATCTTGATATGAAATCAACTCTATAATGAAACCAAAATCCTAATTTAATACATAATTAACAACAATCAAATTCAACATCAATAAGTGAGAATGGACGGAACAAGGGAATGATTTAAATTAGAAATTTAACAAGGTTCTCAGGGGTCATCCCAGGAATCTCTCAAGGAATTGTGATTGAGTATTTGCTCTCGTCCTAGTATCCTATGTCCTAGATCCTATCGCAGGTACGCAATAGTGTAACAAAGATGCCACACTACTACGACATCGCATAATTCGCGAAGTCTGACCTGCATGGGCCACCACTAAAAATGTGTCACGATCCGCACCCAGTTTAGGGGCACGAGTGCGTGGGTACGTCCAGCTTACGCCGCAGCATCGGCGGTAGAACGCTGTCAAGGTCTTGATACTATCTAGCTAATGTCATGCAAGCATCCAATCTCCATAAGGAGGCACGGATGACACAAATAAGATGAACACATACTCAATCACAGGATGACAGCACGATAAGATATCCAACAAAAATTAAATATAACACAAGTCAACAATTAATAATCTAACTCAACAATCCAAGTCTCAACAAAATGCCGGAGACAAATCCGGTACAAAAAGTCTGCTAAAAGAACTAAACAAAAAACTACTGATTCCGGCTAGACCTCCCGGAATCACAACTGAACTACCAAGTCTGCAGCCACTCACCATACGGTCCACAAAGTGTCGGACAGCGGTCCTCTAAGGCATAGTCTGGAAAAATGTTTCCAGTCAGGAAGGAGCAAAGCAACACTCTCAAATAACAGTTCCATTTATTGATAATGTCTATAATACAATAAAACATGTCATGCTAGCTACTGAGAAGACAGTGAATTAAATGCAATGGCAATTTAAGAGAGACAGGTAATATAAAGAGACAGGCAATAGGCAATATGATGCAGTCAGTGCATGTATGGAAATAAAAAAAACAAGGAACAGTATCATATACGGGTGATGTAGTATATGATTTAAAATAGGGAACTGTAATCTATTCTAAGTGTTTTGAAATAGTAGTTTCGAAATGTGATCGGCTTGGGAACATGTACGATTGCTACAGTCTGGCTAATCATACGTGGGGGTATGATTAACACCAATAATATTTAATTATACCATGGGTATTTGATCACATCTCTCAATAGCAATTTCCCCGCCCCCAACTAGTACTGTGGATCAAATCATGACACGTCACGAATACACGAACATTGTCTAATATATTATGTACAATGTCTAATTATCAATGTCTAATGTCAATGTCAATGTCAATGTCAATATCGTGTATAATGTCAATACGAAAATCAAGGTAACATCTCATGACTGCAGATCCAAGCTATACTAGTCCGTGTAGCACAGTGTCAAGGATTCAGATGTAACATTTCATGATTGTTGAACTTATAGAAATTATCAAGAATTGGAAATTATTGGAGAATGTACTTGCCTTGGGTCCTTAGCTGGTATTTATGGATGTCCTATTCCAGAGTATCCCCTGGGTAAACCAACAGTCCTATAACATATCACAAAGCAAAACCACATTTGCATCAGATGCTACGCTAACACACAGTCTATAACACTGGCCTCAGGGCCATGTCAGGCAGGGCACTAGTCAACTAGGGTCACCTAATAGATAGATACGTAAATAAATATACATTTATACTCAGAGAATATATATATATATGTATCCGTCCAAATAAAATTTATATACCATATACCTGAATACATGTATATATACATCAATACATACATACTAGAGTATACATATACCAATATGTATATAGTACATATATACCAAAAAATATGTTTATACATATATATATAGGTACACATATTTATACCAAAAAATATTAATTTAATATATATTTTACCAATATATAATTATACCAAAAACATACATATATATGTTTTAGTAGAAAATACATTTGTTATATCTACACATATGTATCATATACCAATTAAAAATATATACTATATACCTGTTTACATGTATATATATATATCAATATAACACAGATATATATATAAACTACTGTTTAAACATTAATTTAAAATACATAAATACATATACAGTTAATTAATACATTCCTATACTTATACAATTAATATTTACAAAAGAAATAATATACATATCTTTAATTAACATTACTAATGCATTAATTATATTAACATACTAATACATTGATTATTAACATACTAATACATTATGTATTTAAATATTAATTAAGTAAATGCTATACATATTCATGTATTTAAAGCATTAACTAAATACATACTTAATTATACAATTTAATAAAAATAATTAATATACTTATTCATATGCATTTAATTATACTTACATACATACCTACACATTGATTAACTTTATATATACAATCATATTTACATTACCTTAGATATATATATTCATACACATATATATACATATATATATATATATATAAAGAAGGGAAGGGGAGGAGCTTACTGGTCACCTGGCCGGAAAGATCGCCGGAGTAGCCGGGATGGGTGGTCGAGCAGCAGAGGGGGAGCTCCGGGGAGACTTGGCCTGGAGGAGGCCGGAGCACAGTCTGGCCGGAGGGATGGCTTGGAGAGGCAACTCGGTGGCCGAGAATCGGAGCAGGGGACTGCTCGGGTCGAATTCCGGCGGGTCGGCCGGAGGGTGGTACTGCTGCAGTGGCCCTTGGAGATGGAGGGAGCACACAGCAGGGGAGGAGCTCGGGTTGCTGCAGGGAGTCGGGATGGCAGTCGCGGCGGTCGGGCCTGGCCAGTGGTGCGAGGGGAGTATGCTCGGGTTGCTCGGCCGCCTGTGGGAGTAGATGATCGTGGATGGTGGTGGTAGTGATGTATGAAGATGGTGGTGGTGGGAGTTGCAGTAGTGGGGATGGCCGGAGGAAATTTTAGGTGGAGGGAGGACTGTAGCGGCCGCCGGGGATCAGCTCAGTCGTCGGCCGGGGAACTAGGCCGCCGGAGCTCAGTATGTGGGGGTTGAAGATGGTGAGTTTCCCCCTCTTTCTTATTTTTTGAATTTCAAAAAATAATGAAGAAGGAAGAAGAAGAAAAGAAGGAGAAAAAAAAGAAGAAGAAAGGAAGAAGGAGAAGGATTTTAGGTTCCTACGTTGGAGGCTTGTGAGGAGGAGAGAGAGAGGTGGAGGTTTGCTTGGGGATTAGGGTTTTTCTAGGAAAGGGTGTTGATGTGACATATATAGGGAGAGGGAGGTGTGAATCTAATGGTGAGGATGGACCCAAAGAATGAGTGGTCCAGATTGAACATGAGGGAAATTAATTCATGAGGGAAATGAGGGTGAGAGTTTAGATAAAAATATTGGGTTCCCTCATTGTTTAAACAATTGGGTGTTGACACAAAGATGCAAATTTGCAATTTAGCCCCCTTAAATTTGGAAAATTGCACAAACACATAAAATGACGAAAATTTGGCGGGCGATTCGGTGTCCGGCGTTTTGTAGGGTCAGGGGGCGCTGTAAAATCGGTATGGGCTCAATTTACAGGGCACCGGAATTAATATGGAATTTCAGAATCAGATAAAATAGTATCCTCAAATTAATTAGAATTAAATGCAAGTTGTGTTCAACAATTAATTAGGAGTACATGGGGCCAAAATCAGGTCAGGTCATCAATACCAATAATGAAGTAGACTCAGAACAGGATATTACCCTAATTTGGGCCGCACGAAAAATAGGTCAAGATTGTCCCCAAATTTGATTGGAACGCACAACGATACAAAATAGGGATTATTTAAATAACGTCCACGACGATTTTTATGCGGCCAGAAATAATGCACAGGGAGCAAAATTATGAGTTGCAAAAATAGCAGAATGGAAGGCGGGCATGTCTAGGGCAAGATTGTGAAATTTGTTGGGAGACAAGAGTCAGGGTAGTGCTCCAAATATCGAAGCAAAGGCAATGCGCAAAAATATTAAATAAAATAAGGAAATAAATTACAATCTCCAAATATTAAATTCTAGATAAAATAATAAATACAGAACTCTATAATTCGGACAGGTGGTCATCTACTGGCTTCTAGGTCTAGTCTACTAGCTAAAATAAATGAGCACTGCATCTAATACTATATTTAATTACTCATCACACATAATTATTCAAAACAACAATTATCACGCAATTACTTAATTATAACGACCATAATATTAAATATTGTAAAAAGTCGAAAATACCCCTGTTTTCGGAATGTGGTAGTGACAATACCGACCACAAGAGCCTCAAGTACCTATTCACCCAACGAGAACTGAACCTCTGGCAGCGGCGCCGGCTAGAACTGATAAAGGACTATGACCTGACAATCGCATATACGCCGGGCAAGGAAAACGTCATTGCTGATGCTCTGAGTCCAAACTACGTGGGCTCGCTATCCATAGACAACTGTTTACTTCTATATCTAAAGGCGATGGGCATCAAGATTCGAGTTCGGCATCGAGGAGTGCAGCTGACACCATTCCATCTTGAACCGAGTTTGCGTGATAGATTCAAATCTGCTCAAAGGGCCGATCAGTACCTAATGAAGGTATGCGGGCTGATCTTGGTAGGGAAGACGTCCAACTTTGTGTCAAGCGAAGATGGGACCTTACAGATGAAAGAAACATTGTGCGTTCCTAGCGGCCCACTACTCCGAAGGGAAATTATGACAGAGGCACACTATGCAAAGTATTCCTTGCATCCGAGGAGTACCAAGATATATATGGACTCACGCAGGACCTTCTGGTGGCACGGTATGAAGCGAGATGTGGTGACCTTTGTGTCACAGTGTATGGCCTGTCAACAGGTGAAAGCTAAGCATCAGAGGCTCGACGGGGAGCTACAGAACCTCGCTATTCCTGAGTGAAAATGGGATAACATCGCTATGGATTTCATTGTGGGATTTTCGAAGACATAGTGAGGGCATGATGCAATTTGGGTCATAGTTGATCGTTTGACCAAATCTGCCCACTTCCTCCCTATCAAAGTTACTTGGAGCGTCGATCCGTTAGCACAGATTTACATTAACGAGATTGTCCGACTACACGGAGGACCTGTCTTAATTATCTCGGATTGTGACGGATGTTTCTTATCTCATTTTTGGACTAGCCTACGGTTTCCTTTGGGCACCAAGCTAAAGTTCAATATCGCATACCACCCCTAGAATGATGGACAGATGGAAAGGATGAATCAAATACTTGAAGATATGTTGCGACTGCATGCGATCAATTTGAGGACTAGTTGGGACACGCACTTCCGTTGGCGGAGTTCGCGTATACCAACAGTTACCAATTGAACATCCAGATGACACTGTATGAAGTGCTCTATGTGTCACGACCCAATTTCGTAAAATCAATTGAGGCGTCCCCCAAATCATGACCGCCGTACGGGCCTGGGGTTGCGCCTGCACAAGGCTTTAATGATTTGCATATCAAGCACATATTCAGAGTACGCAGATAAATTGAAACACAAATTTAAAACATGAAAAAGTTCTCTTTATTGATAATGAATATCTATTACAAACTCCTGAACGAGTGCTAATATGCCGAACGACTTACAAAAGATATGACTCAAAATGAGATAGCAGTCCTGTACATTACATCCCTTTATAAACTCAAAATGATAAAGACCTCCAGGCTGGAGGATAGCTTTGCCACGGAGCTGCATTTGTGTATAAAGAGTTGTATCTTCGGACTTCAAAAGGCTTCGAGGGCGCGGTGAAGATGCGCCAACAGCTGGACTGGATCGGGAAGACGACTTTGGCTCCTCGCTCGGTTCGCCTTGGTGCGGAGAACCTATTTCAACGAGGGTCAGCATATCGAAACATGCTCGTGAAGGCGAGCTAGCCGAACTATACCAATCAACACGTTATTTTAATGAAGCATGCATATTTGTGGGTTTCTATCTTGCCTTAGTTCATTTATAAGTAAGCAGCATATAAAATTTACTGAAATGAATGTGCCACCGTTCGGTGGATTTTACCTGCCCGTCTGAATTACCTGTACAATACTTACCATGCCTTCCCTGCCACGAAGACACAAGTTAGTATGCAACAGGTTTAAATATACAATGGATCACTTGCGTATGCCAATAAGGACACTAGTCATAGACGAGAATGGTTTGTAGCGAAAGTACAGTGGTTGCTCCAAGCCATTCCGTCTAGTACAGTTGACTATACAGTAGGGTTCCGTCCGGACCGGATCGGTGCCAGTGCCCCAGCGACCGTCCACAGAAACCAGTTACCTTATGCACAAGTTGTCCGTGATCGAACAGTACGTTGCTAAGTTAACAGTTCATGCAGTTGAGGCAAACAGTAGTACGGGACAGTCGGTATTGCATGATTCATTTAACATAGCCTCATTGAACAGTTTAATGCATACAAGATATTCCCTACTTAGCACAATTTATAGAACAGTTATAAACGAACTAGCGTACAGTATGATAACAGTTCACATATTTGATTGACAAGCATAAGAACCAATCTATCCTCTTTTATCTTGGTTTCTTTTATTATTACTAGGTATCGTTTGATCGGGGCATAGAAGAGTGCAGATTTATTAGATGTGAAGCTTGGAAGTAGGGCTAACTAATTGGGTTGGTAGCCACTCACTTAGATTGATGGAAGGAGAAGGAAAGAGGCACTTCATGACTCCGCTCGTAAGCCGCCTACTGCTCGTTCACCTGCGCACGAACAACTCGATTAATACTTCTTCCTCTCTTTCCAATCTCAGAAATAAAGTGCAAGTCAATGAACGAAAACAATGAAAACCATCGAAACCGTTCAAGGAAAACAAGCAAATCCCAAAACCAACTCAAAGTACGAAAGCAACAAGCGACATCAAAAACCGAGACAATAAAAGATAGCAGCGGAGAGGTCCCTCCTGACTCTACCGCTAAGCCGATCCTTGAGGCACGGTCCACTGAATATGAGAATCGATTTCGAAGAAACAAATCCATAACGAGGATGAGTTCTTAATTCAATCTATTCCGATCAAACGATACCGTCTTGTGTTTCTTAGCCGTGCTCTCCGCACCGGGAGAACGGGGCGCTACATCCTACCCAACTAATTGGAAGTTTCGTCCCGAAACTTAAGAATAGGACCTACCGTTAGGGAGCATTTCGTTGCGGGCGACGGTTAAGGCGGCTCAGTGGACAGTCACGAACGGTATGGTTTGCTTCACCGCAAACTAAACATAACACAAGTTTCAGGCGGCACTTATCTATTGCGTGCCCTGGCCGCCTACAGAAATGGCATACTTTGTCTAACCTTTCTCCATGCTTGCCACCGTTGTTCGGACGCTTTGCAGCGTTGTTTCCTCTGTCGTTGCTTTGGCGTTTGTGATTGTAGGTATGCACAGCGCCGGCAGGAACGTGAGGATAGAGTGGTTCAAGCGACAGGGCATGATTCATGACTTCACGCATCGTACGATACTGAGGAACGACTACGTGCGAATGGATGGCAGGGCGTAGTCCACCTTCAAACCTTCTGGCTCGACTCACTGCATCAGGTAAATAGGCCCTAGCGAATTTGGAGAGTCGGTTGAATTAGGCGGAGTACTCCTTAACTATCATGCTGCCTTACCGCAGCTGCACGAACTCATTTTCCATTTGACGTTGTACTGGAGGGGGTACAAACTCCTCTTCGAACGTGGCACGAAAAGTCGTCCACGATATCGCCTCCTCTCGGTGATCAAATTGGAGAGATCGTCGATGCACGTCCCACCAATCGTGTGCGTTGAGGCGGAGCTGTAGTTGCACGCAGGCGATGCGCTTTTCTTCGGGGACCTCTAGCAGAGCGAAGTGATCTTCAAGTTCGGCCAACCAATCTAGAGCTACGACTGGGTTCTCAGTCCCGTTGAATGGGGTATTGCAGACTTTCTTGAAGTGGCCAAAGTCGAAGGCAGTCACGTCCCTCGTCCTTGGAATTTGTGGCATCTCTACTTCAAGCATGGGCTGTTCCACCGGAGTCGTTGCTGTTGCGGCGGAATGGTTGGCAGCCAAAGTCTGAACGATCTGCTGCAGGGTATCTACCTGCTTCTGTTGGACTGAGAATCGCGCTTCTATATTGTCTTGAAACTTGAGCTGACTCTCTTCCGCTCGCTTCTCGGCCCGTTCGTAGCGAGCCTCGTCCCTTTGTTGGTTTTTCTCCAACATCCGCAATATTTGCTGGACGGGATCGATGCTTGGCGTGGCTCGCTGGCTCCTTGAACTTCCCGAAGTGCCCGAACTACTTCCTTGGCCTTGCATTTCGTCCGGTGTTTGTGCTGCAGATTGCGCTGGAGCCACTCCTTCAAAAGAAGGTAAATTACATTAGGATCATAATGTATTATGGACTTATTGCATGAACGTATCTCATTTTGGCCTAGCGAGTTCAAGAGTTCGTACAGGAATTTGATCGTTAAAGGAACTTTTCCAGCACGAAGTCTAAGGAACTTGAATCTGTGCTCTGATACCACTATATCACGACCCAATTCCGTAGAATCAATTGAGGCATCCCCCGAATCGTGACCGCCGTGCGGGCCTGGGGTTGCGCCCGCACAAGGCTTTAATGATTTGCATAGCAAGCACATTTTCAGAGTACGCAGATAAATTGAAACACAGATTTGAAACATGGAAAAGTTCTCTTTATTGATAATGAACATCTATTACAAACTCCTGAACGAGTGCTAATATGCCGAACGGCTTACAAAAGATATGACTCAAAATGAGATAGCAGTCCTGTACATTACATCCCTTTATAAACTCAAAACGATAAAGACCTCCAGGCTGGAGGATAGCTTTGCCACGGAGCTGCATTTGTGTATGAAGAGTTGCAGCTTCGGACTTCAAAAGGCTTCGAGGGCGCGGTGAAGATGCGCCAACAGCTGGACTGGATCGGGAAGACGACTTCGGCTCCTCGCTCGGTTCGCCTTGGTACGGAGAACCTGTTTCAACGAGGGTCAGCATATCGAAACATGCTGGTGAAGGCGAGCTAGCCGAACTATACCAATCAACACGTTGTTTTAATGAAGCATGCATATTTGTGGGTTTCTATCTTGTCTTAGTTCATTTACAAGTAAGCAGCATATAAAATTTACTGAAATGAACGTGCCACCGTTCGGTGGATTTTACCTGCCCGTCTGAATTACCTGTACAATACTTACCCTGCCTTCCCTGCCATGAAGACACAAGTTAGTATGCAACAGGTTTAAATATACAATGGATCACTGGCGTATGCCAATAAGGACACTAGTCATAGACGAGAATGGTTTGTAGCAAAAGTACAGTGGTTGCTCCAAGCCATTCCGTCTAGTACAGTTGACTATACAGTAGGGTTTCGTCCGGACCGGATCGGTTCCAGTGCCCCAGCGACCGTCCGTAGAAACCAGTTACCTTGTGCACAAGTTGTCCGTGATCGAACAGTACGTTGCTAAGTTAACAGTTCATGCAGTTGAGGCAAACAGTAGTACGGGACAGTCGGTATTGCATGATTCATTTAACATAGCCTTATTGAACAGTTTAATGCATACAAGATGTTCCCTACTTAGCACAATTCATAGAACAGTTATAAACGAACTAGCATACAGTATGATAACAGTTCACATATTTGATTGATAAGCATAAGAACCAAGTCTATCCTCTTTTATCTTGGTTTCTTTTATTATTACTTGGTATCGTTTGATCGGGGCATAGAAGAGTGCAGATTTATTAAATGTGAAGCTTGGAAGTAGGGCTAACTAATCGGGTTGGTAGCCACTCACTTAGATTGATGGAAGGAGAAGGAAAGAGGCGCTTCACGACTCCGCTCGCAAGCCGCCTACTGCTAGTTCACCTGTGCACGAACAGCTCGATTAATACTTCTTCCTCTCTTTCCAATCTCGGAATAGAAGTGCAAGTCAATGAACGAAAACAATAAAAACCATCGAAACCGTTCAAGGAAAATAAGCAAATCCCAAAACCAACTCAAAGCACAAAAGCAACAAGCGACATCGAAAACCGAGGCAATAAAAGATAGCAGCGGAGAGGTCCCTCCTGACTCTGCCGCTAAGCCGATCCTTGGGGCGCAGTCCACTGAATATGGAAATCAATTCCGAAGAAACAAATCCATAACGAGGACGAGTTCTTAATTCAATCTATCCTGATCGAACGATACCGTCTTATGTTTCTTAGCTGCGCTCTCCGCACCGGGAGAACGGGACGCTACACTATGGATGCAAGTGTCGATCTCCAATCTGTTGGGACGAAGTCGGCAAGCAGTAGGTACTCGGGCCAGAGCTGGTGGAGCAGAAAGTTAGGAAAGTTTGCTTGATTCGAGAAAGACTCTGTGCTGCATAGAGCCGACAAAAGAGCTGTCGATGCTCATCGTAGACCTTTGGAGTTTATGGTCGGGGATCATATCTTCTTAAAAGTAACACCAATGCGTGGGGTGATGTACTTCGGTATTAAGGGCAAATTGAGTCCTAGGTTTATTGGACCCTTTGAGATACTGGAACGAGTGGCAGTTGTGGCATATCGAATTGTACTACCTTCCGCCCTGGCTGAAGTGCATAATGTCTTCCATGTCTCTCAACTTCAGAAGTATGTGCATGACCCGAATCATGTGGTTAGCTTCGAGCAATTGGAACTAAACATAGACTTATCGTACTCAGAAGAGCCTGTGCATATTTTGGATCGTAGGAGAAAGTGCTGCAAAACCGTATAATATCCTTGGTTCGCGTACTGTGGCAGAATAATTTAGTTAAGGAATCAACTTGGGAGATGGAGTCAGAGATGAAGGAGAAGTATCCTTCATTGTTCGTTTAGTCGAAGGTAAGGCCTTGTTCTTAAGTTTCGGAATAAAACTTTTTCTTAGTGGTATATTATGTAGTGCCTCAAATTCCAATCCGACCGGGATGTGCACTATATAATTGGGCTTGTTGCTAGTCTGTTTGAGTCATAGTTTAGAGTTTAGATCTTCGACATCCTCTTGCCATGGACGAAATACGATGATCCTTTCCAACTCATGGATAGGCCTCTATTGAAACATGTCCAATAGTTTTGTGTTTTGTTGCTTGGTTTTCTTGCTGTCACTTTGGGATTTTATTTTGGTGTTGCTTTCGATTTGCTTGGTTTTCACTGTTCGCTTTCTTGCTTGGAGCTTTAATTCTTAGAGAGTTCGAAAAGAAGGATAGGCAAAGGATTCTAACTCGGTGCTCGTGCTATTACAGGTCCGCGTAACTAACGTTTGATCGTCACTAGGCGGGACTCCTTCTTTCAGCACTTTCCCTTAACCAGTGAGTGGTTCGGACCCTTCTTTCCTACTTCTTCACGTCCATATCTCTAATATTTCAAATGTTCAATCGATGATACCCGGTTGAACACCTAGGAAATCTTTAGCCACAATGCATACCAGCCACTAAGAAAGGAACATAGGAATTATAGACTATACTTGTATTCATAACACCTTATAAATACGAGCTTCTTTATAAAGGAATTAGGTTATCGGTTGTGGCCTGGTGCCTCGGATAGAGTTTGGACCCAGGGGATACCAAAATCAGAACACGAGTTGAGAACATATGAACTATCACATAAGTATATATATTGCTGCTTTACTTCTTCTGTTTTATTTCATACATTATATCATATTTGAACTGTTCATGCATTTGCATGGTCTAGGACAACTTGTGCACAAGGTATGGCATTTCCTCGAAATGGTATTTTGGGGCACTGGAACCGTATGAACCCGGAAGGAAATATTTGATCGTTCTTGTAACGATGCATTGCGGGACCTTCAGTAGGGCTTCTTACCCGGGCTGACAGGGCGCATCACAATGCTTTGGATAAGTCCCCATGGTGTCGATCACACTAATGACCGTATAGAATAGAACACATGCTAATTTATTATCTTGTGCAGATGGTAAGTATACTTGTATTTTATTGTAGGAAAGGCGTGCATCGGTTGACTAAGCAATCGATGTACTTGATGGATTCAATGTTATTTTTATTCCTATCAAAACATGCAACTGATATTAACTGAATTCACTCAGTTCTCTATAGAAAGACCATCTTAATGCATGCTCGCCCCTAATAAGCAAGTATCGATTTAGTCAAGTGGGTTTGTCCCGCTCACCAGTACAGATGAGTACAGACCCACGATGTAGGCAACTATTTCAGGCACTCAGGCGGTGCAACGCTAGTGGATAGACGATGAGGCATTAGAAGCTCTACTATTTTGAAGTATAGTTAAAGTTAGTTCATTTTGGAGGCATGGATTTTCAACCAATACAAGGGCATAATGTATGAACGACGAGGCCTATCTGATGGAGCACGCCCTGCCTTTTTAGTTTTTCATTAGTAATACAAACCAAGTAGCCGAGAGGCGTATCAAATTAAACTCTATGTAAATTACTCTGAATTATCAATGAAAAGCATGTTTCTTCCTATACATGTGTTCAACTATCTGTGAATTAGTTTTCTAACTTATGTTTTCAAATGGGTTCATATCACTGCACGTTCTTGCCTTGTGCGAGCGTAACTCTAGGCTCGCATGACATAATGTCCCAGCTAGGACAATCGGTTCCATAAAGGATCCAGCGAGGACGATTGACCCTTTCGGGATCGGGACATGACAGACTGGATCCATGTAAATATGATCATGCCCTCCATGTTACATCATTGATTCAAATATGTGGATGGTCAGGGGGTAGTCCAAACGGAGTTTCCAGATGTTGATCCCTTTAAAGGAGTTAAATCTTATTACTCTGACTCAACCTTGTATAAACTAGAGTATCTCGTAGAGGATTCTAGTGACGAAGCTGAAGTCGATTCAGCCCAAGATTGTCCTCTTATGATACACTTAAAGAATCGAACCAGCATAGCAGATCCAATGGTAGTAGACCTTTGAAAATTACTTGCTAATGCAAGAACTGACCATCCATTTATGGTAGAACTCTCTATCCCACATAGCACAATAGAGTCACTCATTGTCAATCTCCATCGCAAGGATTACCTTAATCCTTCCCTACTACTTATGATTAATCTTACCAAGGATGCAGCCGAAGCTAAGGTTGGTGATGTACTAGCATCGCCTGATATTGACCAAATTAGTGATATAATTCCTGACGAATACTTCTTGTACCTTCTCAGTAAAGGCATCGCTTTGAACTACTCAGATGTTCATCTGTCTCGAGCAAACTTCCCAGATGCACTACGTTATCACAAACCTCTATGTGTACTAGTTTACCAAACATGGACTCCATGTCTTTGTTACAAGGATTCATATCTCCAAGTTTTATCACAGAAAAAGGGAGATAACCTGATAATCTTTGGAAGAGCTAATCCTTTTAAAGATTTACTAACTAAGGAACCTGATAAAGACTCAAGCAAAATGCAGATCTATCATTATAGTTAACCAGCTAAGAACATCATTTAGAAAATGGGTTATTATCTTAAAAGTGATAGAGGTCTCAACTTCGGCAAAGGATAATGCCTACCGCTGTACCACTTTGTTCCAAAAGACCAATCTAAAACCTACTATCAGAGTACTTATAGTAGTCTTGGTTATGTTACTCCTCCTACAAATCCTAAAAGCTCAAAAACAGAAAATAAAATTGACTCACATTCATTAGAATCTTTCACTTAGGATTCTGATGGCAGTATCAGTGAAGTCTTTAAATAAGCATTGTTAATCAAATGGTGTCAGTGGACCAAGTTGAACAAGGTAATCAATTACTTGAACCTTTCGAGGTTAATCCATGGGCTCAAGAAATAGAATCACAATGGTAGTTAAGGTTTGAGAATTAGAACCACCCACTAAAAAAATTATTAAAGTTGACCTTGGGAAGAGATCGCTTACTAAACCAATTTTTAACAGTAAAAGCCTTTCTGATGAAGAGAACCAATCTCTTATAAAGCTCATAAGAGAATATATTGATGTTTTTGCCTGGAGTTATGTGGATAGGTTAGTTTTAGATCCTCAGATAGAAATTCATCGACTGAATATGTGCCAAAATGCTAGACCCATAAAAAAATAACAATGACGGCTTCGTCCAAATATTATGGAAGATTTTGAAGCCGATGTTTAAAAGCTGATAGCAAGTAGCTTCATTCGTAAAGAACAATACCCCAACTATTTAGCCAATGTTGTCCTAGTCATGAAAAACCTGGAAAGATCGAGTTTGCATTGACTACCAGGATCGAAACGCAGCTTGGCCTAAAGACGAATGTTCTCTTCCAATCACCAATTTAATGATCAATAACTCTTGCGACTTCGAGCTAATATCTTTTATAGATGGATTCTTAGACTATAATTAGATGAAGATAATTCTGAAAGATGAGAAATACATATCATTATGAACATCATTGGGGGTATTTTGCTATACGGTGATGTCCTTCGGATTAAAAAATGAAGGTGTGACATACCAAAGAGCTATAAGCATAAAATTTTATAAATATTTATAAAAAATGGTGGAATGATACGTAGACGACATTGCTATCAAAAATTATTTCAAGGGCGATCAACTACAAGACTTGATAATGATATTCAAATTGATATGTGCACATCATCTCAAGAGGAGTCCAACTAAGTCTTTCCTAAGAATCTCCAGTGCTCAGTTTCTCGGGTTCGTTTTAACATCCAAGGGCATCATCTTGACCCTGACAAAGTCAAAGCGATACTTGAAATGTTTCCTCCAAAAAATCTCAAAGTATTATGAGGTCTTCAAGGAAGATTGGCATATATAATAAGGTTCATATAGAATCTCTTTGGGCAATGCCATCCGTTCATCCATCTCATGAAGAAAGGTAAAACTTTTGTTTGGGAAAACCTTTTCTATTATACGTCCGTGTAGAAGCATGGAAAAAGCTGAGTCTATGTGCATACCAGCTCTATACTGAGCTACTTATTCATGATAGTTTGAACCAATGAAGTCAGCATTATGCGCCCATGTCTATGTGCGTCGGGTAAGAAAACAAAGAACTTCAAATATTATGTAAAGAGGGCTATGCGCTAGAATTTATGTAACGAGCACAGTGATTTTTTGGAAGGCTATGCGGTAAGGGACATAGGCGCATACTACCAAGCCGCATAAGTCGGTCTGACACTGCATTAAAAGATGCGTTGCTCTGTAATCAGATGACAGTTATGCATAAAACATCAACGCTTACGTCAGCGTAATAATTATATTTGTCTGTATACAACAGAGCATCGTCAGGTGGCACTATACAACGAGTACCTATGCGCTTGACCATGAAAGCACATACAAATACTTGCACTTCTATCTCTCCTTATCTTATGTGGCAGAGCAGTGACTATGTGGCAGAATGTTACGAAGCCGAGAAGATTATGCGCATTTAATATGCGAATATTTAACTTTGCATTTAAGGTGCATACGTTTCAAATTACAACCACCGCATTAATGTGAGATTTTGAACCGTTGTAACGCATGACACGTATCGGGTAGACCGTGATAGGCGCATGCATTCAGATACGCTTTATACACTATAGTTTTTGCAAACTCCTATGTGTAGGAATATTTTTATGTTCTAGAAGTCAAAAATAGTATATTTTCGTATTCGATGCGCACATAGCCGTTACAGTTAGAATGGATGTAAATAGTTGGGATATGTGCTTCCGAATCAAAAAAAGTTTACTATTGAGCCCAATTTTTGCCCAAGTTTTCTTGTATGCCAAAGTTAGTAATTTCCCTCAAATCATCATCTTTAGATCGTCAACGAAGTAAAGAAGTCAGCTATAATACTTGATCTCCTTTAGTACATTTTCCCAGATCTTTTTTTTGCACTTAGAGTTTTAGTATCACATTCTTTGCACTTTGTTTTCTTAAAAAACAATAAATAATACATTCTTTTTGCAATATAAACAAAAATAACGACTCTGATGGGTACATCTTTCTCTTTTGACGAGAAAGAAGTGACGCAATCTAACAGCACAAAGATAGGCTCTACTCAAAAGATGTTGGTCATATAATTCGACCAACAAGCTTTAGAAGAAATGCTCGCGGGGGATAACTTAAGTCCCTCACCAAGGATGGCGAAGCCGAAGTACTCCCGCAAGACTTGGGTTCCAAAAGCACATGCTTTTAACACTTATATTGCAGAAGGCATGCCTCCTATGAAGGTATTGTTAGCCGCTGAGCCAATCTATGCATAGACCATGTCTATTTGGGCTACGCATAGCCAGAAGTCCATACAGAAGTGTCATGCGCACACTTCTCAAAAGACGCTCCAGTTGGCCATGACATCGACAAAAGTTCTACTACTGTGGGCAAAGCGATCCAAGGCTCCGCTAGCCCGCAGACTCAACCACGTTCTATGCGCAGAAAAAAGAAGAGGGCTCAACACTCAAGCCTTAGAAGTGGAAAATAATATGATGCCAAGGACTTGAATGTTAAGTCCTTTGGTCAGCCTATGAGCACTAAGCGAAGTGCATAGAAGAAGAGGAATTCAAAGGGGAAGAACAATGCTTACACGTATAAAAGGAAAAGATCCTATATATGCAACATATATTATGCATACAAATAATCATGAAGCTAAACCAAGTGCTCAAAAGCATCAGTGCATGCACAAGGAGAAAGGATCTATCTTAAGTAGGATTTTCTACCCCAACGATCCTATGTGCCAAGGCTCTGGAGTTAGGAATGATATGGACTCTCTTTACTATGCACTGATGAGTGCTAAGTTGAGAAAGTCCAAGGCAGTATAAGCCATGCATGCTCAAGCTACTGCTTACGATGCTAAACCACATGCGTCATTCACAATCTTGTGCATTGCTGTGCAGACTGGATGTTTCATGCGCTTAGTCACCATGTGTCACACATGGTGCAATAGTAGACCCATGCGCAAAGCTTAGTTATGCATGGGAAATGGGTCTATTTCATAATTCTTCTATAAAAAAACCTAGGCACATGGGTTTCCAATGCGTATAAACTAGGTCATGGAGCACCAGCCTTGCATACAAACCTATGCTTAAATACTGTTTATGTGCATGAAGTGGGTTTAAAGGCAAAATTTTCCTCATCTATCCTACGTGACACACTATGTTACAAATGTAAGGAGGACTACTACTACGCACACGATGACTTTTTAAGTGCATCATTGTGCAAGTATAGTCATCAACTGTTGATGTGCCAAAGTAGTAGATACTCAACCAAAGCAGTCTGTATTTCAGTGGCTGTGTCATACTGCAACAACTCGACAGTGTTTCAGGAAACAAGTACAAGATGATGCAAATGAAGAAGATTTTTCCTTTGCCTCGTGTTACGTACGCATCTTGAGGGTCTTCTCCTGGGAGACCTAACCTGTCAGGCCTTAGTCCCAAAAATATACAGGACCAGGCCAGATGGAAATGGTCACCTATGCACCAAGCGGACTCCAGTCCAGCTTAAGTACATATAAGCTATCCAGGTCATAATAACTATACATTTAAAACATCTAAATACATCCACAATACTAACTATGAACTATCTAAAACAAAAAATAAACAATAGAGGAATAATAAGGTAGCTTCTAAGTATACCTGAATAAAAAAAACTATTCCCCAACACTCCCACGAAAAGCAGCTTAGCAAATAACCTGGAAGAAACCAGATACTTAGAGGGACGTAACAAGATACGTAATATACATATCGAATGATAAACAGTAAATACAAACAAGA
Organism: Iris macrosiphon; assembly: GCA_036927795.1. Taxonomy (NCBI): domain Eukaryota; kingdom Viridiplantae; phylum Streptophyta; class Magnoliopsida; order Asparagales; family Iridaceae; genus Iris; species Iris macrosiphon. The sequence continues at coordinate 83,505,232 of JAYESA010000014.1, read as the reverse complement.
GAGTGTAGGACCGTAAGGTAACTCTGGGGGGTGAATAGAGTACAGTGGAATAATTTATCCAATAAAAAATTATCTGGAGTAAAGGCAGCTACCAATTAATAGAAATATGTAAAACATATATATAGAGAGAAGTAAAGTTGAGAGAAAGCAAATGCAAACACCTTGATGTATACTGGTTTTCATCTGAGAGGACTAATCCAGTCCCAAGAACTCGTTCTCGAAGTTTTATCCACTATAATCACAAATAGTGAATCACAAGCCTGGATTTGAAGGCTTTTCATTTCTTTACAACCACAAGATTTGATACGAAGGTTGCTGACTTTAAAGCTAGAGAGAAAACTTCCTAAGCCAAGCTCTAACAACTCTGACAGACTTTGTTACGACCCGCACCCGGTGTAGGGATGCAAGTCGGGAACAACGCCCAGCCTATGCCGCATAATCGATATTATAACACTTTTGGGTAATCTATCTAATCAATATAATAAGCCACCAATAATATCAATATACTCAATCACAGATATAAGATGGAGAATAGCACGATTAGGATAAAAGAATAGAATAGCCACAATACAACTCATGAATCAAAATGATAACATCAATGAGTCAAAGAAATTACTAAACAATAAGCTGAAGACAAATCCAGTACAAGAGAATAACTAAACATCTAAGCTATGAGCCCCGGGTTATTTGTCTCAGTCAGGATGAGTCCCTCTTGAGCTAGGGTCTCTGACTCTAAGCCCATAACATCTTGAGGACCGTAATGAGTAGGGTACCACTCCTCATTATCATCTGAAAAAAAATATCTAGTCAAGAAAGGAGGAGGGTACATCTCTAACAACAGTTCTTATCAATGATATAAACTATATAATAGTAAATAGGTATGAATATACAAGATGCAACAATAGATACAAGAGATATATAATAAAATAAATACTGGGAATAAATACAAGAATGAATAATTTGACAATGAGCAGGAATACTAATGACTAAGTGAGTGAGTACCAGCTTTAACATGTGATCGGCTTGGGTACTTGATACAAGATTTATGGCCTGGCTAATCATACAAGGACAGTATGATCATATATCTACACTAAATACTCTCCAACCCCTACTGGTATAGTGGATCCAACCATGGTACGCTATGGCACAGAATTCTCTAGGAAGGCAGCAAGTCTTCCCGAGAATCAGTGTCTGTACATATAAAAGAAGAATAATAAAACAAGGCTTGCACAAGATACACCATATATACCGAGGAATAATATCTTATGACGAGATCCAGATATACCAATCCGTGTAACCATCATGTCAAAAAATCAAGGATATCTACACTAGATACAATGAACATAGAGGATATCATAAATAAAAAACTATCAGAGAATGTACTCGCCTGAAACATGGTACAAAGTATCACAGATATCCGATACGGCACCTCGAATATCTAAATAGGGAATATAACAACAATACAAGGTTTCGTAATAAAAATAAGTTAAACTAGTCAACATCTAGGTCTAAAAGCCATTTCTAAGTCAAAATAGTAAAACTAGGTCAACTCTAAGTCAAATCAGTCAAACTTGATCAAACTACCTATTTCTAGGTTGCATGAGTGTATCTCTATGATATTGTGTTCATACACTAAGAATCTAGGCCATACAAGCTAAATCTAGGATACTAAGTTACCGTATCGTAAGATACGCAAACAAGAGATATAGAAATAGCATATATGCATACACAAGCAATAATATATATATACTAATCCTAATTACAAATGCTAAGTGGATATATTGGCTTTGAACCAATGCGGTATCGTACCACTAAACCTCTATCTCGATACCCAACTCTAATACCTTGAGTAACACTCAATACCTTGACACTTACCTTGGTATTTCAAGGTAATATCAACTCTAGTATATAATAACTACCCAACTCCTAACTATATACTAATACATATATATCAATCTAATATAACTTCTAGTATATACAAATACCAACTACTAGTATTTACTAATATGATTATCAGATACTAATTACCATGCTACACTAACCATCAATGCAACTAATACATATACCCATATATACATACATACCTACAAATATAAATATACCTAGCTAGATATGTATAAGTAGTATATATATAGCTATAACTTACTAATTAATCACAAGTATATACGTATAGCTACTCACTAAACTAGATAACTTAACTAACTATCAACTAGCTAATAACCAAAAATGTTAACTAACGACTAACTAGATAACTAATTCAATAGATAACTAACTATCAAATAACTAACAGGCCATACTACCTAGCTCTGAAACATGCTGGAACTGCTGCTGATACTGGACAATGCTGTGTTGCTCGTGCTAAGCACTGAAACACTGTCGCTGTGCTGCAGCCATGCTGCCTCGCTGCTGCAGCTGCTAGTGCAGCCTCAAGCCCTAGCTGCTGCTGCTCCATGCTATGGTTCTTGCTACTGCTGTTGTTGCCTATGCTAAGCATTGGAATATTGTTGCTGCTGCTGTATGTTGCCTCTTGTAGTGTAATTGCATGCTGCTATGACTGATGCAAAGTCGCTGTTAGCTGCTCGCTGTGTGCTCGATTTAATCACAGAACACACCTCCGACCCCCTTCCAACACACATAAACACAAACTCACACAAGCACTTGAATGCACAATACTTATATATATATATATATATGTACACACAAACATAGACAATCAAGTAAACATACCCTCATTTATACCAATATATATATATATATATATATATATATATATATAAAATTATACACATACATATATATGTACCTACACACATGTACTTATAGATATAGTATCCCATACATATACACATAGGTAGATATAACACTCCCTCTCATACATATATATAGATATAGTAGCATCATACACATAAATACATATATATAATATACATCTATACATATAGCGCAACTATCACAATAGTTATATATATATATATATATATATATATATATATATATATATATATATATATATATATATATATGTGTGTATATCTACATATATATATAGATACATATGCATATATATACTTGATATTTTAGTACACATAACTACATATATATACATAACAATATATATAAATATATACATAGGAATACATCTATTACAAGTAGCTAAGAATAATAGAAATTGGATCTAGAAATAAAATCAAACAAACACGTGGAGTGCATCGCACCCGTATCACACTAGATCTATGATACACTTGCGATACGAGTCCACCACACAACCAAATGTACCCCGAAGGACACGAGCAAGTCTAAAATACTATATATATGAACAATTCGAAGAAGAAAATCTATATCTACGTGTCCGTGTCAAAATATGATATGGACAAGCCCCGTATCGGAGAAAAAATCTCCAAATCAACATGTATCACCAAATTATTGGGATACGACCTACACGTATCTAACTATGGTTATAATACTAGCCACAAACAAACAAACAAACACATGTCAATTTAGTTTATATGACCAATTGACAAATACAACAAGTGTCAATCTCGGAATTCCCCTAAAATTGACACAAAAAGCACCATAACTTTCTTAATAAGCCTCCTATGGACATAATTCTAATTCCTATGGGTAGCCTATATATATGGGGTGGTTTCTCATGAATAAATCTTATATTTAGAACCTAATTAAAGAGAGAAAATTGAATTGTACAGATTGGTAGATGGATTCCCAATGCAAACTCCAAATTTGATGAAATTAGCCTTCAACTTGTAGATCTTTGCTCCTCTTTGTAGATTCTTGCTTCCTTCTTCTAGATCTTTGCTCTAATAGTCTCCAATGGTAATTTATGAAGAAATTAGGATCAAATTTGGTAGGGTATTGATGTGGGAATGAAGGAATTTCGTTGAGAAAAATTTTAGATCTAGATTTGAAATAAAAAGAGGAGAGATAAACTTTTCCCCCCTCTTTGTATAGGCCGGCCACTTGACCCCCTCCCCAAGTCACTATGTAATATTCATTATACCCCTTGGGACCTCTCATAAAGAAATAATTAAGGAGGAAAGGTTCTAGTCTAATAGTTTTAAATAAACTAATCATCCTCCTAATAAATGGGCTTCTAATTGGGCTCAATTCTAACTAATTGCAAATATTGGTCCATGAGTCTAAACTAAACTAGTTAGGTCCACTAACACAAGTCCAAAATAATAAACTAACATTTAACAATAATTCAATAGTACAATAAATAATTATTCAATATGCACAATATTTAAATAATTATAAAATTACCAAAGTATCCTCTCCTAGAAAATATGGTAGTGACAAGTCTACCCTCCTTAAAATAATTTCGTCCTCAAAATTCAAAGACGAAAACTACCCGCAGAAAATAACAGAACAGAGCAAAAGAACAAAGTATAACTAGGAAAGAACATACCTTAAGGCACAAATAAATATGGATAACGCTCTCGCATTTCATCCTCTCTCTCTCCCAGGTAGACTCCCCCGGAGAGTGATGTCTCCATATGATGCATACCAAGGGAATAGTCTGGTTTTTCAACACCTTCTTTCTCCAATCCAGAATCTCGACTGGCTGCTTTGGATAGCTAAGAGTAGGGCCCACATCTATCTTTGAGTGATCCAATATGTGACTAGGATCTGCCATGTACCGTCTCAACTGTGACACATGAAATACGGTGTGCACTTCCTCCAATGCAAGTGGAAAGTCTTGTCTGTAAGCAACTACACCGACCCTCTCGAGAATAGTGAAAAGTCCGATGAATCACGGACTAAGCTTTCCGCCTCCACCGAAGCAAATTATGCCTCGTGTCGGAGAAATCCTCAGAAATACCAAACCACTAACCTAGAACAAAACACAACCTTAAGAACTTAATCTATAACAAACAACTAATAACAAGAACAAAACAAAAATCTAAAATTATACCTCAAACTCCAAAGGTCTCCGGTGGCTATCGGCCCAATGTCACCGTCTGTCCAACACCACTCAAAGTCTATCTATGATCAACTTAACCTTCTCTGCTGTATCCATAACCATCTCTGGCCCTAGCAAAACACTCTCTCCAACATCGTTCCATGACAAGGGAGTACGACATCTCCGACCGTACAGAGCCTCAAATGGTGACATCTCTATACTAGCCTGGTAGTTGTTATTGTAAGCAAACTCTACCAAATGGAGATAGTCCTCCCAAGAACCCCCAAAATCTAGTACACAAGTGTACAACATATTCTCGAGAGTCTGAATAGTCCTCTCTGACTGCCCATCTGTCTGGGTATGATATGCAGTATTGAACTTGAGCTGGGTACCCAAACTTGTCTACAAACTGCTCCAGAAATGAGAAGTTAAACAACTATCTCGATCTGAGACTATGCTGATGGGAACTCCATGTATCCTGGCGATCAGACTCACATACATCTCTGCCAGCTTCTCCGTAGACAAACCCACTTTGAAAGGCAAAAAGTGAGCCGACTTGGTCAACTTGTTAATGGTGACCCAAATCGCATCTTTTTTTTCTGGAGATCATAGAAGTCCGAACACAAAATCTATAGTAATATGCTCCCACTTCCACTCTGGATAGGTAATGGCTGAAGTAAACCTCCTGGCCTATACCTCTCGGCTTTCACCTTCTGGCACACTAAGCATCTGGATACAAACGGTGCCACTTCCCTTTTCATGCCATACCACCACACACTCTATCGTATATCCCGATATATCTTGTTGGCACCTAGATGTATGGAATACTGAGAGCGATGCACTTCCTGTAATACATCCTCACGCAGCTCTCCACTAGGCACACACTATCTAACACTACGCCGCAAAGAACCATCATCTACAATGGTGAAATTATCCTCCAATCCTGCTCTCACCTGAGCTCTGATGCTCCTCAAAGATACATCCTCATAATAGGCTACCTTGATCCTGTCCATCAACTCTGAGTGTATCTATAATCCCTATATCTGTATAGCCAACCCAGGAACTATCGCCTCAATGCCCAAGCTCTCCAAGTCCTCCAACAAATATCGATCCCGTGTTAAGAACATAGCTACCGGATACCTGCTCAAGGTGTCGGCAACTACATTAGCTTTCCCAGGATGATACTGCAAAGATATGTCAAAATTCTTCATCAGTTCCAACTACCGACGCTGCCTCATGTTCAACTCCTTCTGCGTGAAAATATACTTCAAGCTCTTGTGGTATGTGAAGATCAGCACACGCTCTCCGTATAAATATTATTTCCATAACTTTAGAGCAAAGATGACTGCTGCAAACTCTAAATCATGGGTAGGATAGTTCTTTTCATGAGGACGTAATTGTCGGGATGCATAGGCAATCACTTTCCCATTCTGCTAAAGAACATAACCCAAATCTTTTGTCGATGCATCACTATAAATAGTGAAACCTCCAGATCCTGATAGCAATGTCAAAATAGGAGCAAACGTCAATCTCTTCCTCAATTCCTTAAAAGCAACCTGGTAATCCTCCGTCCAAACAAACTCTACATCCTTCCTAGTGAGTCTGGTCATCGGCTCGACAATCCTCGAAAAATCTTGCACAAACTTCCTATAATAGCCTGCTAATCCCAAGAAACTCCTGATCTCTGCTACTGAACTTGTGGTCTTCCAAGACTCCACTACTGTGATCTTTTTCGGATCTACTAAAATACCATCACCAGTCACAACATATCCCAAGAACTCCACCTTTTTCAGGAAGAACTCACACTTGGACCGGGTCCTATATAGCTTCTCCTTCCTCAGCACAACCAACACAATCTACAAATGCTCCTCGTGCTCCTCCGGTGTCTTCGAGTATATGAGAATGTCATCGATGAACACCACCACAAATTTGTCAAGGTACTGATGGAACACCTTTTTCATCAAATTCATAAATACTGTCGGGGCATTAGTCAACCCAAACGTCATCACCATAAACTCATACTGGCCATACCGAGTCCGAAAAGCAGTCTTCGGTATGTCCCCTGGCTTCACTTTTACCTGGTGGTAGCCTAATCTTAAGTCTATCTTAGAAAATACCTTGGCACCACTCAACTGATCAAACAAGTCATTAATCCATGACAAAGGGTATTTATTCTTGATAGTGAGATTATTCAATGTCCTGTAATCAATGCACATGCGCACTGATCCATCCTTCTTCAGTAAAATTAATATCGAGGCTCCCCACGGTAAAGAACTCGATCTGATAAACCCCTATCCTGCAAGTCATTCACCTGCTTCTTCAGCTCGACCAGCTCGTTGTTGTTTACTCTATAGACATGCTGTAAAATTGGTTTTGCACCTGGCACCAAGTCTATAGAGAATTTAATATCTCGATCTGGCGGCAATCTTGACAATTCCATATGAAATACATCCAAGAACTCTTCTATCAACGGATGTGGCAACTCCTTGTCTTCCACCATAGCTCTACAAATAATGCATTTTTTTTGCTCTGTATCTCCTCTAGCAAACTCAAACTATGGCTCTCATGGCGGACCAAACAAAACTCTACCTCTTCTATAATCTATACAAGCACGATGCCTACTCAACCAATCTATCCCGAGTACAATATCGTAGCTCAGAAGTAGCATTACAAGTTAACACGCACTCAGCTCCCAGTCTCCCAGAGTAACTCTTCGATCCTTGCAAATATTATTAACCAGGATAATGCCTCCCCCGGTCATGATCTTGCAAGTCCTAAGCAAAGACTCAGCTACCAAACCATTCTTCAGAGCAAAAGAAATAGATACAAAACTATGGAAAGCAACACTATCAAACAAAGCTAAAGCTGGAATAGAATCAAGAAGAACAGAATCTGCGATAACATCTCTGGTGGACTCGTCCTCCTCGATCTTCATAGCAAACGCTCATCCCTGACATGCACCTCCCTGATGTTGATACTGGATATAACGCTGTTGCTGGATTGGAAGCGTCAATCCCCTTAGCTGTACTGTAGGTGGTCTCGCATGTTTCCTCGGAGATGGAGCTTCTCCCAGAACTGCACGACGAGGATTGGAAGGACACTTTCACAGTTGATGCCCTTCAGTACCACAATACAAACAAACTCCCAGCCTTCTCATGCAAACTTCCCAGATGTGGCCGTGCTTATTGCAGTAGCGGCAGAAAGCTTGTTGTAACTGTCTATGCTGCTGTAGTGCCTGATAAAATGGGGCCAATGCTAGAATCTAGTGCTGCTATGGCTGCTAAAAAGGTCTGAACTAGAAATAAGGATGCTTGGAAGATACTGTGCTGTTGTTTGCCCCCAGAAAAGAATTACGATCTCTGTTGGGCTTCAAACCCAACTTTCGCTCAACCTTGCGTGCCTCCGCAAGTATCTTCGAGTAGGTCTCATAAAAAATAGAATAAGGATCTTCACTTTTTAGTTTAGACCCTCGCTAAATCGAATAGCTCGAATCTCTGGCTCTCTCACCAAATACTCCACAAATCGGCTTAACCTGCCGAACTCTGCAGCGTATTCCTCCACAGACATGCTCTCCTGAATGAGGCTCTCAAACTACCTCCCTAAGTCTAACCTATCTACCCTAGAGAAGAACTTTTCTTGAAGAGGACCTCTAATACCTCCCAAGTTTGTCCTGCATTAACAAGAATTGGCTCATTCCTGAAGAAAGTGCAGGCGACATCGAGCAACTGAAGTCCTACCACCTCAACCTTCAGATCCTCATAAAGACAGGACACCCTCATGAGATGCTCAATGTCCTTAAGCCAATCATCAGCATAGACGATGCTCTCTGTCCCCTCGAAGACCCTATGTTTGGATAAACAAAGTTCATACAAAACTTTTGCTTATAAACGAGAAAAGAGAAAAGTACAAATAATCCTATAGGAGGATATTAAGTACAATAAAATAATTCTGGAAAAGTATTGCTATGGAAGTCTGATCTGCAGTCGATCACTTTGTTCCTTGGACTACACGATGATGAAGAAGTGATGTAGAAGAAGCTTTAAACTTTCTCTGAACTGAAGGCAAAAGCCGGCCAAAGGAAAGTTGCAAGTAGGATTAAATTCTTGTTGCCAAAGTTGTCAGCCAAAACCAATTTCCTCTCCCCTCTCTTCTTTCCTCCCTTTTACCCTGTAACTAGGGGCCTCTATTTATGGAGATCAATCAAGTAACTGCCTGGCATAAAAGCCAAATGACTGTCTTGTTTGCATAAAAGGCCAAACTAGTAAGAAGATTGCCTCCTTTACGCTGCAGTTATGACAACTGCTACCCATGTTCAAATAATCTTCTGAATCTGTGTATGACACGTATCCCTTTATAAGGTAACACGTATAACTACTTATCGAAGATCATGGCCAGCAAGCCATGTAGGTAACTGCCTGGTTGGCGTAAAAGCCAAATGACTGTCTTGTTGGCATAAAATGCCAAACTGTGAAGAAGATTGCTTCCTTTACGCTGCAGTTTTGACAACTACTACCCACGTTCCAATAATCTTCTGAATCTATGTATGACATATATCCCTTTATAAGGTAACGCATATAACTGCTTCTCGAAGATCATGGCATGCAACCAACGTAGGTAACTGCCCCTGCGTAAAATGGTTGGCGTAAAAGCCAAATGACTGTCTTGTTGGCGTAAAAGGCCAAACTGTGAAGAAGATTACCTTATTTATGCTGTAGTTATGACAACTGCTGCCCACGTTCAAATAATCTTCTGAATCTGCATATGACACGTATCCCTTTATAAGGTAACGCGTATAACTGCTTCTCGAAGATCATGGCATGCAAGCCACGTAGGTAACTACCCCTGCATAAAATGGTTGGCGTAAAACTTGATGATTCATGAATAATAGATAACATGCGTAAAATAGCCAATTATCATTCACGATTGAGGTCTTGAGCGTATTCTGGGCTAAGTAGCCTTATCAATGTACCTTTGCAAATATAGCCGAGTTGGCATATTTCGAGGAGATAGCATACGGTGTACTCCTATAGTTGAAAATAGCCTGGTTGGCGTAGAATACAAGGATGGTGATGTGAGCATATTAGTCACAGTCTTATCTTTCCCATTCATGACAAATTTATAGAAAAAAAATCTCATGCATTAAATGCAGAGATATGCCTCAATCTCGTGCATAAAATACAGAGATATGCCTCGAGCTCTGTACAAGAAACAACTTTTGACATGGCATCTGATTTTGTCTTGTCTTAAGCGTAAAAACTCATTTATGTCAATGTAGAATAGGCAGCGTATTCAGAAGACTCTATTTTTTTTTCCTTTGAATGCGTAAAAAATGACTTGTATCAAAAATATATCACAAAATGACAACCTGGGTCTCTATGCAAAATCATCATCACAGCCGTTCTCTCTATCATCGTACAGTACTTTTGTCAAATGTTAGGTTCACTGATTTGACTGACAAATTCATCCGAGGAATACGAAGAGTTCCTCGTACAACTTTACGCTGTATTAAAAACAACATATTTTAAACTTTACGCAGGAAGTTATAACAACCTTTTACGCAGAACAGCTTTGAAGCTCTGCTTTACGCGGACAGCTTTGAAGCCCTATTTTATGCCAAACAGCCTTGAAGCTTTGTTTTACGCGGACAGCTCTGAAGCCCTATGTTACGCCAAACAGTCTTGAAGCTCTGTTTTACGCAGACAGCTTTGAAGCACTATTTTATGCCAAACAACCTTGAAGCTCTGTTTTACACGAGAAGGGACTTCATATATGTTGGGGGTTTTGACTGTAAAATACGAAGACAATTCCCCAGCATATTATATGCTTCTATAGGACCCCCTTCAAAGTTTTTAAAACTTGAACAAGTTTTAAAATACTTTAAAAAAGAAGCATGGAAGAAAGTTTTGATATGGGAATGAATATCCTGCTAGAGGTGATATGTACGGGGTAGTACATTTTATTCTCTTCGAGAATTTTAGTAGACTTATTACCCAGGGCGTGCCTAAGACTAGGTACAGATAACAAGTTGAAATGATTGACACTATCAGGGGTTATACGAACGTGATAGTAGAAAGTCGATGGGCAAACTATTACTCAGAGGTAATATGGACATGTCAAAGTTCTGAAAATATCTTATTCAGATGTAATATGAACATAATAGAATATGATCCAACTAAATTTGTATACAAAACACTATCAGAGGTAATATGGACATGATAGGTTTTGAAGTTTCAAATTAGTTAAACATATCTATTCAGAGGTAATGTGGATGTGGTAAGATATCATAGTTTTTTAGGATATCCCGCTAGGGGATCTTTGGTGGGCCTATTACCTTTTGCACACTGGAGTGCAAGTAATAAGTTTAAAACAAGCCCAGCCAGAGGTAATATGGACATGGTGGGTTTTGTGGACTTAACACCGTTGTTTAGAGGATGACTGATGATAGTCGTAGGAAGAGGTTTGCTCAGAGGTCACATAGACATGGCAAACTCTCGGGGGAGGAAGTAAGGATGATAGCTCAGAGTTGATGTAGATGAGAGGTTAGGTACGATCTCGGTATTTTTGTGAAAGAAAAAAGAAATGAGCCAGAGGATATTTGGTGGACTTACTACTTTTTGTATACTAGAGTACAAGTAGTAAGTTTGAAAATAATCCCTATCAGTAGTAATATAGACATGATAGATTTTGTGGACCAGTTACTTCTTGCATATTTGATTGCAAGTAACTGGTTCAAGACAAGCCCTGCCAGAGGTAATATGGACGTGGCAAATTTAATGAACTTAACACCGTTGTTGTATCTTGGTGAGTACGAGTGATAAGTGGAGATGATAACTGATATCAGAGGTAATATGGACGTGATGATCGATAGCCAAGACTTAGGGGGTTTGCTCACAGGTAACATGGACGTGGCAAACTCAGTTGGAGAGAAATATTAGGATGGTAGTTCCGAGGTAATATGGACGTGAACTAATATCTGGGACACTTACTGGGGATTGGTTTGCTGAGTGTGGTCTATCCTAGAATGAAGATAGACCTGAGGGTTGATCCGCTGGGGAGTTTGGTAGGACGATAGCTCCGAGATAATGTGAACATGGCTAGCATCTAACTAGATTGGTTTTAGTGGTCACTGCGAGAGTGTGCAAGTGGACCTGAGGGCTACTCCGCTGGGGAGATTGGTAAGACGATAGCTCAGAGATAATATGAACATGGCTAGCGTCTAACGAGATTGGTTTTAATGGTCACTGCAAGAGTGTGCAAGTGGACCTGAGGGCTACTCCGCTGAGGAGATTGGTAGGACGATAGCTCAGAGATAATGTAAACATGGCTAGCATCTAACGAGATTGGTTTTAATGGTCACTGCGAGAGTGTGCAAGTAGACCTGAGGACTACTCGGTTGGAGAGATTAGGAGGATGATAGCTCAGAGATAATGTGAACATGGCTATCGTCTAACGAGATTGGTTTTAGTGGTCACTGCGAGAGTGTGCAAGTGGACCTGAGGGCTACTCCGCTGGGGAGATTGGTAGGACAATAGCTCAGAGATAATGTGAACATGGCTAGCATCTAACGAGATTGGTTTTAATGGTCACTGCAAGAGTGTGCACGTGGACCTGAGGGCTACTCCGTTAGGGAGATTGGTAGGACGATAGCTCAGAGATAATGTGAACATGGCTAGCGTCTAACGAGATTGGTTTTAATGGTCACTGCGAGAGTGTGAAAGTGGACCTGAGGACTTCTCCGTTTGGGAGATTGGTTGGACGATAGCTCAGTGATAATGTGAATATGGCTAGCATCTAACGAGATTGGTTTTAATGGTCACTGCGAGAGTGTGCAACTGGACCAGAGGGCTACTCCATTGGGGAGATTGGTTGGACGATAGCTCTGAGATAATGTGAACATGGCTAGCATCTAACGAGATTGGTTTTAGTGGTCACTGCGAGAGTGTGCAAGTAGACCTGAGGGCTACTCCGCTGGGGAGATTGGTAGGACGATAGCTCAGAGATAATGTGAACATGGCTAGCGTCTAACGAGAATGGTTTTAGTGGTCACTGCGAGAGTGTACAAGTGGATCTGAGGGCTACTCCACTGGGGAGACTTTGAGGATCCATCATCTGTTGCGTATCAAGGACTCCTTGATACAGATAATGGCTTAATATAGAATGGGAAATAATGTACATAGGTACTCTACGGGGGATGAAGAACCAAGAATGTAAAGATTGTACATCTTGTTTGCCCGCCTGGGGATAAGGGGAGTACAAGTCTAGTTCAGACATAGTACATTTTCAGGAACTTGCCATTGATAGGCATCATGAGCAAGTCATCGTTAGGTTTCGTAAGCCGGTAGACGCCATTGGAGAATACTGATTCTACGATGAACGTGCCTTCTCATTTAGGTTGGAATTTGCCAGTCGTGTTACGGGTCATAACCATCGGCCTCCTTTTCTTTCCCCGTTTGTTGAATGCTCCAGAGAGACGTGCTTTCTATAGCTCAACGTGCTATTGAGCTAAGTGGAGTTTCTCGTCGAGTGCTTCTAACTATTGTAGTCGTTGGTGTGATTATCGTCGACGGTTAATTGGTTGGAGAGAGCCACCTGAAGTGAAGAAATTTGGATATCGAGTGGGAAGACTGCTTCACTTTTGTACACCATAGAGAAAGGTGTATTGCCAATTGCTTTCCAGACCGTTGCAAGGTAGGCCCAAAGACATTCACCCAGCTTCTCGTTCTAGTGCGTTTGTTGGATGACTCAAAATTTTTGAGTAGCTTTATGATGATCTTGTTGAAGGCTTCTGCCAGACCTTTCGCTGATGGATTGTAGGTAGTCGATGCTATATTCTGGATTCGATTTTTGTCACAGAACCGCTAGAACGCATGGCTTGCAAATTATGGAACATTTTCATGGATGATCCTTCGTGGCAATCCGAAGCGGTATATGACGTGATGCTTGACGAAGCTGATCACGTTAGACATCTTGACTTCCGCGAGTGGTATTATTTCTGCCACTTGGAGAAGTAGTCGGTGATGGCAAGGATGAACCGATATCCCTTGGATGAAGATAGACTAATTGTTTGATGATAAACAAAATGAAGAGGAGGGTTTATACGAAACCTTTATTTTTTGCTCACAAACAAGAAAAAGAGTACAATTAATCCTATACGAGGATGTTAAGTACAATAAAATGATTCTGTAGAAGTATTGCTATAGAAGTCTGATCTATGGTCGATCACTTTGTTTCTTGGACCATACGATGATGAAGAAGTATTGTAGAAGAAGAAGAAGCTTCAAAGGTTGCAAGTGGGATTGAATTCTCGTTGCCAAAGTTGTCAACCAACACTCTATGTCTGTGCTCTCTCTCTCTGATATCTCCTTCTGCTTCTCTTCTGTCTACTTGATCGCCCCTGTACCCTGTTACCAGGGGTCTCTATTTATAGAGATCAATCAAATAACTGCCAAGTTGGCATAAAAAGCCAAGCAACTGTCTTGTTGGCATAAAATGCCAAACTGTAAAGAAAGTTGCATCTTTTACGCGGCGGTTATAATAACTGCTACCCACGTTCAAATAATCTTCTGAATCTGCGTATGACACGTGTCACATTATAAGATAACGCGTATAACTACTTCTCAAAGATCACGGCATGCAAGCCACGTAGGTAACTGCCCCTGCGTAAAGATGGTTGGCGTAAAAGCCAAATAATTGTCTTGTTGGCGTAAAAGACCAAACTGTGAAAAAGAAAACTTCTTTTACGCTGCGGTTATGTCATGACCCGCACCCGGTTTAGGGGCACGAGTGCGTGGGTACGTCCAGCCTACGCCGCAGCATCGACGGTAGAACGCTGTCTAGGTCATGTAACTATCTAATCAAACTCACATGAATACCCAACTCCATAAGGAGACGTGGATATCATAAAATAATGCTGGAAATACTCAATCACATAAACTAAAGTACGATGAGATAGCAAGGCAAGCAAGGAAATACAAGACATCAAAAAACAAATAGCCATACCTGCAATCAGAAACTTTCAATCCTCAAGTGTGTCAGAAACCAGTCTACTAAGGTCACAGTTTGGAAAATATTTTTCAGTCAGGAAGGAGCAAAGTACATCTCTAAATAGCAGTTCTATATTAATGATATAAACTATGTAGCAGTTCTAGATGGAAATATACGAGAAGCATGTATAGGTACGAGAAATAAAAGAAATACTGGAAATACTGTAAGTAAATGTAGGAGAAAAAACAATATGTCCATGAGCAAGAACCTATGACTAAGTGTATGAGTACTAGCTTTAACATGTGATCGGCTTGGGAACTTGATCAGGCTGGTTACATGTGATTAGCTATGATTCATGTAAGGTCAGGCTAACCGTTGGTTAGCTATGATGCATGTAGAGGTCAGGCTAATCACACGTAACAGCTATGAAGCATGTAAATGGTCAGGCCGCACACGACATGAGATGTGGGGTGAGCTATGATGCATGTAAAGTTGGGTATGATCACATATCTACACTAAAATACTCCCCAACCCTCGACTGGTATAGTAGATCCAATCATGGTACGCTATGGCACGGGATTCCCTAGGGAGGTAGCAAATCTCCCCGGGTCTCAGTGTCTGTACATGCACAAGATAACAAGGGAACAAGTCTTGTACAAGCTACACCATGAATAAGGAATAATATATCATGACGAGATTCGTGTATACCAATCCGTGTAACCAACGTGTCAAGAGCATGGATATCTATACTAGATACAGTGAACATATGAGATATCATAAATTAGAAACTAATCAGAGAATGTACTCGCCTTGGGTCCTTAGCTGCCAATACCAATGTCCTGTCCTAGAGTATCGTCTGAAGAATCCGACAGTCCTATAAACATATAATAATATCACTTGTATCAGATGCTACACTAACACACAATAGAAATACCCTGGCCTCAGGGCTATGCCAGGCATGGCTCTAGTCAACTAGGGTCATCTAGTAGGAATACGTATATAATACACATTTACACTCAAAGTATATACCCATAAAAACGTATATAATATATATATAAGTGTCTATTAGTAATTGTACAAAATATGTATGTGTGTATATACACTAAATAGATGTATATAAATATATATTTATACACCAAAATACATATTTGTATATATATATCAATCAAATATTTTTATATATGTATATTAACAAATCAAAGAATGTACATAATGCCATCCTCCTCAAGGTGATCCCAAATAAAATAGCAGTTAGTTCCAATGGGTCCGGAGCAGTCCAATTAGCTAAAAACTATATAAAGAAGTCCAAGATTGGAGTTCGGTACGAAAATCGAGATAAGGATACCGAGTCCTCAATATATGGAGAAAGCATACGGGGTTAACAAGTTTAGCTAAAAGAGAAAGGGTCGTTTGTTTGTTATTAAGGTAACACTTAGTTTATGAAAAATTATTTTGAAATTATTTTGAACAATAATTGTTAAAACTCTCCTTTCGAACAAAATTACAATTTAAAAGTTTATTTATAAAAATTTAGAATTTACGTAGAAGCCAATATATTTTTATATCTATAGTAAATTCAGTTACCAGTCCAAATAACCATTTTTTGAACAAATTTTTTTATTATTGAAACTATTTCTTAAATAATAATATAAACCCCAACAAATTATTATATTTTTGCATAATAAAAACCCTTATAATTATTACGCAACTACTAATTACATAAAAACTAACTAATTGCATATTAATATAACCAAATCCTTATATATAATACATAACTAAATTTACACATAATAATTAACTAAATTCATACATTATAAACAATAAAAATAATTATATATATACTAAACTAAATATATATAATTAATAAACTAATTATATATAATTACTAAACTAATACATATAATTAATAAACTAGTTATACATAATTACTAAACTAATTAATTATATCTCACTGATTAATTATATCCAATTGATTAATTAACCGTATTAATAAACCGTAACTCTTAGATCAGAAAAAGGGAAAGGGAAAAAGAGGGGCTCACGTTGGTTTTTTTTTTCTCTGGCGTCGGCGCGGGGAAGGTCCGCCGGGGTCACGCGGGCAAGGCGTCGGCGGTCGACGACTTCGAGGCGGGATCTGCTGTGGTCGAAGCCCGGCGGTGGTCTACGTTCGTCTCGGGGCGGCGGCGGTGGAAACTCGAGAGCGGTCGACGGATCTGGCTGCAGCGGCGGCAGATCTTCGAGCTCGACGCGGCGGAAGGAGGGGACGGCAGCTCGACTCAGAGGAGGAGGTCCCAGTCGCCGGCGGCGGTTGACGGATCTAGGTTAGGGTTTAACATAGGGTTAGGGTTTTTGAATTCTGTATGAGTCGGGTGAATCGTCTCCGAGGCTGGACACGGGGATTGGGTGTACTGTGGTGTGGGAGCGGACGTGTCCGGGTGTTGGACACAGGGTTGGGGGTTTGTACAGTGGTGGTTGTGTCCAGATGGTGTCGGACACAAAATCTGGTTGTAAAGTTGTAATAACTGGACACAGGAATGAATGGATACGATAGGACACCCGGGGTCGGACCCGAGGCCAACACGGCTGACACGTAAAGCTGGACACACGGACACGAGCACACAAAACAATGGTGATGGCTTGTGGGAATTTGTGAGGGCTAGCTAGGGTTTCTTGGGAATGGTGTGGTGAGAGACTTTAAATAGGGAGAGAGGGTATGGGATATAGGGTGAGAATTGGCCCAAATAATGAATGGCCAAGATTATATATAAATGAGTTTTTCATGTGGGAAATGAGGGTGTGAATGGGAGATGGTAAACTTGTAAATTTAATAGAAAAAAATTATAATTTAAGAAAATATTTTAAGAGGCTTCCAAGGCTAACTGATTCCAAATTAGCTACTAATTAAACCCATATTTCAAAACCCTAGAAATTATGTAATTTATTTATTTACTATTCCAATATGGATATAAAAATTTATTATGAAAACAACTAGTCCTTCAATAATTTTATTAAACAAATAATTTTATGATTTCAAGCCAATAAATATTTGAAGCTAGAGTATTATATATATATCATTATTTATTAATTTATAATAAATCGACATTTAGGAAAAATAATTTTATAAAAGATTTCAAATCACTTACAAAAAATCAAACATTGTTAAAAATCTAATACTAAAATTCAAGGAGAAATATCTTATAAACTTGATATTTTAAAATAAAATAAAAATCTAAATATTTTGGAAATTTGGTAATCGGAGGTTACAAGTCTACCCACCTTAGAAAAATTTCATCCTCGAAATTTAAGATCCTCAATAATTGCCTTTACTCATCATATTATTTCTATCAAAATTTAAATTTCAAACCAAATAATCATGAAGTAATTCCATATTGCTATTTCACAACCTTTCATAATTTTATAACATCATATTCCTAAAAATCTTCAAGTTTAAAAATCAAATCCCCTTTGTCATAATATCCTCCAAAAAATTTAAGTTTGTATCTAAATACTCAAGGATTTTAATATCCAATCCTCCAATTGAAATACAATTAATGCATATTTATAAAATCGTGTCCCAAAATTTAAATTTTAACCACTAATCCATTAATCATCTTACTCATCTAACTCAATTTCAATTGATGCTTATTCAAATCTAAATTCTCCTCCCGAGAATTGAATTCGACACCATTCCATTAACGATTTTATTTCCCGATTTTCTTTTTCCTCAAATACTCAACGATGCGATACCTTCAGAATCTTCAATATAAAATATAAAATTTCTATCTTGCAATCAAATAGATAAAATGATAATCTCTCAAATTTTCTCAAATTTTAATAATCAAATTAATCATATCAAGACCTTCCTAAAATTAATAAATCCTCAATTTTGCCCTGTGAATTTCTTAGCTCTCCATTTAAGTTAATATTTATCCTCGAATTTCAATCATACCTCAATTTTCATAAAATTAATGATCCATCAACTCCGTTATAACAACCCCTAAATTCTTTATTTAAATTAATGCTCATCCACAAATTTAATCCTCTTGTCTCTTTTTGTCAGTCATAACCTTGTCATAGATCTTTGCTATGGTCAAAACCCTAATGATCATGGTTTAAGAAAATTCTACCTACAGCCATACAATTTAAGAAAATATAGGCCATGTGTCTTTTGTCATGGTATTTCAGTCTCTGTTAGGGTGTACTACTAGTTTTATTCTAACAAGAAATCATGCATACGAACTACAGTATTAGGAAAATCAATCAATCGAAAGACGGAAGAAGGAATCATTAGGAGGGAAAGAAAGAACCTGCTAACGTATTACTTGTAGTATCTACTATCTCTAACAAATACTTAACTCTAGCACATTCACTAACTAATTCCTATTCATGTACACTGGTACCCATATCAACTAATCATTAATCCACAAGATCCATGAATATATCCGTATTGCACACACCTGTCTATTAATACCAAAATATGATACCAAGAACCTCTAACACGATTATAGGTCAATTGGTGCATGTAAAGTTTGATATCTCTATCTCTTTAGGTACCCCTGTTCTACTTCAGTACCCCCACTGCTAGTTCTAGTTCCTACTACAATTGTCCATACTATTTGTTCTTATCACTCAAGTGCATACCAAGTGTAACACACCATACTAAGTGCTAAACCCTTTCTAATACAACTCTAGATGGACACCCAAGTCAGTCTGCGGTGCCACCTCAATCATGCTCAAGTCACCAGATCCTTATACATGTATATCATCTACTCATATATTAATATTCGTATCTCTCATCTACCCTAAAATTAATCCTCAAAATAATTATCAAGGTTTAACTTCTCGATCAACTTAAAATAAATGTATATGCCTCCTCAAGGTCAGATACTCAACATCGAAATAAAATTTTAATTATTTCTAAAATCTTTGTAGCCTTGACCATGTTTATTGAATCAATATTTGAAATCCTCAAAAATTTATGACACAATCTCAACTCCTTAATAATTCTCAAAGTAAAAATTCATTTCCACTCTTTAATTTATAAATCCACCAATTTACATATAAGTGCTCGTAGTCTCTAATACTCGAGGTGCACTCAATACCTCTATTGTCTACAATTTTGTACTAAATTTGTACTGCCCGAATCACTTGTACTATTATCTCCAATGATCAAAGTTATCATCACCTATAATTTCTTTCATGATTTCAATTTATGTCAACTGGTATATCATCTGATTATCATCACGCAGAGTGCTTACTGTTTTGAGCCTCGTTCTCGACTAATCCTCGATATAGAACCATTAGCACTCTTGGTATTATATCACTAGTTGCATTAATGGATTATCTCATCAAGCTCATTAGAACTCATGATCACCTGAATCCTCTATTATACTCATGTTTCTTTACTCTCATGGGTATGTGTAAGGTTCCTCATCTCAATTGATGTATATGTATTTCCCTTTAACCTTTCATAGCCTGTTACACTAATCTGTGATACGCTTCACCATCTTCATTACCGATTCCGATATTTCTCTACTCATGACACCTCATTATAACCCCTCATGCATATAAATTTCTTTACCTTTAACAAGCCCGATATCAATCATCAGATTGGACGTTATGCTCCATTAATCTTTAACACAATTCCTTGATACCTAATTGTTTACATAGATCACTCAATTACATAATCATGATTATCCAGGATGGGTAATTGGCTCTGATACTAACTCTGAGAACTGTCACTGATACTCTATACTATCCTTCTACTTATAGTACTATAATGACACTTATCCTAGAACCATTACCACAAGGTACTATGCTATGGGTTAACTCTAGATTAAAGCTTACTGCTCACATCCCAACTAGGAAACACTTATAACTCACTAACAACACTCAACCAATACTAACACTCAAGACACAGCCATAATTACAAGTCACTAATTATCATACTTAATAAGGAATCCTCAAAGAATAGGAGCTCAAAAAGTATGGATTGAGGACTGAAGGTGTTTCTACTGCTAGCAACCAAAAGAAACGATAGAATAAAGTCTTGTCTAACATAAATAGATAAGTTTTGAGATGATACTTTAAGAACCAATTTAAGATACAACCTGATAATCATACACGTCTGTCTAAAATCATGACACTCAGAATCCTCGCCATGCCAGTAAGCATAGATGCGATAAATGATAGGTTCCGTAACTAAGGTATGCAACTCTATAATCATGTCATCTAGAATCTTCGCCACGCCAACTGGTATGGCTGCGAGAGACTCTAAGTTTCATAACTATAGTATATACATCCAAGTCAGGTTCCTACGTTCTCGTCACGATAGCTAATATGGCTGCGATAAACTCTAGGGTCCATAACCAAAGTAGACGTTTTACCTTTCTCACTGTCCTCATCAACATATGTCATCAGATGATACCGTAAATTTTAGCCCGTAAAATTTATCTCGATATGAAATCAACTCAACAACGATACCAAGAATTAAATTTAACAACTGGTAAATAAGAATCAAACTCAACAATGATACCAAGATTTTAATTTAATAACTGATCAACAAGAATCAAGTTCAATAACAACAAGCGAGAGCGGTCGGAAACAAGGAAAGATTTAAATTGTAAATTATAATAAGATTCTCAAGGGGTCGTCCCAGGAATCTCTCAAGAATTTTTTTTTGTGATTGAGTATCCTCTCTCATCCTAGTATCCAATGTCCTATATCCTATCGCAGGCACATAGTAGTACAACTAAGACTTCGCACTACCACGATATCGCACAACTTGCAAAGTCTGACCTGCATGGGCCACCACTAAAAATGTGTCACGACCCGCACCTAGTTTAGGGGCACGAGTGCGTGGGTACGTCCAGCCTACGCCGCAGCATCGGCGGTAGAACGCTGTCTAGGTCATGTAACTATCTAATCAAACTCACATGAATACCCAACTCCATAAGGAGACGTGGATATCATAAAATAATGCTGAAAATACTCAATCACATAAACTAAAGCACGATGAGATAGCAAGGCAAGCAAGGAAATACAAGATATCAAAAAATAAATAGCCATACCTGCAATCAGTAACTTCTAATCCTCAAGTGTGTCAGACACCAGTCTACTAAGGTTACAGTCTGGAAAATATTTTCCAGTCAGGAAGGAGCAAAGTACATCTCTAAATAGCAGTTCTATATTAATGATATAAACTATGTAGCAGTTCTAGATGGAAATATACGAGAAGCATGTATAGGTACGAGAAATAAATGAAATACTGGAAATACTGTAAGTAAATATAGGAGAAGAAACAATATGTCCACGAGCAAGAACCTATGACTAAGTGTATGAGTACTAGCTTTAACATGTGATCGGCTTGGAAACTTGATCAGGCTGATTACATGTGATTAGCTATGATTCATGTAAGGTCAGGCTAACCGTTGGTTAGCTATGATGCATGTAGAGGTCAGGGTAATCATACGTAACAGCTATGAAGCATGTAAATGGTCAGGCCGCACCCGACGTGAGATGTGGGGTGAGCTATGATGCATGTAAAGTTGGGTATGATCACATATCTACACTAAAATACTCTCCAACCCCCGACTGGTATAGTAGATCCAATCATGGTATGCTATGGCACGGGATTCCCTAGGGAGGTAGCAAATCTCCCCGGATCTCAGTGTCTGTACATGCACAAGATAACAAGGGAAGAAGTCTTGTACAAGCTACACCATGAATAAGGAATAATATCTCATGACGAGATCCGTGTATACCAATCCGTATAACCAACGTGTCAAGAGCATGGATATCTACACAAGATACAGTGAACATAGGAGATATTATAAATTAGAAACTAATCAGAGAATGTACTCGCCTTGGGTCCTTAGCTGTCAATACCAATATCCTGTCCTAGAGTATCGTCTGGAGAATCCGACAGTCCTATAAACATATAATAATATCACTTGTATCAGATGCTACACTAACACACAATAGAAATACCCTGTCTCAGGGCTATGCCAGGCATGGCTCTAGTCAAATAGAGTCATCTAGTAGGGATACGTATATAATACACATTTACACTCAAAGTATATACCCATAAAAACGTATATAATATATATATAAGTGTCTATTAGTAATTATACAAAATACGTATGTGTATATACACTAAATAGATGTATATAAATATATATTTATACACCAAAATACATATTTGTATATATATATCAATCAAATATTTTTATATATGTATATTAACAAATCAAAGAATGTACATAATGCCACCCTCTTCAAGGTGATCCCAAATGAAATAGCAGTTAGTTCCAATGGGTCCGGAGCAGTCCAATTAGCTAGAAACTATATAAAGAAGTCCAACATCGGAGTTCAGCATGAAAATTGAGATAAGGATACCGAGTCCTCAATATATAGAGAAAACATACGGGGTTAACAAGTTTAGCTAAAAGAGAAAGGGTCGTTTGTTTGTTATTAAGGTAACACTTAGTTTATGAAAAATTATTTTAAAATTATTTTGAACAATAATTGTTAAAACTCTCCTTTCGAACAAAATTACAATTTAAAAGTTTATTTATAAAAATTTAGAATTTACGTAGAAGCCAATATATTTTTATATCTATAATAAATTCAGTTACCAGTCCAAATAACCAAATTTTGAACAAATTTTTTAATTATTGAAACTATTTCTTAAATAATAATATAAACCACAACAAATTATTTTATTTTTGCATAATAAAAATCCTTATAATTATTACGCAACTACTAATTACATAAAAACTAACTAATTGCATATTAACATAACCAAATTCTTATATATAATACATAACTAAATTTACACATAATAATTAACTAAATTCATACATTATAAACAATAAAAATAATTATATATATACTAAACTAAATATATATAATTAATAAACTAATTATATATAATTACTAAACTAATACATATAATTAATAAACTAGTTATACATAATTACTAAACTAATTAATTATATCTCACTGATTAATTATATCTAATTGATTAATTAACCGTATTAATAAACCGTAACTCTCAGATCAGAAAAAGGGAAAGGGAAAAAGAGGGGCTCACGTTGGTTTTTTTTTTTTTCTCCGGCGTCGGCGCGGGGAAGGTCCGTCGGGGTCACGCGGGCAAGGCGTCGGCGGTCGACGACTTCGAGGCAGGATCTGCTGTGGTCGAAGCCCGGCGGTGGTCGACGTTAGTCTCGGGGCGGCGGCGGTGGAAACTCGAGAGCGGTCGACGGATCTGGCTGCAGCGACGGCGGATCTTCGAGCTCGACGCGGCGGAAGGAGGGAACGACAGCTCGACTCAGAGGAGGAGGTCCCAGTCGCCGACGGCGGTCGACGGATCTAGGTTAGGGTTTAACATAGGGTTAGGGTTTTTGAATTCTGTATGAGTCGGGTGAATCGTGTCCGAGGCTGGACACGGGAATTGGGTGTACTGTGGTGTGGGGGCGGACGTGTCCGGGTGTTGGACACAGGGTTGGGGGTTTGTACAGTGGTGGTTGTGTCCAGATGGTGTCAAACACAAAATCTGGTTGTAAAGTTGTAATAACTGGACACAGGAATGAATGGATACGATAGGACACCCGGGGTCGGACCCGAGGCCAACACGGCTGACACGTAAAGCTGGACACACGGACACGAGCACACAAAACAATGGTGATGGCTTGTGGGAATTTGTGAGGGCTAGCTAGGGTTTCTTGGGAATGGTGTGGTGAGAGACTTTAAATAGGGAGAGAGGGTGTGGGATAAAGGGTGAGGATTGGCCCAAATAATGAATGGCCAAGATTATATATAAATGAGTTTTTCATGTGGGAAATGAGGGTGTGAATGGGAGATGGTAAACTTGTAAATTTAATAGAAAAAAATTATAATTTAAGAAAATATTTTAAGAGGCTTCCAAGGCTAACTGATTCCAAATTAGCTACTAATTAAACCCATATTTCAAAACCCTAGAAATTATGTAATTTATTTATTTACTATTCCAAAATGGATATGAAAATTTATTATGAAAACAACTAGTCCTTCAATAATTTTATTAAACAAATAATTTTATGATTTAAAGCCAATAAATATTCGAAGCTAGAGTATTATATATATATCATTATTTATTAATTTATAATAAATCGACATTTAGGAAAAATAATTTTATAAAAGATTTCAAATCACTTACAAAAAATCAAACATTGTTAAAAATCTAATACTAAAATTCAAGGAGAAATATCTTATAAACTTGATATTTTAAAATAAAATAAAAATCTAAATATTTCAGAAATTTGGAAATCGGAGGTTACAGGTTATAATAACTGCTACCCACGTTCAAATAATCTTTTGAATCTGTATATGACACGTATCCCTTTATGAGGTAACGCATGTAACTGCTTCTCGAAAATAATGGCATGCAAGCCACGTAGGTAACTGTCCCTTGCATAAAGATGGTTGGCGTAAAAGCCAAATAACTATCTTGTTGGCGTAAAAGCCAAATAGCTGTCTTGTTGGCGTAAAAGACCAAACTCTGCGTAAAACTTGATGATTCATGAATAATAGATAACCAGCGTAAAATTGCCAATTATTCATCACGACTGAGGTCTTGAGCGTATTCTGGGCTAAATAGCCTTATCACGTACCTTTGCAAAAATAGCCGAGTTGGCATTTTTCAAGGAGATAGCATACGGCATACTCCTATAGTTGAAAATAGCCTGGTTGGCGTAAAATGCAAGGATGATGATTTGAGCATATTAGTCACAGTTTTAGCTTTCCCAGTCAATTATCCATCAATACTGAGGTCTTGAGCATATTCTGGGCTAAATAGCCTTATCACGTACCTTTGCAAATGTAGCCGAGTTGGCATATTTCGAGGAGAGAGCATACGGCATACTCCTATAATTAAAAATAGCCTGGTTCGCATAAAATGCAGGGATGGTGATGTGAGCGTATTAGTCACAGTTTTAACTCTCCTAGTCAAGACAAAATTTAAAAATAGAACAAAATCTCGTGCATTAAATACAGAGATATGCCTCCATCTCGTACATTGAATGCAGAGATATGCCTCGAGATCTGTGCAAATAATAGCTTTTGACGGAGCGTCTGATTTTGTCTTATCTTAAGCGTAAAAACTCATTTCTGCCCATGTAGAATAGGCAGCATAAAATTTGAATGCGTAAAAATGACTTGTATCAAGAATATGTCACTAAACGATAACCTTGGTCTCTGTGCAAAATCATCATCACAGCCGTCCTCTCGATCATCGTGCAGTACTTTTGTCAGATTTCAGGTTCACTGATTTGTCTGACAAATTCATCCGAGGAATACGAAGAGTTCCTCGTAAAACTTTATACTGCATTAAAAAAAACATATTTTAAACTTTACGCAGGAACGTATAGCAACCTTTTTATGCCAAAACAGCCTTAAAGTGCTGCTTTACGCAGGCAGATCTGAAGCTCTACTTTACGCCAAACAGCTCTGAAGCTTTGTTTTACGCGGACTGTCCTGAAGCCATATTTTAAGCCACACGGTCTTGAAGCTCTGTTTTACGCAGACTGTTCTGAAGCCATATTTTATGCCACACAGTCTTGAAGCTCTGTTTTACGCGAACTTCATGTATGTTGGGAGTTTTGACTGTATAATATGCGTACAATTCCCCAATATATTTTATGCTTCTACAAGACCCCCTTCAAAGTTTTTAAATTCCTAGTAATTTGAAAAACTTTGAATGAAGCATAAAATGGTCAAATTTGACTCGTTCTTCGAGGCTGATTTTCGGCAATATTTTAGAAGTTGTTGGGATTTGTATGTTCTCTTCTGCCTATATAAGGGAAAGCAAATGAACTTGTTTTTCCATACTTACTTCACCACAAAGATGGCTGCTGAGATTTATTGGGCTGAACTGAGAAAGAAGAAGATTATGCTCTTCCGGCATGTAAGGAGCCGTAAAAAGAGAATTCTTCGAGCAAATATTTTTTACAATGATGGACCATGGAAGGATATCATAGCTTCCTTTGCTCCAGATAATCAGCGATTTTATATGGCAATTTGTCAAAGAGAGAGGAAGGGTCTCATTAGACCACACAACTTACTAGCTGTATTTTCCCCCATTATGAAGCTGGACCCTGGTGGGCAGCTTGGCCGTGTCTTTCAGTATTGTGTTGGGTCTGAATCCCTAACACAATTCTAAGCATGGCCGCCGATGACGTATGGGGGGTGGGCTTGAATAATTTAAACAGGCCCTGTTTTGTATCCTCCCTCCATTAACCATTTTCTTGGCCCCCGGTCGAAGAAGTACTGTAGAAAAAGAAGTGAAGATCTCCATCAGACGAGAATCTAGCATAATAGATTCCCATCATATATAATCGTGATCTTGAATATTAATGAAAAATCCTTTATAAGAAAATGGATTTCCATCATATGTAATCATGATTAATAAACTTGTCTTATTTTATGCACTATTGATTTGCCATATTGCTGTGAGAAAGTCTGATAATATGGAGCTTTAACATGCTTGAGTAATTTTTACGCTGACTCTGATAACTATGCATACAGTCATGTTCCAACTTTTACGCATAAAGAAAGAAGGGTAAAAACTCTTTAGCATTAAATTGTCTTGAAGATCCAATCATCATGCTATTTTGACAAAGAGTCACATAGAATTCTGAATCGTCATTTCTTCTTTATAAATGCGAAGAATATCTGTTCAGAATATCATCTTCAAAAGAACGGCTTCTCGAAAGATTCTAGAGATAGGGCAAGAAATGTCCGCCGAACAGGCCATCCTTGAACTAGATCCAGTGAAGACGGATATTTTTAGGGAACTCCTTGGCCCTTCGTCTGATGAGGTCCTCTCGAATAAAAAAAGAGAAAATACTGATAAGAAGAGCATGTCCTGCGTAAACTCTTATAACTAGCTTTTTCAAGCGTAAAACCCAAATTATCAAGATATACGCATATTCTGCTAGCTGATATGTCCCGTGTAATTTAAGATGCGCGTAAAATCATATATCCATAGCATTTGAGCGTAAAATTGTAGCTTTTGAGCATAAAATCGTAAATCTGTAGCTTCTGAGCGTAAAATCGTAGATCTGTAGCTTCTGAGCGTAAAACCGTAGATCCATAGCTTCTGAGCATAAAAGCTTCTGAGCATAAAAGCTTCTGAGCGTAAAAATTGTAGATCCGTAGCTTCTGAGCATAAAATCATAGATCCGTAACTTCTAAGCGTAAAATCATAGATCCGTAGCTTCTGAGCGTAAAATCGTAGAACTGTAGCTTCTAAGCACGAGCGACTCCTACTAGGCCAAGCGAGTCTCGTTCTGAACGAAGTGCTCCGCCGTCTATCTGTGCACAGGGCATCACAGGTAAAACTTTGACAGAAATAAAATCCCTTCGCACACGTTATACGTGTATGCACAAATATGCCCAAATTTTAATGTGTCAGTGTAAAACTCTATATTTTGCAATCTGGCGTGAAAACTCAGACTATTAAAATTTTGGCGTATACTGCAAACCTTGCGTTTTACGTACTGGAAGTAAATTCCAGTATAAAACTCCATATTTTGCAGTCTGACGTAAAAACTCAGACTGTTAGGTTTTGGCGTATACTGTAAACCTTGCGTTTTACGCACTGGAAGTAAATTCCAGCGTAAAACTCTATATTTTGCAATCTGGTGTAAAAACTCAGACTGTCAAGTTTTGGCGTATACTGCAAGAATGTAGCACTTTACGTTTTACGCGCTGAAAGTAAATTCCAGTGTAAAACTGACTTATTCTTTTGCTTTTTGCAGTGGACCTACAGATCCCCCCTCTGGCTGAAGTAATGGGCTCTGTTGCTGGAATGTTAAATTCTAACTACTTGGAGGACTTGCCCTAAGTGACTTTCCCCATCTCTGGAAACCAGTATCCTCAAGAAAGGGGAAGTCTGATCTCGGCCCAAGGAAAAAGAATGTTGCTGAGTATGATCAGTGGGGAACCCTTGACATCCATAGATGGGACTGAGTATAAGAAACCAGCTTTCTTATTTGGGGATGTTATTGATAAGCAATCCCAAACGAAGCCCAAGAAGGAAGATTGGGTGTTTTCTGTTGAGGGCACTATTATGCATCTGCCGAAGATGTCCAGAGATTACCCCATTTCTGTAATCTTTCATACCACACATCCCAGAAGAATGGCATGGACTCTGACTCCCGATCTTCATGGACAGCCAGGGAAGATCTTTTATAAGAAATAATTAAACCAAGGATCCTTTGTAAGTAGTCCCTCAGGCCCTATTATGCCCTTCAGAGGCTTATTACCAGGCAGCATCCCTAGTGAAGGCTCTTCCTTGATCTAGCCATTTGAAATGGCAACTTTCTGCAATGAATTCATGGAGCAGGAAGGAGTATACCCCAAGATTAACCCTCGTACCAGTGGATGGCTTAACCCCCATAATCTTCGATGGGCCAGATTAACTGCATGGGCCCTGCTCCACTTTCAAGTGGAGCTGGAAAGTATTAACTTATTTGAGGCTATGAGTGCTACTAGCATTGGGCTGCCTATCAACACCAATTTGTTCTTAGCTTTGATGGAGCGATATAACTCGCTCACTGGGACTTTCACCACTCCAATAGGTGAGTTGGGCCTAGCCCTTCATGAGATGGCAGATATCTCAAAGCTGCCAATGGAAGACATTCCTTATGAAGAATACGTCTCCACCAACAGAGAGTTGAAGGATACCAACCCTCGGGTAGTGGCAGTATACCAAGAGCTGATGAGCCACTATCTTGCATGCACCACCTTCTACAGAGAGCCTTCTGATTTAGCCCATATTAACAAATGGGTATCCTATCTCTTCTTACATCAGGCTAGAAATGCCAAGCAGGACAAGGTTGTAGATAGCAAAGATAAACCATTGAACCCTCTGAGCATTCTTAATGCCAACATAATCGATGATCTTATTAAAGATGCAGAGGCTCTAGATTATGTTCTTAATGAAGAGATAGGGGGTTATCCTGCAGGAACCAAAGCCTACAGTTATATGAGGCATTGCCGAAAGCCTCTATCTAAAGAAGCTCAACTGGCTGGCTTTCTTTCTATTTGGCTACGCCGATGGGTGGTACCTGGCATTGCGTCTGCGGATCGTATTCATCGAAACACCCTATGGCCCGCAGTATATTTGGTATTTGGAGCAAGATTGGGCCTGCTCCCTGCCATGGTATACAGGATACAAGGTGGCCTGAGGGCTATTACTGATGGGCTGTTGGCCGATACCACTCAGTGCGAAGGATATCCTAGAGTGGAATTACCATTCTTATATCTGATGGGATGGTTAATCCTTCAAAACACAAGAGTGATGTCTCCCGAATCTGCCAGTGGTTCGGGCAATAACTTCTTATTGAATTATAAGAATTCTTCTTGGAATGTGACTAGCGTCATAGATTGTCGACTAGCACTGAATTTTGCCCATAGTTGGAAATTCTTCTGCACCGTTCCCCTAGTATATATCAATCAGCAGGGGGCTAAACTCCATGATATAGGTCAGGGGAAGACTATTCTTTCTCCTGAAACCTTTTACTGGTTGGTCTATATTAGACCTTCCCACCTGCTGTATAGAAGTGAGGACCACTGCTACTTGGAACCTTATATGCCTAGCCGTTTCGCCAGGCAATTTAGGTATGATCAGTTGCACGTAGGAAATCCCATCACCAGCTTTAAATTCAAAGGTGGGCTTATTGATGGAGCTAGAGGATGGTGTTATTTCATCATGGGTTATACTGGAGCAACCTTTGTTATTCCCGTGACCTCTCTCTCCATGGAGTTACGCATTCTTCATTCATACGCACAGTTTTATGTGTCCATCAATACCTTCTATCATGATTTTGATGTATATAGAAGTTTTAGAATGCCCTCCCATAAGTCCACTGGCAGAGAGAAGATACTATCTGTCTTCTCTGATGAAGGTAATAAAATTACTGGTGCAGATAATTATTTTTTGATATTACCGAGAGGCGTAGTAGCTCCGCCAGCAGAGCCTCTCATAATTTCCAATAAACAAAAGGCTTCTACTCTGAAAGAGCCTTCCCCCCGCAAGAAGTAGCAGACTACCAGACGTCCTAAAAAGACTTTCACCAAGGGGGCCTCTTCCAGGAGTGAGCCTATTATTTTCCCTGTTAGGGATGATTCTTTGATTAGGGGTCCTTCGCCTTTTAAAGAAGGAGCCTCCACAGTCCCAGCTGAAAGTGCTGGAGATTCTTTGCCTTCGACTGCTGCCGCTACCACCGTTATTGGTGATGCTTCTATATCGCCTTCGAGGTCGAGCTCGCCAATAATCAATATACCTTTTACAAGACAAATAATGGGACTAGTCCTTCCTTCATCTATAAGTATTTCAAGCGAGATTCCACCCGATGAACCTCGAGTAGATCTGGGTGATGACTGGGATAACGAACCTTAAGCGTCAGTTGGTGTACCCTCATCTCCAGGTATAATAGCTTATTTAGCATCATTAAGAAATGATTTAGCTATACAGGCTGCAGACGCAATATACATACTATCGGCCATGGGTAAATGTTGTCTTCGTGCTTTTTTTAGAAAAAATTTAACATCAAATTGATATTAACTTTCTCTTATCTTAGTTTTGGGCAAAGGCATTTTTGGGGAGGGTGAAGCTGAAACAACCTATAATTTTGTTGTGGATCCAGCTAATGAAACGGCGGTGGCCACCGTCGAAGAAGCATACTTTGAAGTCGTTGATCTTTTATCCGCAACATTCTCAGAAATAATCCCGTCAGCAGCAGTTCAAATAATATCAGAGGTGGATGAACCCACCATCTCGACTGTGCCGCCTTCGTCGAGTATGCCAGCAACTTCAACTATTGTGGGTGTCTCTTCTTTTGTCGCGCCATCTGTTGAAGCAACGACTGTGGCAACATCCTCTACTGTCATTCCAGAAAGGAGATTCACTGATATTGCGGCCACTCCCAGCGTCCATTCGAGCTTTGTTATGCTAGTTGAACACTACACTAGCATATTCTACCTCACTTTGAAAGAATTGATATCCATGGTGCTGGAGAAGAATCTAGGCTTTGATGCTCTGAAGACGTCCTCCAAGCTCACTATAGCGCTGATTAGAAATTTCAATGATGCTAAAAGAGCTAATGCTAGAGCAAATGGTTAACGGTTTAGAACAACCCATTAACAAATATTTGCAACTATCCCGAGGCAGCATCAATGACTTGGTTCAGGCTGAGTATGACTCCCTAACTGCAGAATTTGCTCAGAAGACAGAAACTTTAAACAAATCCATCCAGGAACATCAACAAGAGATGGAGAAAGAGCAAGCAGTATTGGTGGAGAGTATTCCTCAGCTAGCTTAGTGCCATACCGAATGTGAGGGATATGAAGTGAGGGTTCAAGAATTGGAAGCTGAACTTGCTTAAAAAAGGGAGAGGCTTCTCAAAGCATCGCTAGTTCGTGATATATTAGAGGGCCAAGTGAATACAGCTCAACAGAACTTGACACATGTGGGTGTCATTCACGCAAGTTTTGTTGATTCTGTGTCCGAACTATCTCTCTTGAGCAATGACGAAGCAAGGCTAGAACTGGCTCGCACCAATATTTTAAACTCCAGGAATGAGAGGATGGCTGCTTTGGCGCAACAGATCCGCGATTTAACTGCTCCTCCCTAATGATGTACTTTTTTGCTCCTTATTTTCTCAGAGATAATAAAGATACATTTTCTAACTTGATGGACCCATCACTTATTATTATAATATAAATGATAGGCTAAGATTAAAGTGATACAAAAGGTAATATTAATATGATATACTTTCGGTAAGGTTTAGCTGAATATATCTATTCAGAGGTAATATGAACATGATAGAATATAATCCAACTAAATTTGTATATAAAATACTATCAAAGGTAATATGAACATGATAGGTTTTGAAATTAGTTAAACATATCTATTCAGAGGTTATATGAACCTGATAGAATATGATTCAGCTAACCTTTGTACGTAGTATTGCCAGAATAAAATCTTCATCATAATCCGTTAAGCAAAGGAGATCAAGCATAGTACTTCTTCAAGAATTTGCTGTTGATAGGAGCCATTATCAAATCTCTATTAGGTTTGGCTACTGTAAGCGCCATTTGAGAATGTTGTTTCAACCACATAAGGGCCCCCCATTTCTTTATGATTATTTGTGTGGACATCGGATATCGTACCAGAGATAATATGACCGTAGTACAATATCGTGTTTGTTGAGGATATCCCACTGGAGGATCTTTGGTGGACCTATTATTCGTTGCGCATGTTTATTAAAAATAATAAGTTTGAAATAAGTCCTATCAGAGGTAATATGGACATGATAGATTTTGTGGCTAGTAAAGGCATCCTGCTGGGGGATTTTTTTTTTGTGGACCCATTACTTTTTTGTGTACGTTAGTGCAAGTAATAGGTTTGAGACAAGTCCTGACAGAGGTAAAATGGATGCTGTAAAATATGACTCTGTGGGGATAGTGGGGAGACATATTTCTATTGAGAGGTAATGTGGACTTGTATTATTCGTTTCCATTGCGGGCAACCCCCCGGGGGGGTTTTTGGTGGACCTATTACTTCTTGTGCACGAGAGTGCAAGCAATAAGTTTAAGACAAGCCCTGTTAGAGGTAATATGGACGTGGTAGTTTTCGTGGAACTAACACCACTGGCGTACTTAGAGTTAAGTACGGGTGCTAAGTTGAGATGACAACCGATATCAAAGGTAATATGGACATGATAATCGATAGCCGAATTCGGAAGGTTTGCTCAGAGGTAATATGGACATGATAATCGATAGCCGAATTCGGAAGATTTGCTCAGAGGTAATATGGACATGACAAACTCAGCCTGAGAGAAATATTATGACAGCAGTTCAGAGGTAATATGGACGTAAACTAATGTCCTAAAAATTCATTGAGGAGTGATTTGTTGAGTGTAGTTTATCCGAACATGAAGATAGACCAAAGGATCGATCCGCTGGGGAGATTGATGGGACAATAGCTCAGAGGCAATATGAGCATGGCTAGCATCTAACAAGATTGGTTTGAATAGTCACTGTGAAAGAATATGAGTAGACCTAAGGATTGCTCCGCTGGGGAGATTTTGAGGATCCTTCATCTATTGCGTATCCGGGACTCTTGGATACGGATGATGGTTTCTTTTTTACAAGAATTTGTAACGAAGGAGAAAATATTGCACATAGGCACTTGCTGGGGATGAAGAACCAAGAGTTGATTTGTACATATGGGTTGTGGACTTATTACCCCTGGCGTACCTTAAGTACAGATAATAAGCTGAAATGACTAGCACACCAGGGGTTATGCAAATATGACAGTAGAAAGTCAAAGTGCATAACTTTACTTATAGGTGATGTGGACATGAAAAAGTTCTAAAAATATCTTACTCAGAGGTAATATGGACGTGGTAAGATATGACTTTGTGGGGATAAAGAAAAACAGGACAGAGGTAATATGGAAGTGACCATTTTTTGTGATGATATATTTACTCTACTAAAGAAAGTGGAGAGACATAGTTCAGAGGTAATATGGACGTGAACTGATCAATGGAAAACTCAGTTGAGAAAAAACAGTTTGGATGTGAACCTATGTCCAAAAAATTCACTAGGAAGTGATTTGCTGAGTGGGGATAGACCTAAAGGTTGCTGATCTAGGAAGATTTTAGGGACTCATCATCCGGTACTTCTTGAGGGAGCAAATTGCCACGTTGGAGTAAGAGCAATTTGTAGTGACCGTCTTTTTGTTTATAAATGCAAAGTGATGACTTTGGCGTCGATCAACTCCTAGATTTTCCTTTTGTATATAGCATGCCTTTGTGGGGTGATGAAGGTACCGATGAAAGAGACAATATTCTGGGTCATCGACCTTGCCAGCCTTTTCAGGATATCTGATGTTGGGTAGCCGAAGTTTGTTTTCCTTCATCAATATATTAAAGATTTCAATGATGTCATCCTCAATGAAGGAGAAAGTCCTCTTTGGCTTTCTGGCTTCCGATACCTGAGTCGTACGGTCCTCAGGGAAGATGGTCATAGTTGCATCATCTTCGGACTTAGAGAAAATTCTACCCCCAGCTCTGGATGCTGCTCTGTTTTGTCGAGGGAGACTACCCCCAGACATGTCATCGTTTGGTTCTTCTTCCTGTAATGACAAAGAATAGTTCAATCGGTCAAAATCTGACCATTTTGCTTTAGAACAGCAACGGTTAATCACAACCTTACGACTATAACAACAATGTTCTCTAAGAGATGTAATAGACGTATTAGGGGATCCCCTGTCTTTGCGTTTCTGGATCAAGAAATCACGCAAATCAGGAAGATTACAAGAAGAAGAAGAAGGCTTATTCTGCCTTTTTACATCAGTAGGAAGGTGTAGATTAGGAATCATAACCCTTTCTCTGCCATAGGAATACAGCAGTTCACCCATATGAGTAGTATATGATCCATCATCTGTCTGAGGAGCATATCTTCCCGTGAAACGAGTCTTCTTTACGCGGACAGACCTATCCTGGCGTAATTTGGATATTTGCATGGGTTCACGTAAAACAGGGAAAGTTCGCGTAATCTGTAAAGTGGGAACTTTCTTCTCTTGTGGGCGTAAAAGCTTAGAGGTTGAAAGATTCGCCGCTTGTTTTCCTTTGATGTGATCAAAGGGTAAATCTGCCTCATCATAGACGAGAGATGTAATTTTGTGCACAGGGCGTATTTAAAATTTCTGGATTGGCACTAAGACATTGCTTGAAATTTTTTCTACCACGTCACAGACGGGAGACAAAGTTTTACGCACATGGCATGTTTGAAACTTCTGGATTGGCACTGAGGCATTGTCAGAAGTCTTGTCTGACACGTTACAAATGAAAGACAAATTTTTACGCACAGGGCGCATTGTTTGTGTTGTCACAACTTTGTTGATCTGAGAGTGAGAGCTTGCAGGAAGGGTAGAGGACGTCTTAGGCATCCACACTTTATCCAGCTTCCTGTTGTCTGGACAGAGTAGGAATGAGAGCTACCTCCTGCATGAAGCATGTCTTCATAGGCAGATTGGTCGAAGTGGTCAACCAAAGTCTTCTTTATCGATCCGATGGATACAACATCGTGTTGAACAATTATTTTCTCGTCAGAGGAGAAAGTCGTCCCCAGCAGAGTCGCCATCTTTGTTTAATGATAAACAAAATAAAGAGGAGGATACAAACCCTTTCTTTTTTGCTCACAAACAAGAAAAAGAGTATATTTAATCCTATACGAAGATGTTAAGTACAATAAAATAATTATGGGGAAGTATTGCTATAGAAGTCTGATCTGCAGTCGATCACTTTGTTATTTGGACCACACGATGATGAAGTAGTGTTGTAGAAGAAGAAGAAGCTTCAAAGGTTGCAAGTGGGATTGAATTCTCGTTGCCAAAGTTGTCAACCAACACTCTCTGTTTGTGCTCTCTCTCTCTCTGATCTCTCCTTGTGCTTCTCTTCTGTCTGCTTGATCGCCTCTGTACCCTGTGACCAGGGGTCTCTATTAATAGAGATCAATCAAATAACTGCCAAGTTGGCATAAAATGCCAAGCAACTGTCTTATTGGCATAAAATGCCAAACTGTGAAGACAGTTGCGTCTTTTATGCGGCAGTTATAATAACTGCTATCCACGTTCAAATAATCTTCTGAATTTACGTATGACACGTATCTCATTATAAGGTAACGCGTATAACTGGTTCTCGAAGATCACGGCATGCAAGCCATGTAGGTAACTGCTCCTGCGTAAAGATGGTTGGCGTAAAAGCC
Organism: Iris macrosiphon; assembly: GCA_036927795.1. Taxonomy (NCBI): domain Eukaryota; kingdom Viridiplantae; phylum Streptophyta; class Magnoliopsida; order Asparagales; family Iridaceae; genus Iris; species Iris macrosiphon. The sequence goes on along the minus strand of JAYESA010000014.1, from coordinate 83,468,511 downwards.
AAATAACTGTCTTGTTGGCGTAAAAGAACAAACTCTGAAGAAGAAGACTTCTTTTACGATACGGTTATAATAACTGCTACCTACGATCAAATAATCTTCTGAATCTGCATAAGACACGTGTCCCTTTATGAGGTAACACATATAATTGCTTCTCGAAGATCATGGCATGCAAGCCACGTAGATAACTGCCCCTTGCGTAAAGATGGTTGGCTTAAAAGCCAAATAACTATCTTGTTGGCATAAAAGCCAAATAGATGTCTTATTGGCGTAGAAGACCAAACTCTGTGTAAAACTTGATAATTCATGAATAATAGATAACCAGCGTAAAATAGCCAATTATCAGTCACGACTGAGGTCTTGAGCGTATTCTGGGCTAAATAGCCTTATCATTTACCTTTGCAAATATAGGCGAGTTGGCGTATTTCGAGGAGATAGCATACGGCGTACTCCTATAGTTGAAAAAAGCCTGGTTGGCATAAAATACAAGGATGGTGATGCGAGCGTATTAGTCACAGTTTTAGCTTTCCCAGTCAATTATCCATCACGACTGAGGTCTTAAGCATATTCTGGGCTAAATAGCCTTATCACGTACCTTTGCAAATATAGTCGAGTTAACATATTTCGAGGAGATAGCATACGGCGTACTCCTATAGTTGAAAATAGTCTGGTTGGCATAAAATGCAGGGATGGTGATGTGAGCGTATTAGTCACAGTTTTAGCTCTCCCAGTCATGACAAAATTTAAAAATAGAACAAAATCTCGTACATTAAATGCAGAGATATGCCTCCATCTGGTACATTAAATGCAGAGATATGCCTCGAGCTCTGTGCAAAAAATAGCTTTTGACGTGGCATCTAATTTTGTCTTATCTTGAGCATAAAAACTCATTTTTGCCCATGTAGAATAAGCAGCATAAAATTTGAATGCATAAAAATGACTTGTATCAAGAATATGTCACTAAACGACAACCTGGGTCTCTGTGCAAAATCATCATCACAGCCGTCCTCTCGATCGTCGTGTAGTACTTTTGTCAGAAGTCAGGTTCACTGATTTGTCTGACAAATTCAACCGAGGAATACGAAAAGTTTCTCGTACAACTTTATGCTGCATTAAAAATAAACGTATTTTAAACTTTACGCAGGAAGATATAGCAACCTTTTTATGCCAAAACAGCCTTGAAGCGCTGCTTTACGCAGGCAGCTCTGAAGCACTACTTTACGCCAAACAGCTCTGAGGCTCTGTTTTACACGGACTATTCTGAAACTATATTTTATGCCACACAGTCTTGAAGCTCTATTTTACGCGAACTTCATGTATGTTGGGAGTTTTGACTGTATAATAAGCGTATAATTCCCCAGCATATTTTATGCTTCTACACTAATTAGTCCAATGATGTCCATACCCCAGGCTTCGAATAGCTAGGACGCAACAATCGGGTGTAGGAACTCCCCTGATTGGTGGATAAAGTCTGTATGGATTTGGCACGCTTAGCACTTCCTTGCGTAGTCGACGGCATCTGCTACCATTGTTGGCCAATAGTAACCTATTCTACGAAGGCGGTCTTGTAGATTGGGCCATAGCTGATGGGTACCGCAAACCTCGTCGTGAGCCTCGTGTAGAGTCTACTTCGCTTCTGTATTTGAAAGTCATCGTAGCAGAAGCCCGTCATACGAGCGGCGATACAGCATTTTGGTAGTTATATCGTAATAGAATCGGAGGAAATGTCTTCTGATGGAAGTGGCTTCCTTTGGATTCTCGGAGAGAATTCTATAGACTGCGTAGTCGATGAAGGAAAGTCTCCAGTCTTGTGAGTCAGTGCTCGTCTCTACTGAGTAGCACCAGCACACAGAGAGGTTGTTCTTCGGGTAGACCAGCTCCTGACCGACCACAGTGATCAGTTCATGGGTACTGACCGGAATAACTAGATAGGCTGCGAGTCCGGTAATGATGTCCGCCTTGATGTTTTGCAGCCGAGGGGCGTACTCAATGAAGAATCCCTCGAAGGTCGAGATGATGTCGAGCGCAGCCTGTTGGTAAGAAATGGCTCTTCGTGTCGGACTTCGTACTCACCCAGGACCTGGCTGACTATCAACTTGGAATCATCGTAGGCTTCCAGGTGGTCAACTCTAACTTGTTTAGCTAGTTAAAGTCCAATGAAGAGAGCGTTATACTCTGCCATATTATTGGAGCATGGCTCAATGAGGGAGTATGCGCGATTGATAACCATATCATATGGAGAGATCAACACTATCCTGACTCTAGTGATAATGCTGCCTTTGGGTCCTGTTCTTGAAGCATCGTCGAAGAACATTCGCCAAACAGCTTTTGTGTTCGTCACAGTATTGGAGTCTGCAACTTCGTCTGGAATCTCATCGTATAGTTTTGAGATTTCTGACACTGGATGGGCTGCCAGAAAGTTGTCCAGTGCTTGACCCTTGATGACTTTTTTGAAACAAATACCACGTCGTATAGAGATAGAAGTATTGACCAGGTAGCCAAGCGAGAACTGAGCGCCCTTGGTTTGGTCATGAGGACTCTGAGAGGATTGACTCACGAGATTACATAAATGGTTTGTCCAACCACGTAATGCTGAGTCTTCTGGATAGCGAATACAAGGGCAAGGCATTCCTTCTTAATAGGGGTGTACCTGTGCTCTGCGCCAACTATCATTCGGCTAAGATAATAGATGGTATGCTCGTGGCCTGCACCAATATTCTGGGATAATAGGACACCGAGGGAGTGGTTCATTGCTCGTACATAGAGTAGGAAAGGCTTCCCCATGAATGGGGCTACCATCATGGAGGGTTTGATATGTATTCCTTGATGTCGTCAAAGGTGCACTGGTATTCTTTATTCCAGACAAAGGAGACATCTTTCTTCATAAGCTAGTTGAACAACCGACAACGCCCAGAGAGATTTGATATGAACCTTCTGATGTATGCAAGTCTTCCTTGAAGGCCACAAATTGTTCTTTGAGGTTCTTCGGTTTGCGCATCTCAAGGATTGCTTTAGTTTTGTCGTGGTCTATGTGAGTACCCCGGGAAGTAATGATAAAGCCCATAAATATTTTGCTGGGGAGATTTTGGTAGACTTATTACCCATGACGTACCTAAGACTGGGTACAGATAATAAGTTGGAACGACTGACACCATCAGAGGTATTATGGACGTGGTGGTAGAAAGTCGATAGGCAAGAATGTTTGCTCAGAGGTAATATGGACATGAAAAACTCTTGAGTTATGGACTTATTACCCATGGCGTACCTTAAGTACGGATAATAAGCTGAAACGACTAGCACTATCAGGGTTTATACGAACGTGATAGTAGAAAGTCAAAGAGCAGAACTTTACTCAGAGGTAATATGGACATGGAAAAGTTCTAGAAATATCTTATTCAGAGGTAATATGAACATGATTAGATATGACTCTGTGGGGATAAAGAAAAATAGGACAGAGGTAATATGGATGTTACCATTTTTTTTTGTGGTGATAGATTCACTATGCTGGGGAAAGTTGAGAGACGTAGTTCAGAGGTAGTATGGACGTGAACTGATCGATAGTCATACCGAGAGGTAAGATATGATCCCGATATTTTTGGTGGAAGGAAAAGGAAACGAGCCAGAGGTAATATGGACATGGTTGTTTTCTTTGGATTGAGGACATCCTGCTGGAGGATTTTTTGTGGACTTATTACTTCTTGCACACGAGAGTGCAAGTAATAAGTTCGAAACAGGTCTTGCCAGAGGTGGCAAGTTTGGTGGACTTAACACCATTGGTGCACTTAAATTTAAGTACAGGTGATAAGTTTAGACGATAATCGATATCAGAGGTACTGTGGACGTAATGATCCACAGCCAAACCCGAAAGGTTTGCTCAGAGGTACGAAGGACATGGCAAACCCTACTGGGGAGTCGGTGAGAATGATAACTCAGAGGTGACGTAGACGTGAGCTGATCAATAGCCATACTGAGAGGTTAGGTACGACCATGGTATTTTTTGTGGAAGGAAAAGGAAGCATGCCAGAGGTAGTATAGACATGGGTTTTTTTTCTTCCATTGAGGAAAACCCACTAGGGGACTTTTGGAGGATCTATTATTTATTTCAAACGTTGAGTGCAAATAATAAATACGAAAACAATCCCTATCAGAAGTAATATGAACGTGGTAGGTTTTGTTGATAGTAAGGACATTCGACTGGGGGGTCTTTTGTGGACCTATTACCCTTTTGCGTACTTGGGGTGCGAGTAGTAGATTTGAAACAAACCCTATCAAAGGTAATATGGACGTGATAGGTCTTTTGGATCCATTATTTTTTGTGCATGTAAGTGCAAGTAATAGGTTTAAGACAAGCCCTGCTAGAGGTTTCATTGTTGGAGGGATTGCTACCCCCAGTCTCAGTTGTGGGCTCGTCCTAGAGTGTACAGCTATCCCCAGCTAAGCTATCATCCGTGTGCAAAGGTCACTGTACTCTTGGAAGGATGGATTGTCATAGAACACTGGGGGACTGCTATCCCTAGCTCCAGTCGAAGTTTCGATCGGGGAGGTATGGCTACTCCCAGCATTTATTTTCGAGCGTGTGCCTTGGAATTTTCTCGCAATCATTCTGACTTTTGTATGCTTGTTTGTGCAGGGACTTTCTCGGATTGCTCTGATTTTGATGGAACATGGAAGGATATGATAGTCACTATTATTCGTGGTGAACTAGTACATTACCCGAAGGATTATCCAAGATCTTCCAAACTAGCTCACTGTAGCTTCTCCCCATATGCGGCCAGGATGTGATGGCTGGATCTCGAATTGAGTCATGCGGCCCATCCGAGTGGCAGCGGCGGGGCTAGTTATCCCAACCGGGACTTCTAGCCGCGTCCTTTCATATGACAGTTAGATTTACAGAGGCTCAGATCTGCGTTACAAGATCCCTTGCTATCCATCAGTATGAATTCTTATCTCGCATTGTGGCTTGTACTGAGAAGTCTTGTTGAAGTGATGACCCAGAATGTGTTGAGTTGTCGGCCTTTACACGTGTTGGTACCAGAAATAGCACAGACGGGTCTTATTCTTTTCACATATACCCATGATCTTGAATATTAATGAAAATCCTTGAATGTAAAGGACTTCTATATGTACTCATGATCTTGAATGTTAATAATTTTTTTTGCCTTATTTCCTGTTTGGAACTTTTCTTATTGCTTATGGATATCGGGGCTATGAGTACTATACCAGAGGTAATTTGGATGTAGTATAATATCATAATGTCGATAACACCAAGCCTAATCAGAGATAATATAGACATGATAGGCTAGAGCAGTTCCATTAAGGAGGTTCGGTGGAGACATCTTCTGTAATGGTAGGGATATTGTGGGGTAAAACCGATAGTCAAGCAAGTTTGCTGAGTACGACCATTGCGAAATATTTTGTGCAGAGAAGAAAATAAGTCAGAGGTAATATGGACGTGACTGGTTTCTTGGGCAGCTCGTAGTTCAGAGGTGATGTGGACGTGAACTACTCGCTTTGTATAAAATTTTGTAAGGATAACAATAAAAGGGACGAGTCAGAGGTAATATGAACGTGACTGTCTTCTTTTGGTGGAAAGAATGACTCATTGTTCAGAGGTGATGTGGACGTGAACTATTTGCCTTCAGAAGAGTTTTTTGAGGATCCGTTACCCATTGCGTACTCGAGACTCCCGAGTACGGATAACAGATTTTTCTGCATGTTATAGACGAAAATAATTTGCTGAAAAAGATATCTGGTATGTATATTATATTTTTGTGTCCCTATGCTAAGGATAGAAATGACACATATCGTCATTCTTCATCATTATCATTATCATTATCATTATTTATTTTTTTGAAGTGTGCCTAACTTAGGCATAGTACTTCTTTAGGAACTTGTTGTTGATTGGCATTATGAGCAAGTCACCATTGGACTTAGCAAGCCTATATGTGCCACTGGAGTGAGTAGTATAGATCTCTGTAGAGATTGAATCTATACTTTCAGCATCTGGTTCAGAAAACTGGCGACTCCCAGTGTCAGAATCTGAAGAATATGAAGCTGATTGTCGTGACTTCCAGCAAGTGTTTCGAAAAACACCTTCTTCAAAAGTCTCGATGAGTCTGTCAAATCTCCTTTGGCTTGGTGTTCTAGAGGGATGACATCTTGAACTCGACTTTTCTCTAGGAATATGCGAAGCCATGTTTACTGAAGCAAATGTTGGTTCTTCTTCCTTATGAATATTACAACAATGTTCTCAAGGGAGTGTGATAGACATATTAGGAGATCCCTTATCTTTGCATTTCTGGATCAAGAAATCAAGCAAATCAGGGAGATTACCAGAAGAAGAAGGCTTATTCTGCCTTTTTACATCAGTAAGAATATGTAGATTAGGAACCATAATCCTTTCTCTGCTATAAAAATACAACAGTCTACCCATATGAATAGCATATGATCCATCATCTGTCAGAGGAGCGTATCTTCCCGTGAAACGAGTCTTTTTACGCAGACAGACCTATCCTGGCGTAATTTGGTTTTTGCATAGGTTTGCGTAAAACAGGGAAAGTCCTCAAACGGCTTTTAGCATCACGCGTAATCTGTGAAGTGGGATCTTTCTTCTCTTGTGGGCGTAAAAGCTTAGAGGTTGAAGGATTCATCACTTATTTTCCTTTTATGTGATCAAAGGTTACATCTGCCTTATCATAGACGGAAGATGTAATTTTACGCACGAGGCGTGTTTGAAATTTCTGGATTGGTACTGAGGCCTTGCCAGAAGTTTTGTCTACCACGTCACAGACGGGAGACGAAGGTTTATGCACAGGGCGTGTTTAAGACTTCTGGATTGGCACTGAGGTATTGCCAGAAGTTTTGTCTACCACGTCACAGATAGGAGACAAAGTTTTACGTGCAGGGCATGTTGGCTGTGTTGTCACAACTTTGTTGATCAGTGAATGAAAACTTGCAGGAAGGGTAGATGACGTCTTAGGCATCCACACTTTACGCAGCTTCCTGTTGTTATGGACAGAATAGGAATGAGAACTACCCCCTGCATGAAGCATGTCTTCATAGGCAGATTGGTCAAACTGGACGACCAAAGTCTTCTCCGTTGATCCGATGGATACAGCATCGTATTGAGCAATTGCTTTCTCGTCATAGGAGAAAGTCTTCTCCAGCAGAGTCACTATTTTGTTTTGATAAACAAAGTTTATACGAAACTTTTATGTTCACGGATCATATCAGTGAACTTACTCCATCAGACCAGAATCTGGAACTCCCCAATAGAGTCACCATTTTGTTTGGATAAACAAAGTTTATACGAAACTTTTGCTTACAAATGAGAAAAGAGAAAAGTACAAATAATCCTATACGAGGATATTAAGTACAATAAAATAATTCTGGGAAAGTATTGCTATGGAAGTCTGATCTGCAGTCTATCACTTTGTTCCTTGGACTACATGATGATGAAGAAGTGCTGCAGAAGAAGCTTCAAACTTTCTCTGAACTGAAAGCAAAAGCCGGCCAAAGGAAAGTTGCAAGTAGGATTGAATTCTTGTTGCCAAAGTTGTCAGCCACAACCAATTTCTTTTCCCGTCTCTTCTGTCCCCCCTTTTACCCTGTGACCAGGGGTCTCTATTTATAGAGATCAATCAAGTAACTGCCTGGCGTAAAAGCCAAAAGACTGTCTTATTGGCGTAAAAGGCCAAACTGTGAAGAAGATTGCCTCATTTACGCTATATTTATGACAACTGCTACCCACGTTCAAATAATCTTCTGAATATGCGTATGATATGTATCCCTTTATAAGGTAACATATATAACTACTTCTCGAAGATCATGTCATGCAAGCCACGTAGATAACTGCCTGGTTGGCATAAAAGCCAAATGACTGTCTTGTTGGCGTAAAAGGCCAAACTGTGAAGAAGATTGCTTCCTTTATTATGTGGTTTTGACAACTGCTACCCACGTTCCAATAATCTTCTTAATCTGCGTATGACATGTATCCCTTTATAAGGTAACGCGTATAACTGCTTCTCGAAGATCATGGTATGCAAGCCACGTAAGTAACCGCCCCTACGTAAAATGGTTGGCGTAAAAGCCAAATGACTGTCTTGTTGGTGTAAAAGGCCAAACTGTGAAGAAGATTACCTCATTTACGCTACGGTTATGACACCTGCTACCCACGTTCAAAGAATCTTCTAAATCTGCGTATGACACGTATTCCTTTATAAGGTAACGCGTATAACTGCTTCTCAAAGATCATGGCATGCAAGCCACGTAGGTAACTGCTCCTGCGTAAAATAGTTGGCATAAAACTTGATGATTCATGAATAATAGATAACCAGTATAAAATAGCCAATTATCCTTCACGACTGAGGTCTTGAACGTATTCTGGGCTAAGTAGCCTTATCAACGTACCTTTGCAAATATAGCCGAGTTGGCATATTTCGAGTAGATAGCATACGGCGTTCTCCTATAGTTGAAAATAGACTGGTTGGCGTAGAATGCAAGGATGGTAATATGAGCGTATTAGTCACAGTCTTAGCTTTCCCAGTCATGACAAATTTATAAAACAAAATCTCGTGCATTAAATACAGAGATATGCCTCAATCTCGTGCATAAAATACAGAGATATGCCTCGAGCTCTGTACAAAAAATAGCTTTTGACATGGCGTCTGATTTTGTCTTGTCTTGAGCTTAAAAACACATTTCTGTCAATGTAGAATAGGCAACGTATTCAGAAGACTCTATTTTTCTTCCTTTAAATGCGTAAAAAATGACTTGTATCAAAAATATGTCACAAAATGACAACCTGGGCCTCTGTACAAAATCATCATCACAGTCGTTCTCTCTATCATCGTGCAGTACTTTTGTCAAATGTCAGGTTCACTGATTTGACTGACAAATTCATCCGAGGAATACGAAGAGTTCCTCGTATAAATTTATGCTACATTAAAAACAATATATTTTAAACTTTATGCAGGAAGGTATAGCAATCTTTTACGTAGAACAGATTTGAAGCTCTTCTTTACGCAGACAGCATTGAAGCCCTATTTTACTCCAAACAGCCTTGAAGCTCTGTTTTACGTAGACAGCTCTGAAGCTCTATTTTACGCCAAACAACCTTGAAACTCTGTTTTACGAGGGAAGGGACTTCATGTATGTTGGGGGTTTTGACTAAAAAATATGCGAACAATTCTCCAGCATATTTCATGCTTCTACAACCTAGGCTCCAGCTTTTTAAAGTCCTGAATATTGCCTGGCCGAAGCTGAGCAACCTGAGGAGCAACTTGCTGCTGGACCGAAACTTCCCTCTCTACTACAGCACGAGCAAGCTGATTAGCACTCTCGATGCCCTACCATAATACGTCGGTCTGTCTCTGGTGTGCCTCAGATTGAGCCCTTTGTGCCTCCAATATCTCATAAAATAGTGTGAACATCTGCGTCGCATCTGCTGGCACGAAAGGTGGAGGTAGAAGTCCCTCAGATACAGCCGGCACAGTCCTCTGAGTAAAAAGTGGATCTCCAAAAGCAGCAGACACTCTAATCGCCGAAGAAGTGACTGGTGTAGGCCCTCGGGATGTCGCGGACATCTCAGAAGCTGCTCTCCCCTACTGCGATCTAGTCTTAGGCGGTATCCTGAGACAAAGCGAAAGAAAGAATCAATATGGAACATGATGTAAGACACTCAAAGGAAGGACAGTTAAAGATCAAATATCAATATCAAGATAGAATAGTTGAATGATTCAAAAAAGTTTTTCCCAGATGTGATTGAGTATTCTCAACCGATAACCTATATGCTATATCCTAAAACAGGCTCATAATAGCACTCAATTTAGAGTACCACTATGAATCGTACTAACTGCAAACTCGGAGACCTGCATGGGCCACTACTAAAAATATGTCACGACCCGTACCCGGTGTAGGGATGCAAGTCAGGAACAACGCCCAGCCTAAGCCACAAAATCGACGGTAGAACGCTATTTAGGTAATATATCTAATCAATATAATAAGCCACCAACAATATCAATATACTCAATCAAAAATCTAAGATGGAGAATAGCACGATTTGGATAAAAGAATAGAATAGTCACAATAAAACTCATGAGTCAAAATGATAACATCAATGAGTCAGAGAAAATACTAAACAATAAGCTGGAGGCAAATCTAGTACATGAGAATAACTAAACATCTAAGCTATGAGTCCCGGGTCATCTGTCTCAGTCGGGCTGAGTCCCTCCTGAGCCAAGGTCTCTGACGCTAATCCCACAACATCCTAAGGCCCATAATGAGTAGGGTACCACTCCTTAGTATCATTTGGAAAAAATATATCTAGTCAGGAAAGGAGTAGAGTACATCTCTAACAGCAGTTCTAATCAATGATATAAACTATGTAACAGTAAATAGGTATGAATATACAAGATACAATAATAGATACAAGAGATATACAATAAAAGAAATACTAGAAATAAATACAAGAATGAACAATATGACAATGAGTAAGAATACTAATGACTAAGTGAGTGAGTACCAACTTTAACATGTGATCGGCTTAGGAACTTGATACAAGATTTATGGCCTGGCTAATCATACGTACGGTGTATGATTAACACTATTCAATAAACAAGACTTGATACAAGGAGGGTATGATCACATATCTATACAAAATACTCTCCAACCCTGACTGGTATAGTGGATCCAATAATTGTACGCTATGGCACTGGATTTTCTAGGAAGGTAGCAAGTCTCCAAGAAGAATCAGTATCTATATATGTACAAGAAGAACAATGAAACAAGGCTTGCACAAGATACACCATATATACCAAGGAATAACATCTTATGACAAGATTCGGATATACCAATCCGTGTAACCATCGTGTCAAAAAATCAAGGATTTCTAAACTAGATACAATGAACATAGAGGATATCATAAAAGAGAAACTATCAGAGAATGTACATGCCTGAAACCTGGTGCATAGTATCACAGATGTCTGGTACGGTGCCTCGAAGACCTAAATAGGGAATATAACATCAATACAAGGTTTTGGAATAAAAATAAGTTAAACTAGTCAATATCTAGGTCCAAAAGCCATTTCTAAGTCAAAATAGTCAAACTAGGTCATCTCTAAGTCAAATCAGTCAAACTTGATAAAACTATCTATTTTTAGGTTGTATGAGTCTATCTCTATGATATTTGGTTCATACACTAAGAATCTAGGCCATACAAGCTAAATCTAGGATACTAAGTTACCGTATCGTAAGATATGCAAACAAGAGATATGGAAATAGCATATATGCATACACAAGCAATAATATATATATATATATACACTTATCCTAATTACAAATGCTAAGTGGATACCTTGGCTTTGAACTAACGCGGTATCTCACTACTAAACCTCTATCTCGATACACAACTCTACTACCTTGAGTAACCCTCAATACCTTGACACTTACCTTGGTATTTCAAGGTAATGTCAACTCTAGTATATAATAACTACCCAACTCTAAACTATATACTATTACATATATATCAATCAAATATAGCTTCTAGTATATACTAATACCAACTACTAGTATTTACTAATTACCATGCTACACTAACCATCAATGCAACTAATATATATACCCATATATACATACATACCTACAAATATATATATACCTAGCTAGATATGTATAAGTAGTATATATATTTAGTTCTAACTTACTAATTAATCACAAGTATATACATATAGCTACTAACTAAACTAGATAACTTAACTAACTATCAACTAGCTAATAACCAAAAATGTTAACTAACGACTAACTAGATAACTAATTCAATAGATAATTAACTGTCAAATAACTAACAGGCCATACTACCTAGCTCTGAAATATGCTGGAACTGCTGCTGATACTAGACAATGCTGCGTTGCTCGTGCTAAGCACTGAATTGCTGCCATTGTGCTGTAGCCATGCTGCCTCACTGCTGCAGCTGCTCGTGCAGCCTCGAGCCCTAGCTGTTGCTGCTCCAAGCTATGGTTCTTGCTTCTGCTACTGCTGCCTGTGCTAAGCCCTGGAATGCTGCTGTTGCTGCTGTACGTTGCCAATTGCAGTGCAATTGTATGCTGCTGCGACTGATGCAAACTCGCTGCTAGCTGCTCGCTGTGTGCTCGATTGAATCACAGCACGTGTTGCCGACCCCTTTCCAACACACACAAATACACACTCGCACAAGCACTTGAATGCACAATATATATATATATATATATATATATATATATATATATATATATAGACACTCAAGTAAACATGCTCTCATCTATACCAATATATACATATATATAATCATACATATACAAATATATATGTACCTACACACATGTACTTATAGATATAGTATCCCATACATATACACATAGGTAGAACTATCACTCCCTCTTATACATACATATAGATATAGTAGCATCATACACATAAATACATATATACAATATACATGTATACATATTGCATAACTATCCCAATAGTTATATATATAGATGTATATCTATATATATATAGATACATAAGCATATAGATACTTGATACACTAGTACACATAACTACATATATATACATAATAATATATATAAATATATACATATAAATACATCTATTACAAGTAGCTAAGAATAATGGAAATTGGATCTAGAAATAAAATCAAACAAACATGTGGAGTACATTGCACCCGTATGACACTAGATCTATGATACGCTTCAGATACGAGTCTACCGCATAACCAAACATAGCCCAAAGGATACGAGCAAGTCTAAATTACTATATATATGAATAATACGAAGAGAAAAATATATATCTACATATTCGTATCAAAATGTGACATGCACAAGTCCCGTGTCGGAGGGAAAATCCCTAAATCAACACGTATCACTAAATTATTGGGATACAACCTACACGTATCCAATTATGGATATGATAGTAGCCACAAACAAAGAAACACATGTCAATTTGGTTTATATGACCAACTGACAAACACAACAAGTGTCAATCTCAAAATTGACACAAAAAAGTACCATAACTTTCTCAATAGGCCTCCTATGAACATAATTTCAATTCCTATGGGTAGACTATGTATATGAGGTGGTTTCTCATGGTTAAATATCAGATTTAGAACCTAATTAAAGAGAAAAAAACTAAATTATACCTATTGGGAGATGGATTCTAATGCAAACTCCAAATTTGATAAAATTGGCCTTCAACTTGTATATCATTGCTCCTCTTTGTAGATCCTTGCTTCCTCCTTCAAGATCCTTGCTCTACAAGTCTCCAACGGTGATTTGGGAAAGAATTGGAATAAAATTTGGTAGGAAATTGATGTGAGAATGAAGGAATTTGGTTGAAAGAAATTCTAGATCTAGATTTGAAATAAAAAAAGAAGAGATAAACTTTCCCTCCTCTTTGTATAGGTCGGCCACTTGACCGCCTCCCTAAGTCACTATGTAATATCCATTATACTCCTTGGGGCCTCTCATGAAGAAATAATTAAGGAGAAAATATTCTAGTCTAATGGTTTTCATTAAACTAATCATCCTCCTAATGAATGGGCTTCTAATTGGGCTCAATTCTAACTAATTGCAAATGTTGGTCTATGAGTCTAAACTAAACTAGTTAGGTCCACTAACACAAGTCCAAAACAATAAGCTAACATCTAATAATAATTAAATAGTACAATAAATAATTATTCAACATGCATAATATTTAAATAATTATGAAATTACCAAAATACCCTCTCCTAGAAAATATGGTAGTGACAAAACTTTTAAACCGAGATCACAGTTGGCACTAGAAGGCTGGAGAGTTGACTTGGATATAGGAATGTTTAAGCTCTGAGGGTTTGCTCACAATAGAATAAAAAGATAAAGAATAGATTAGAAGTTAGGAATATGGAAATCCAAGTTTATTTATAAGGTTTTGTGGGACAAAATTCTGCCAGAATTCAGTAAAAAATATTTGAATTTTTGAACTTTGGAGCCACAAAATCAGGGATTACACAACTAGCTAATTTTTTTTTTTGGGAAAACCGAGTTCGGTCAGAGTTCGGTTGACTTTGTTCTAGAATATTTTTGGTTGTGTATGTGGTAGTTTTGTTTTGATTTGGGTTTGTATATATGGATAGGTTTCAGGCTATTTGGGTGGACTTGATTATGCTAGTATGACTCGATGTACATAAGTCCTAGACTAAATAAAATAAATATTACATTCATGAAATAAATAACTTGATGCAGTACAAACAATAGTCGTTACAACATCTTCGAAGTCTTCAGTTGTATACATTTGTATCATATATATCAAAACATGGTTTAGTTAATTATCAAAATTAAGTTGACTGAAATCGAATGGGCCAACAATCTCTCATATTTTAATAATTGACAAACTATGAATGATACTATAAATCTTGGTTATGCACAGCTCTCTCGTAACTTGTGGAGCGATTTGATACAATGATGATGTCAAGTATCATGTCTCATGTTCTCTCCCTCGTTATCAATTGATCAAAATGGTATGTTATCCCGAAGTTGGTAGTATATTATGTTTGACACGAAAACAAGAGAGTAAAACAACACATATATGAAATAATAACCAATATTTTATGCCAAATGTTGACAATATGGTATTTATTGAATTCAAATAACTAGTTTCCAACCAAAAAGCATACATTAGTTTTTTAATATATAAAAAATATCTAAAAGTGATGTGAACTAATAACATTAAAGTAAAGCAATCTAAACTAGAGTTTTAAGCTTAAAAATCTACTGCAACATCTAGCGGTCATCTCTATTATCATCTGGTTCAGTTGATCTATTGGGATGATTGAAGGCGTATGCTGGATCCAAGTATATCTACGCATAATCATGATTGATGCGATAGCCTGATCGGTTGGGATCTCTGAGAATCAGAAATGATTCGGTTTTGTCATGCCCCAAAACCAGAATACTGGAGAGGGGGACTGACGAGGCCAGCTATGTATATTTAGAGCACATCGATACTTCGCATATACGGTAAAGCTGTGAGACATGAGGGGTCACTACTACAAACCAACAGTCAAGCCTTGGTCCAACAAACCCTAGTATCTCAATCACAATAAAAATAGAAATAATAACAAGATTTAAGATCAGCTAAAAATAATAGCAAAGCATTCCAAACTATAATATACAGATGATCATGAAGCTAGTGAACACAAAATAAATAAACTAGCCAAAATCTAAGTCATACATGATCAACCCTAGGATATGTCAATCATGTTATTGCCCGTTGACTAACTAATCAAACCAAAATATGAGCTAAGCACGTGCTCGGAGGCTAAAAGCCAATAAAAGTGGAATGTACATCAGAGTGGGAAAGTAAAAAAAACCACTCAAGTGGTCTGGTGCTCCTGGTGGTCACCATCCTTAGGAAGGTACGAAAGATCCTCTGTTGTTGCTACTGGATCTGGCCATGCAAAACCAGTAGGGTTAGACCCCAATTATCAAGTACCAAAAAGTAAGCCAATGTAGGAACTTAAACCAACAACTCAAGCAATACAACTACTGAAAGTAAAGATTGAATATAATGATCTAAGGATAATAAAAGCAATACTGTAAATCTGTAATGAGACATATCCTAAACTAATAAGCAAAATAGAATAACAAGTACAGAAAAGAAAGGTGTGATCATGTAAAGACTAGACTAACCATCATCCATCAATCACGACAAATTATATAAGTACGGCTTGATACTTTTACTAGGTTTATCATAATCTGAATTACTAACAATTATAATACAACGCGATACTAGGGTTCCTTCTAATCGCATGCCACTGTAGTCTGTCCGAAATATCCATACGTATGCATAAACCAGCAACGGATACTTTTCAAGATACTCCATAAGATACGCCACTGGATACTCCATAAGATAACCATATGAATAACCGGGGCTGCATGCAATCTAGAAAAATTCCTAGCCATGTACTAAGTGGATCCCTAGTTAATAACCCCTAGCTTTTTCTTATATAATTACAGATATAGCATTTCGCAAAATCTATTCTAGACATGATATAACAAAATAAGTTCTAATAGTAATATAAACAAGTTTTAATATATATTTCACAAACGAACTCATGTAATCTATGACAATAACCAAGCCATGTAAAACCTTGTAAAGCCAAATAAAGCCATATGAAGCCAGATAAAGCCATGTACAACCATGTAAAACCAAGTCCATCCAGATGTAGCCAAGTAAAACCAAGTCAAGCCATGTCCGATGAAGCCATGTAAAGTTATGCCAAGTCAAGTCCAGTTAATCATGTCATCACGTGTAGTCGGGCAAAACTGGGTAAAACCGAGTAAAGCCAAGTCAAGTCAAGTCATCTGAAGCCATGTAAGTTCATCTACGAAATGCCACACCCAGATTTATATAAGAAAAAGCTAGGGGTTATTAAATAGAGATTCACTTAATACATGGCTAAGAATTTTCCTAGATTCTATGCAGTCCTGGTTATTCATATGGTTATCTTGGGGAGTATCAAGTGGCGTATCTTGTGGAGTATCTTGAAGAGTATCCGTGGCTGGTTTGTGCATGCGTATCGATATTCTGGATCCCAAACTATAATAAACGTAACTGACCTAGGCCAAGTCAAGTTAAGTAATCTTGTTATTATTCTGGTTTATGTCTAGCCATGCCCTAAAACTAGAATATTGGAGAGTAGGACTGACAAGACCAGCTACATATATTTATAGTACATCGGTACTCCGCATATACGGTGAAGCTGTAAGACATAAGGGGTCACTACTACAAACCAATAGTCAAGCCTAGGTCTATCAAACCCTAGTGTCTCAATCACAAGGACAACAGAAATAATAACAAGATATAAGATTAGCTAAAAAATAATAGTAAAGCATCCCAAACTATAATATATAAATGATCATGAAGCTAGTTAACACAAAATGAATAAACTAGCTAAAATCTAAGTCATACATGATCAACCCTAGGATATGTCAATCATGTTATTGCCTATATGCTCACTAATCAAACCAAAATATGAACTAAAAACATGCTCGGAGGATAAATGTGTCACGACCCGCACCCGGTATAGGGGCACGAGTACGCGGGTACGTCCAGCCTACACCGCAGCATCGGCGGTAGAACACTGTCTAGGTCACAATAATACTATATAACTAAATACCTGTCAATGATATCAATCTCCATAAGGAGGACAATATACATCTTACAATATCTCATAATGTAAACTCAATCACAACATCTATAAGAGTAAGGCACGATAAAAATAAGAAGAATAACATAGTTAAATACCATGTCTCAAAATAAAGATAAATCACAGTCTAGCTGTCCAACATAAATTCTCCACAAGTCTCAACATAAACTAGGAATAAGTCTAAAGATAAACTCAATAAACCTCAAATAAGTCTCAGTGCATAAGATAAATTTTGCCTAGATAGCTGCAGGTAAAGTCTTCTATAAAGGAATAGTCTCCTCTAAGATCTCTTGTGTGTAGTCTGCATCTATACCCGGTCTATAGTGTGTGGTACATAAATCCTCAAGATCCTCTGGAAAAAATATTCAGTCAGGATTGGAACAAAGTACAAGCACTAACAGCAATTCCACATATACTGACAAAAACTATAACACAGTGCAAAGATATACAAGACATATATGAAACTGGAAATAAGAAATACTGGACATAATAAAGTACTGGAATAAAGAAATACTGAAGTACTGGAGCATATGTCATCATCAATATACAACTAGCAATGAAATAGAAATACAAGTACACGCTAGAACAATGAACTGGTATATATGTGAATGCTAGAATCATAACGAGAACATAAGGAATGCTATATAAATACATTAGAGATACATATCAAGAACATCTAACTAAGTGTGTAAAACATCAGTATATCATGTGATCGGCTTAGGACTGATCAGGCTTGCTATGTATGACTAGCTATGATTCATGTAAGGTCAGGCTAACCATCCGGATAGATACAATATGAGCAATAGTTAGGCTAGTCACATATAACAGGCTATGAGGCATGTAATGGTCAGGCTGCTCCGACGTGAGGTGTGGGTGAGCTATGATGCATGTAAAGTTGGGTATGATCACATAAGCTACTAATATTTCCCCATTTTACCCAGCTAGCACGATGGATTCCAATCACGACTCCACGTGATAGGTCTCGATAATGCCAACTCGTATGAACAACAGTGTCAGAGTCATGTACGCTATACAACAAGAGTTATAGAGATAATCAACATAATAAAAACTGTCAGAGAATGTACTCGCCTGTGGTCCTTAGCTGGCAATACCAATGTCCGAGTTCCATGGTATCGTCTGAATGATCCAACCGTCCTATAGACATATCAAATAATACAATATTGTATCAGACACTATACTAACACACACAATTAAAACACAATGATCTCAGAGACTACGCTAGGGTATCATGTCTGTAGTTGCTGTGCATAATAGACAGTCAATGATACGGTCATGCCAGTACGTCGGTGTATATATGGCAGTCTGCTAACATGTTACGTGGTCACATGTCAATGTAACTATGGGGTATCAGTGGTTATAGTCGGGTCATCTAGCCCATAGACATATATACATAATATAAACTAACATATACATAAGTATCCACTAGTTACCAATATAATAGATACATGTATATATATATATACTAAATAGAATTAATACTTGTACATTGTTTAGGATAATATAAACGAGAAAAGATTTCATGAATACGGAAAATGAGGTCTTGTACGAAGACCCGCCCTTCTTTTATGTTTACAAACAAGATTGTACAAATTTGATCCTACGCGAGGATGTCTAAGTATAATTTATTTAATCTGGGTGAATATTACTATAGGTGTCTGATCTGCAGTCGATCACTTTAGTCCTTGGACCACACGATGTTTGAAGAAGTGCCGTGGAAGACAGGTAGCAGCTTTGAGGGTTGCTTAAGAGGGTGGATGCCCGATGCCATAGTCGTCGATCCTTTCTCTTCGCCCGAGCTCTGGACTCTTCTTTCTCTCTCTCTCTCTCTCTCTCGACCCTCCAATTTGTCGACCTTGTTCCTCATTGATAGAGGTCTCTATTTATAGAGTTTTAGTGACAGTGACCACTCAATCGGTATAAAAACCGAGTAGTAGAAAGTACAGCACCCTTTTACACAACAGTTAAAATAACCAAAGCCTGCGTATAGATGATCCTTTGAATGAGCGTGTGACGCGGGTCCAACTAAGGGACAAAACACGTATAATTGCTACAAAGATCACGGCGTAAAAGCCACGTAGGTAGGTATCCATCGTGTAGAAGAGGTTGGCATAGAAGCCAAATGTCTGTCACCATGGCATAGAAGCCAAATAGTTATCAAACTGGCATAGAAGTCGAAATAGGCGTAGAAGCCGAGTGGTCCTAGAGGTCGAGTAGGCGTAGAAGCCGAGTGGTCATAAAGGCCGAGTAGGCGTAGAAGCCGAGCGGGCACTGAAGCTGAATAGGCGTAGAAGCCGAGCGGGCACCGAAGCTGAATAGGGGCAGAAGCCGAGCGGGCACCGAAGCTGAATAGGCGCAGAAGTCGAGCGGGCACCGAAGCTGAATACGTGCAGAAGCCGCTGCGTAACGTGCCAGAGTAATAATGTGGAGGTCTTTAGCCGAAATTATGGCTCTTGGAGATATAATCAAATCCCCACCATTAATTGTGGAGATTTGCCATCATCTGGTGCATTAAACGCAGAGGCGTATTTTGAAGGTCTGTCACTTGGCCTGTGCATGGTGCAGAGACGTGTCTCAGGCATCTGTCAGTATTCGGCGCATTAATTGGCAGAGACGTGCCTTGAGAAACTGTCACCGCTCTGTACATAAAATATGCAGAGACGTGCCTTGAGGGCCTGTCACTGCCCTGTGCATAAAAATGTAGAGGCGTGTCTCGAGTCCCGTACGGGGTACAGCTTTTGACGTGGTAGGCGGTTTGTTTTCTGTGGAGCGTAATGGGCTCTCATCTGCCTGTGTAAAACTAGGCAGCGTATTCCTCTGTGTATGTAAAAGCGGTTTACGCAAGGGAGATGGCAGTAAATGACAGTCTGGGTTGCAGTGCTGCGCCATCATCATAGCCGTCGCCTGGGTAGTAGAGCAGTATCCCTTTGTCAGAAGTTGAGACGTCAGGTTCACTGCAGGATCTGACAGGTTCATTGCAGGCTTTGACAGGTTCATTGCATGATCTGACAGGTTTACTTCGGAGAATACGAAGCATCCCTCGTACACTTCATTGCTGCACTGAAAGAGGATGCGTTTTATGCCATATAGGCGACGAAGCCCTTGTTTATGCTGAAGCAGCCTAGACGTACTGTCCTACACGGATGGTCCTTGAGCCTGTATTTTACTCTGTGCTTTGGCGGAGAAGCTCTGTTTGCACGTTTGAAGGCTTTGAAGTCCTTTGTTTATGCTGCTTTGCATCAATATGCTGCGTAGAGCTTCCAGCGTATTTTTCATGCTTCTATAAGACCCCCTTGAAAGCTTTTAAATTCCTCGTAATTTGAAAAGCTTTGAATGAAGCATGACCCGCTCCTCGTAACTCGAAATGTTTCTGAATGGAGTTTTGAAACGGTCGAGGCTGACTTTATGGCAGATTCATTGGGGATCGGTGCTCTCTCTCGCCTATAAAAAGGCTGAGGAGTTCTCATATTCTTCCTATACTTCCTTCATCATATAGAGATGATGGCCGGAGTCCGTCGGGTCGACTTGAGGAAGAAGGAGATCATGCTCTTCCAGCATGTAAGGAGCCGAAAAAGATGGCATCTTTGAGCAAATGTCCTCTGCAACGATGGATCATGGAAGGATATCATAGCCTCCTTTGCTCGGGATAATCAGCAACTTTGTATGGTGGTTCTTCGGGAGAGACAAAGAATCGTATTTCACCATGCTGCTTGCAAGTGGCACCTTCTCCCGTTACCTCCGGTGACGAGAGTCAGACAGACTAGCTCTGTCCCAGCTTGAGTGGCGGTGGTCTGTAGGACAGCAGATTTACCCTACTTTCCTTCTGTTGGAGGATGGGTCTATGCCCAGTTTTGTTTCCTTCCGCCACTGATCATCTTCTTGGAAGAAGAGGAAGACCATCACCAACGTGAGAACCTGTCAGAACAGCTCCTCGGTGCGATCTTCAGACGATGATGAGGAAGCCCATTGTAGACGGGGTTTCCCTCAAATGTAATCATGAAAATGAAGAAAGAAAACCCTTGTAGACTGGATTTCCCTCATATGTAATCATGACTTTAATCTTTAATAAAATCGTCTTTCTTCTTCATATGATCATCTTGCCATACTTTGCTGTGAAGTCTGAATGTGTGCAGCTTTGACACGTCTGATTCTTTACACTGATTCTATTTAGAAAGAGTGCTAGGTCATGTCCTGTCTTTTACGCATAACTAGGGATGCGTAGAAAGCCGATTTAGCATTCGAGTGTTCGAACTGTCCTGCTGTTAGGAGTGAGGAACCGTATAGAATCCTGAACTGTTACTTCTGATAGACAAAATTTCTTTGTTCAGACATCATCTTCAAGAATAATTTCTCAGAAATCCCTTGGAACAGGGCAAGAAATGGCTGTCAAACTGATTTGCCCTCTTGGTAGATGAAACGTTCAGACTGGAGTCTGGATGAACTTCGAATCGACCCATGAAGAAGAGTAATTTTTTAATGTTTGAACTCTGTATGCTTCGGGTACTTGGGATATCTTCAGGTCAAGAAGGAGTATCTTCTGTGTGAACTCCTATAATTGACCGCTTTGAGGATCGTTCAGATGTACGCGTACTCTGGCCCGCATATCTTTCAGATGTGCGGGAAGTCATGGAGCACAAAATCATAAGTTGTCTGCCTCTGAGCGTCAACTAAACACCATTTAGCGTGAAATCATAGACTTTGTAGTTCCTGAGCGTGAAGTCGTAGGTTTGTAGCCTCTCGAGCATAAAAGCTACCGAGCACAAAGGCATCCGGGCGTAAAACCCGACTTGTAGCTGTCGAACGAAAAGTCGTAGATTCGTAGCCGTCGTGCGTAGAAAGCTCTTTAGCGTAGAACTGTGGATTTGTTGCTTCTGAAAAAAAAATTCCGAGCATGAAGTCGTGGATTCGTCGCCTCCGAGCGTAAACTAAGCACCACCAAGCGTGAGATCATCGATTTGGTACCTGCTGAGCGTGAAGTCATAGGTCTGTAGCCTCTCGAGCATAAAAGCTACCGAGCACAAAGGCATCCGGGCGTAAAACCATAGACTTATAGCTTGCGAGCGTAAAACCGTAGATCTGTAGCTGTCGAGCATAGAAAGCTCCTTAGCGTAGAAACTATGAACCTGCTTTGCGTGAAAAACTTTTCGAATTCGTCGACTGTCCGCCTTCTCTGAAAATAGGATGACGTGGGACCCAATCATAATCGAATATTAATTAGGAGATTTGGTTCGGGGTCCGAGGAGTCCATCCGAACTCTATATATATCCCAAGTTTCTGAGAGAAAAACTTTTCATCCGTCTTCTGCGAGAGAAAGCTTTCGACTGTTCGAGTTCTATTTCTTCTTCGAGTCTTCAGAGTCTCCAGTAATGGCTTCGAAACAAACCTCCTCCGCTAAGGGAAAGAAGGTTGATTCCTCTTCTCGTTTTTTGACCCAAGCGAGAGAGTCTCTGGTTGGACAAGGCGAACTTCGTTCTGAGCGGAGCATGCCGCCGACGAGTAGTACACCCGGCCTGGAAGGTAGAGCTTTTTGGAAGGAGAGAATGACTGAAAATCCTTCGCATACGTTGAACGTGACCGCGCTAGGTCATCTTCCGTGCTGATAGCCTCTTTGAGGAAGATGATGCACGGAGACGTTTCATCTTTTTACGCCCACATTCCTAATGTGTCAGCGTAAAAACTCTATTTTTTCTGCAGTCGAGCGTAAAAGCTTTGACCGCCGAAAACTTGGTGTACACCATTAAAATTTGAGTTTTATGCTCATGGATGGAAATCCTTGCGTAAAGCTCAATTTAATCAATCTGGCGTAAAGCACAGACCGTATACTGCCAATCTTGACTTTTATGTTAAGAAAATGGATTACAGCGTAAAGGTTCAAGTTTCACAGTCTCGGCGTAGAGCACGGACTGTTGATCGGATGTTACAAGTCCCGAAATGTCTAGTTTTAGGAACTGACGTGTTTTTTTTGTACTTTCACAGTTAACTTGCATGAGTCTCCGCTAACTGAAGTGATGGGCTCTGCTGCCGGGATGCTGCACTCCAACTATCTGGAGGATCTGTCGCACGTGACATTTTCTATCTCCGGGCCCCAATATCCCGAAGGAAGGGCAATTCTGATATCGGCTCAGGGCGAGCGAATGCTGCTGAGCATGATTAACAGGGAGCCCCTAACGTACGTAGATGGAGAGCAATACCTGAAGCCGGCTTTCCTCTTCGGGGATATAATCGATAAGCAGTCCCAGACAAAGCCTAAGAGAGAACTCTGTGTTTTTCCTGCCGTTGATTTGGTCTTGTATCTGCCCAGTATGACGAGAGACTACCCCATCTCGGCCTTCTTCCATGCTACGCATCCCAGGAAGATGTCGTGGACGCTGACCCCCGATCTTCACGGCAAGCCGGGGAAGATCTTTCATCTAAGAGGAGCTGACCAGGGATCGTTTGTCAGCCGCCCTTCTGGCTCTGTGACGCTATTCAGGGGGCTGTACCCGGGCAGTGTCCCGAGTGAAGACAGTTCGGTGATTTAGCCGGTCCAGTTACCGACTTTCTGTAATAATTTTATGGGGCGTAGGGGAGTATACCCTAAGGTGAACCCTCGGTGTGGCGGGTGGATCACCCCTTCAAACCTTTGATGGGCTTGTTTAGTTGATTGGGCCTTGAAGCATTTCCAGACTGAGTTGGAGAACATTGGTCTGTTTACAGCTGTGAGCGCTACCGGTGTTGGGTTACCTCCAAACCCTAACCTGTTCCTGGCACTGATGGAGCGATATATTTTGCTCACCGGGACTTTCGCCACTCTTCTCGGGGAGTTAGAATTGGCCCTGCATGAGATGGCAGAGATCTCAAGACTGCCGATGGGGGATACTCCATACGAAGAGTATGTTCCCACGAACCAGGAGCTGGGGGGTTCAGACCCTCGGGTAGTGGAGGTCTATTAGGAGCTGATGTGCCACTACCTCGCCTGTACCGCTTTTTATGATGAGCCCTCAGATTTGGCTCACATCAGTAAATGGACGTCTTATCTTTTCATCCACCGGTCTAGGACTGCTAAGCCAGAGAAGGTATTGAAGGGCAAGGATCTGCCCGTGAATCCCCTGAGTGCGCTTAATGCTCTGGTAGTTGACGATCTCATAGTGGATGCTGGTGCTCCGGACCGGTTCCTCGATGAAGGGACGGGGAAGTATCCTGAAGGCACTAAGGCCTATAGTTATTTGAGGCGCTGTCGCAGGCCTCTGTCCAGGGAGGCTCAACTGGGTGGCTTCCTCTCTATATGGTTGCGTCGAGTAGTACTACCTAGCATTGCGTCTGCGGACCGCATTCACCGCAACACGCTGTAGCCTGCAGTGCGTCTGGTGTTCGGGGAAAGACTGGGCTTGCTCTCCGCCATGGTGTGCCGTATACAAGCTGGCCTGAGGGCCATGACTGACGGGCTGCTCGTCGATAAAGTTCGGCGTGATAACTTCCCTAGGATAGAATTACCTTACCTGTACTTGATGGGGTGGCTAATTCTTCATAACCCCCGGGTGATGTCTTCCGGTTCCGACAGTAGTTCGGGGGGTAGTTTCTTGTTGAACTACCGGAAGTCTTCCTGGAACATGAACACAGTTATAGACTATCGACGGGCACTAGGCTTCAGTCATAGTTGGAAGCTTTTCTGTACCGACCCTACTGTACATCGCAATCAGTTGGGGATTAGACTCGAGGATTCGGGTAGTGAGAAGACCATTCTTTCTTCTGAAGCTTTTAATTGGTTGGTCTATATTAGACCATCCCATCTGCTGTACAAAAGCGAAGATCATTGCTTCTTGGAGCCCTACTTGCCCAGTCGGTTTGCCCGGCAGTTTGGGTATGATCAGTTGCACGTGGGCAACGCCGTCACCAGCTTCAGGTCCAGAGGTGGACTCATTGATGGAGCGAGGGGATGTCGATATTTTATCATGGGCTGTACTGGGGCAATTTTTATTGTGCCCGTCATTACACTCTCCACGGAGCTGCACATCCTGCATTCGTATGCCCAGTTCTATGTGGCGACGAACACCTTCCATCGTGATTTTGATATGTAGGGAAGCTTTAAGGTGCCCTCTTCCAAGCCTAGGGGAAGAGTTGCAGTCCCCTCGATTTCTTCCGACGAGGGTGAGTCCGTTACCCCGGATGAGCCTCTGGTGTCGGTCCCTAGGGGTGAAGTACCTCCGCCTGCAGGGGCTTTGGCAGTTCTTGGGAAGCGAAGGGCTCCTGTTCCCAAGGAGACTTCCCCTCGTAAGAGGAAGAAGAAGACGGTAAATCGTTCTCTCCGGATTCTCGGCACTCCTGGAGGCGAGCTCGCATCTCCCCGTGTTGGGGACGATTCTTTGATTGCAGGGTTCCTCGCCTTTTAGAGAGGGACCTTCTACAATTCCGGCTGGTGGTGCCGGGGAATCTCAGCTGGACACTGGTGTCGCAGCTATTGCTTCAGGTAGTGGAGCGAGGTCGCCTTCGGGGCTGAGTATAATAGAGTTCTGTATACCTCTAGCCGGATCGGCATCTGGAGGGACTTCTGCCGTGTCTGCGAGTATACCTAGCACGATTTCTGCCGATGAGCCTCGGTTGGATTTGGAGGAGGACTTGGAAGACTATCTATCAGCTTCTGTGAGTAGACCCCCTTCCCCAGGTATGACAGCTTGCCTAGCATCATTAAGAAATAATTTAGCTGTACAGGCTGCGGATGCGACATATATGCCGTCGGTCCCGAGTAAATATCGTCTCCACGCCTTTTCTTTTAGGAAAGTTAACATTATGCTGACATTAACTTCCTTTCGTCCTCCTTTAAGGGGAAGACCTCTTTGGGGAGGGCAGTGTAGATGCGTCATTTGGCTCTGGCGGCGACACGGAGGTACCCGATTTTGAAAAGGAGACATTTTTGGGTGCTGGCTTGCCTGTCAAGTAGACTCCGATATCTCAAGAGGAGGACGAGCCTGTTATCGCGACAGTGCCTTCTTTGAGTACGTTGGCCTCTTCATCCGGTGTTGGCGCTTCTTCTTTCGTCGCAGCACCTGCTGAGGCGACGGCTGTGGCGACATCGTCTGCGGTTATTCCTGGAGGGGAAGTTGCCATGATCGTAGACACTCCCTGTGTTCATGCGGACCTAGCTGCACTGATCGAATAGTATAACGGTATCTTCTACACCTCTTTGAGAACGCTAATATCAACGGTGTTGGTGAAGAAGCTGGACTTTGCGTCGCTGAAGAGATTCTCTCGGTTCTTGATAGAGGCGATCCGGGAATTTGATGATACCGGGGTAGCTGACGCGATGGAGGCGATGGTTAATGGTTTGGAGCAACCCATTAACGAGTACCTGTAACTAGCTCGAGGCAACATTGAAGCTCTGGTCCAGGCCAGATATGACTCCTTGACTGCGCATCTTGTTGAACATATGGAGCCTCTGAATAAGTCCATCGTGGCTCAGCAGCAGGAGATGGATCATGAGCGTGTCCAACTGGAGTATATCGTTCCCGAGTTGACCCGGTGCGAAGCCGAATATGAGGAAGAGGTAGCGAGGGTCCGCATATTAAAAGATGAGCTTGCTCGTGCTGAGGCGAAGGCTCTATCTTTGTCGGCAGCCCGAGATGTGCTGAAGGAGCGACGTACGGCTGTTCAGCAGAACCTGACACATGTGGGTGTTATCCATGCTGATTTTGTGTGGGCTCGGTCTGAGCTAGTTGCTTTGAGTAATGATGCCGCGAGGTTGGAGCAGGCTCGTGCCGACGTCTTGAACTCCCGGGATGAGAGGATGGCCGTACTGGCACAGCAACTTTGCGACCTGACCGCCCCCCCTTCATGATGTACTGTTGCTTTTGCTTTTCAAATATACTCATGCTCTTTTCTGGGAATATAAAAGAGGCTCTTTATCTGACTTTGTAGACCCATCATTTTAGAATGTAAATGACAGGTTTGGGTGAAAGTGATATCAGAGGTGGTATGGACGTGATATACTTTCGGTAAGTTTTAGCAGAGCATATCTATTCAGAGGTCATATGGACATGACAGAATATGATCCAACTAGTTTCGTTTTGGAAGTAGTTTTGTTAGAATGAGATCACCTTATTCTACTTGAGCAGAGGAGGTTTAAGCATAGTACCTTTTCAGGAATTTACCATTGATAGGAGCCATTAGCAGGTCTCCATTAGGCTGGGCTAACCTGTAAGCGCCGTTTGAGAATGTTGTCTCGATTACGTAAGGGTCTTCCCTTTTGGGCTAGAATTTGCCTTTACTCTGTGAGTAAGAATCATCGGTCTTCTTACAACTAAAACCAGCTCGCCGACTTTGAATACTCTTTCCTTTACTTTTTGATTAAAAGTTCTGGAAATGAGTGCTTGGTAGAGCGCGATGCGCTGCTGAGCTTCAAAGCGTTTCTCGTCGAATCCTTCTAGCTCTTGAAGCCTTAATAGGTCATTCATTTCTCGAGTTAACTCGTTGGCTACGGCTATCCTGAGTGACGGAATTTGAATTTCGATAGGAAAGACTGCTTCACTTCCGTAGACCAATGAGAATGGCGTGTAACCTATCGGTGCTCGTACCGTTGTACGGTATGCCCAGAGACATTCTCCCAGGTTCTCATTCCAATCTCTTTTGTTTGAAGAGATAAACTTTTTTAAGAGTTTGATAATGGTTTTGTTGAAGGCTTCCGCCAACCCATTAGCAGCTAGATAATATGCCGTGGAGGCCACATTTTGTATCTGATTTTTATCGCAGAATCGGTGAAACGCATGGCTGATGAACTGAGGCCCATTGTCATGGATTATTCTTCGGGGAACCCCGAAGCGGTAAATGACGTAATGCTTGATGAAGCTGGTCACGCTAGATGTCTTTACCTCAGCCAGAGGGATCGCCTCTGCCCATTTGGAGAAGTAATCCGTGATGGCTAGTATGAACCGGTGACCTCTAGAAGAAGACGAGTGAATAGGGCCAATGATATCCATACCCCATGCTTCAAAAGGCCATGATACAACCGTAGGATATAGATGTTCGGACGGTCGATGTATGAAGTCTGCATGAACCTGACAGGCTCTGCATCGTCTGGCATACTGGATTACGTCTGCGATCATAGTGGGCCAGTAATAGCCCATTCTCTTGATACGATCATGTAGCTTAGGACCTGGTTGATGCACCCAGTACACGCCGTCGTGAGCTTCACGGATAATCCACTGTGCTTCATCACCAGAGAGACATCGTAATAATAGCCCGTCATAAGACCGGCGATATAGGCATTGCGACGATGCATCGAAATAGAAGCGTAATGATCGTCTTTAGACAGATATTGCTTCTTTAGGATCTTCCGGCAAGATTCCGTATGCTACGAAATCTATAAAGGGACTTTTCCAGTCTCTCCTGGGCGGATCTGCGTTTACCGCGTGGCTATGTTCTATGTGAAAGTTGTTTTTCACACAAAATAAGTCTCTGTTAAGAAAGATTACCGAATTCTGCCTTCTTATAGGGGTGGCTAAATCCACAGCTAGACTGGCTAGTGCATCAGCTTCCAGATTCTGAGATCGAGGTACATGCTCCAGAAAGAATCCCTTAAATGTCATGGCTATCTCGACCGTTGCTCGATGATAGGGGATGAGGTCGGGATTTCGGACTTCATATATTCCTCTGACTTGATTGACGATTAGCAGAGAATCACCGAAGGCTTCCAGCAATTCGACTCCCAGCTCTTTAGCAACTTGGAGCCCGATTAGTAGAGCGTTGTATTCCGCCATATTGTTAGAACAGGGCTCGCTAAGAGAATATGCTCGATAGATAACGAGTTTATCAGGAGTGACTAGGACGATCCCTACTCCTGAAACCACGCTTCCCCTGGGACCAGTCCTGGAGGCGCCATCGAAGAACATTTGCCATGCATCACCTTCTGTTGCAGAATTATACTCTACAACTTCGTCGGGAATGTCCTCGTACAGTTTGGAGGCTTCCGGGATTGGATGAGCAGCTAGAAAGTCAGGCAATGCTTGGCCTTTGACAGACATCTGAGGGACGTACACCATGTCATATGGCGTTAATAACATCGCCCAAGTCGCGAGTCGGGAATTAAGAACACTCGGCTTGCTCATCAGTACCCGAAAAGGATTAATCCGGGAGATGATATGAATGGTTTGGCCCGTGACATAGTATCGCATTTTCTGAATTACGAATATCAGAGCCAAGCATTCTTTCTCTACTGGGTTGTATCGGTGTTCGGCTCCGACCATCATCCTGCTGAGGTAGTAAATAGCCTGCTCGTGGCCCATATCGTTCTTTTGGGCGAAAAGAGCTCCCAGGGAATGATCCATTGCTCGAACGTACAGCACGAACGGTTTTCCTGTGACAGGAGGTACCAGAACCGGCGGGCTAGTGAGGACTTCGTAGAAATTTGCCATGCATCGCCTTTGGCGGGGATGACAAATTCCAGAAATTTGCCGCTAGATACCCCCAGAAAGGACTTCGTAGGGTTCATTTTGAGTTGATGTTGGCACATCAATTCAAATACTGTCTTCAAGTCTTGGATGTGACTATCCCTGAGTCGACTTTTGACAGCTGCATCATCCACATAACACTCCACTGTCTTGCGTAAATACTCGTGGAATATGTCACTCATAGCTCGTTGGTATGTAGCCCCGGCGTTCTTTAATCCGAAGGGCATGACTGTATAGTAGTATACCCCCAGTAGTGTCCGGAAGGCAGTATGCTTCTCGTCTTCAGGATGCATCTTGATCTGATTGTATCCTGAAAATCCGTCCATGAAAGCCATACGTTCAAAACTGCATGTATTGTCGATCATGACGTCTGTGATGGGAAGAGGGAACTCATCCTTGGGGCAGGCTGCGTTCAGATCTCGATAATTAATGCAGATCTGTACTTTCCCATTCTTCTTCATGACCGGGACAACATTGGCGACCCAGTCAGGATGTTGTTCTTTACTGATGAAGCCGCAGGCTATCAACTTCTTGACTTCAGCTTCAATGGCGTCCATCTTGTCCGGGCGGAACCGGCGTTGGTGCTGCTTCACAGGCTTTGAATCGGGCAGTATGTTGAGTTTATGAGTAGCCACCTTTGGATCAAGACCTGGCATATCCTCATAATTCCACGCAAAGACGTCGATATATTCTTTTATCAGCTGGGTAATTTCTTCCCTTTCTTCTTCGGAAAGGTCGTTACTGATAAATATCGGCTTTGGTGAAAGTTTATCCCCTACATCAATCTGGATAACTTCATCTTTAGTAGGAGGTTCTCTCTGCTCGAAGCGGAACTCCTATTGTGTATCCATCTGCTGAGCCCAAGCGTCATTCTTGAGTGGTTCAGATTCTTGTTCGTCTGATTTGAAGGAATTCGTTGCTACCATATTTGCTGATAATGTTTGCTCGAGGGCATGAGATGAGCCGGAGGGCGATGAGCCATCTTGAAAAGAGGAAGAGACAACCTCGTTCGACTTAGAAGTCGTAAGGGAGGTGGCGTACCCTAACCCGAAACGGGTTTGTTGATAGTGGGGATTGCCGAGCAGCGGTGTTCGTCTGCCTTTCCCGTAGTTGAGACCTGGTTCCATCCTCAAGTTGTAACCCATATTTTGTATGATCTTCAAGGCTTGCGGGCTGTACCTGTGAACTTGTATTTCACCAGAGTCGTCATCAAAGGAATCCTTTTGCATAGTCTGTTTGTTGTGTATGCGGCCGAAGACTATTGAACGCTGACCGTTGTCCGCAGGTGGAACAATGAAGATAGAATCCTCATGTGGTCCATACGTTGTGATGACATTAGATGATGATGTCACTTCCCATATGTACGGATGATAGGAATCTATAGCTGCCAAGAATTTTTGTGCTATAGGCTCTATATCGTCATGGAAAGAGGGTTCCTGATTTGTAATCCGGAAATCGGTATACTGGAAAAGAGGTCCTTTATTATTATCAGAAACCGCACTCCTGGTTGCATTTACATCACTCGGCTACTTGTTGCGCCGAAGGTTGATGATTAAGGGCGGAGGCTGCTGTATGCTCAGAGGTAATATGGACATGGCAGTTTTTGTGGACTTAACACTCTGGCGTACTTATGGCTAAGCATGGATGTTAAGTGTAGATGACAACCAATATCAGAGGTAATATGGTAGTCGATAGCCAAAAGTTAATTCAGAGGTAATATGAACATGACAAACTTTTGATTGTGACTCCATTGGGGATGGAGGTACACGTTTGCTCAGAGGTAATATGGACATGGCAGTTTTTGTGGACTTAACACTCTGGAATACTTATGGCTAAGCACGGATGTTAAGTGTAGATGACAACCGATATCAGAGGTAATATGATAGTCGATAGCCGAAAGTTTATTCAGAGGTAATATGAACATGACAAACTTTTGATTGTGACTCCATTGGGGATGAAGGTACACGTCTGCTCAGAGGTAATATGGACATGGCAGTTTTTTTGGACTTAACACTCCGGCGTACTTATGGCTAAGCACGGATGTTAAGTGTAGATGACAACCGATATTAGAGGTAATATTATAGTCGATAGCCGAAAGTTTATTCAAAGGTAATATGATCATGACAAAGTTTTGATTGTGACTCCATTGGGGATGGAGGTACACGTCTGCTCAGAGGTAATATGGACATGGCAGTTTTTGTGGACTTAACACTCTGGTGTACTTATGGCTAAGAACGGATGTTAAGTGTAGATGACAACCGATATCAGAGGTAATATGATAGTCGATAGCCGAAAGTTTATTCAGAGGTAATATGAACATGATAAACTTTTCGTCCGAAAAAGAATTACTATAGAGTAATTTTTCTTCTGAAGGATCCACTGGGAAAACTTTTACGGGACTCGTCATCCGGTATCTTTCTGTAGTGATTGTCCCCTTGTTTTATAGATGCAAGGTGATAACCTTGGCATCGATCAACTCCAGAATTCTTCTTTTTAGCACATAGCAGGCCCTTGTGGGGTGATGAGTGTACCGATGGAAGAGACAATAATCTGGGTTATCGACTTCGCCGGCCCTCTCAGGGTATCTGATATTGGGTAGCTGAAGCTTGCGTTCCTCTCTCAACATATTGAAGATTTCAACGATGTCATCTTCTTTGAAGGAGAAATTCCCTTTTAGTCGTAGGGCTCCTGATGCCTGAGTTTTACAGTTTTCTGGGAAGATTGTCGTCGTTGCATCATCTTCGGATTTTGAGGAAATTCTACCCCCGGCCTTGGACGTCGCCTTGTTCCGTCTAGGTAAGTTACCCCCAGACATGCCGTGGCCTCTGGCCACAGAAACTGACTTATCAGGAGCTGCCTCTGGTTGTACAGGATTAGATTTCGGAGTTTTGGGTCTCGTAAGAGATGCAGTATATCCCAACCTGAAAGGAGCTTATTGATGGTGAGAATTACTACGCACCGGTATTCGTCTACCTTTTCCATAGTTGAGGCCTTCTTTCAGCTTCAAATCATAACCCACGTTTTGTATAATATTTAATGCTTGTGGGCTATCTCTGTGGGATTGTATCCTGCCAGTTTCAGACTCGTGCAATTCCTCCTGTATGATCGAGGTGCTTCGCTTGCGTCCGAAGAGTATCGGATGCTGATTGTCACGGGTTGGTGAAATAATGAAGATGGAATCTTCGTGTGGTCCACCTGTTATGACGACATTAGACGTTGATGTATCTTCCCACAAGATCTTCCCGCGTTTGACCGTTAGGGGAACTGAAGTCTGTTTATGACTCTTGTCTTTGTGTTTCCGGACCAGATAATCCCGGAGGTCAGGAGAAGTTGTAGAAGAGGAAGATGATGGCTTGTTCCTTCTGTTCCCGTTGGTGGGCATGCGTATGATGGGAATCATAGTCTTCGCTATGCCACCCGTATACAACAGGTTGGCCATCTGGATGGCGAATAATCCCCGGGGAAGGTGTCTTTTCGCAACTGGAGCTTTCTTTACGCTTAGGGACTTCGCCTGGCATAATTTAGAGCTTCGCTCAGGTTGGCGTAAAGCTAAGGATGTTCTTAGGCGGCCATCAGCGTCTCGCGTAATTCGAAGGGCGTACAGATCATTCCCTTGCTGGTAAAGGCCGGGAAGTTGAGTGGTCCGCCGCTCGCTTTCCCTTGCGGAGATCACAGGGGTCATCTGGTTTTCCGTAGAGGTCAGATGTTATTTTACGCGCGGAGCGTGTCTTGTACTTCTAATTTGGCGCTGAGGCTTTATCAGAAGTTTTGTCTATTTCGCCCGGGACGGGAGACTGAATTTCATGCGCAGAGCGCGGAGTATACTTCTGGGTTAGCGGTGAGGCATTGCCAGAAGTTTTGTCTGTTTCGCCAGGGATGGGAGACTGAATTTCACGCGCAGAGCACGAAGTATACTTCTGGGTTAGCACTGAGGCATTGCCAGAAGTTTTGTCGGTTCTGTCAGAGACAAGCGACTGAATTTTACGCGCAGGGCGCGGAGGGAGTAAGGCTACAACCTCATTGGTCGGAGAGATCGGAGAGACCAGAGAGTCCACAGGAATGGTAGAGGATGTCTTGGGCATCCAGACCTTACGCAGCTTCCTGTTGTTTTGGTGAGAGAGAGAGTGAGAGCTACCCTTTGTCTGGAGCATATCTTCGTAGGCAGATTGGTTGAACTGGACGACCAGTATCTTCTTCACGGATCCCACGGATACTGTATCGTGTTGAGCAATAGCTTCCTCATCAGAAAAGAAAGACGTCCCCAGCAGAGTCGCCATCTTGTTTAGGATAATATAAACGAGAAAAGATTTGATAAATGCGGAAAACGAGGTCTTGTACGAAGACCCGCCCTTCTTTTATGTTTACAAACAAGATTGTACAAATTTGATCCTACGCGAGGATGTCTAAGTACAATTTATTTAATCTAGGTGAATATAGCTATAGGTGTCTAATCTGCAGTCGATCACTTTAGCCCTTAGACCACACGATGTTTGAAGAAGTGCCGTGGAAGACAGGTAGCAGCTTCGAGGGTTGCTGAAGAGGGTGGATGTCCGATGCCAAAGTCGTCGATCCCTTCTCTTCGCCTGAGCTCTGGACTCTTCTCTCTCTCTCTCTCTCTCGACCCTCCAATTTGTCTACCTTGTTCCTCATTGATAGAGGTCTCTATTTATAGAGTTTTAGTGACAGTGACCACTCAATCGGTATAAAAACCGAGTAGTGGAAAGTACAGCACCCTTTTACACAATGGTTAAAATAACCAAAGCATGCGTATAGATGATCCTTTGAATGAGCGTGTGACACGGGTCCAACTAAGGGACAAAATGCGTATAATCGCTACGAAGATCATGACGTAAAAGCCACGTAGGTAGGTATCCGTCATGTAGAAGAGGTTGGCATAGAAGCCAAATGTATGTCACCATGGCATAGAAGCCAAATAGTTATCAAACCAGCATAGAAGCCGAAATAGGCGTAGAAGCCGAGTGGTCCTAGAGGCCGAGTAGGCGTAGAAGCCGAGTGGTCATAAAGGCCGAGTAGGCGTAGAAGCCGAGCGGGCACCGAAGCTGAATAGGCGTAGAAGCCGAGCGGGCACAGAAGCTGAATAGGCGCAGAAGCCGAGAGGGCATCGAAGCTGAATAGGCACAGAAGCCGAGCGGGCACCGAAGCTGAATAGGTGCAGAAGCCGCTGCGTAACGTGCCAGAGTGATGATGTGGACGTCTTTAGCCGAAATTACTGCTCTTGGAGATATAATCAAATCCCCAGCATTAATTGTGGAGATTTGCCATCATCCGGTGCATTAAACGCAGAGGCATGTTTTGAAGGTCTGTCACTTGGCCTGCGCATGGTGCAAAGACGTGTCTCAGGCATCTGTCAGTATTCAGCACATTAATTGGCAGAGACGTGCCTTGAGAAACTGTTACCGCTCTGTGCATAAAAAATGTAGAGACGTGCCTTGAGGGCCTGTCACCGCCCTGTGCATAAAAATGCAGAGACATATCTCGAGTCCCGTACGGGGTACAGCTTTTGACGTGGCAGACGATTTATCTTCCGTGGAGCGTAAGGGGCTCTCATCTGCCTGTGTAAAATAAGGCAGCGTATTCCTCTGTGTACGTAAAAGTGGTTTACGCAAGGGAGATGGTAGTAAATGTCAGTTTGGGTTGCAGTGCTGCGCCATTATCATAGCCGTCGCCTGGGTAGTCGAGTAGTATCCCTTTGTCAGAAGTCGAGACGTTAGGTTCACTGCAGGATCTGACAGGTTCATTGCAGGCTTTGACAGGTTCATTGCAGGGTCTGACAGGTTTACTTCGGAGAATACGAAGCGTACCTCGTACACTTCAATGTTGCACTGAAAGAGGATGAGTTTTACGCCATATAGGCGACGATGCCCCTGTTTACGCTGAAGCAGCCTGGACGTACTGTCCTACGCGGATGTCCTTGAGCCAGTATTTTATGCTGTGCTTTGGTGGAGAAGCTCTGTTTGCACGTTTGAAGGCTTTGAAGTCCTCTGTTTACGCTGCTTTACATCAATATGCTGCGTATAGCTTCCAACGTATTTTTCATGCTTCTATGTACATACATTAGGAAGATATATACAATACATCTATATACGTATATACTAATTGAGAGTTATACTTTATATATACATACCAAATACATTTAAACCTATACTAATACATGTGCCATACATATATACTAATTAGGTTCATATACATTATGGATGTATATATATATCAATATACACATAACAACTATATACGTATACCAAAGCTATTATGTACATACTTACGCATCAAATATATATCTATATACCATATTCGCATATACTAAACACAATACCCGTATATTAACGTAGATAGAATTATACGTGTGCATACAAACGAGGAATACACGTATGCGTGTACGCATACCTGTACGGGAGAGGGGACTCGAACCTGTGTACGTGGTTCGAGATGTTTGCATCGAGGTCGTCGCGGGGTGCTAGGTTCAGTCGATGTCAACGTCTTCGGCTTCAGGCAGCGGTTCAGTTCATCGAGGCAAGTTCAGTTCAGCCGTGCTCCAACGTTCAAGTGCTATGGTCGGGAGATCGGTCGCCAACGAGGTGCGGGTTAAAGTCAAAGTCGGGCGGTCTGAGTCGAGCCTTCTCCGGTTGGCGAGAGGAGGGGAGAAACGGAGGGGTGCTCGATGAAGTTCAGCGGGATGAGAACGTCGTTCACGATGGGGCTCCGAGGAAGGAGATCCAGTCTGGTTTAGGGGTAGGGATGGAGTCGAGGCGAGTCGGGGTGCTGGTGTTGGTTGGCCGCGGGTCGAGCTCCAGTCGACGAGGTACAGTGGCTTCCGGCGTGGTGCAGTGCTCTCAGGCGAGCGGCGTTAAGGCCGGCGCAGGGGTTGTCGACTCCGGTCGGTCAGCGGACGGAAGGGTGAAGACGTCGGGTTTAAGGCGGTCGAGGTCGGGTGGATATCCGGTGGAAGACTCAGCGGTGAGTGCGGCTGCGATCATCGGGAAGGGTCCGGAAGTTGGTGTGATGAACAGGGAATAGGGGGAAGAAGTCGGCTGTAGGTTTAAGGAATAGAAAATAAAAGGAAAAGAAAGAAAATGAGTTTATATATGAAGAGGGGTTTTTGGTTTGACCTAAAAAGGTTTGACTTTGGTCAAATCCTTGGAAAAAGGGCCTTCTCATGGATATTTCAATGGCTAGGATTTCAAATGAATTAAAAATGAATGGCTATGATGCATTGGTTCAAAGTTTTGAGGCCATGGTTCAAGGAGGTCAATGTTGCATTGTACACTCCTGAAATATATGAAAAAATACACATGAAAGGGAAAAGAGTTTATTTAAGTGTCGTGTCCAACAGAATGGATACCTTAATGCACTTTTGCACAAAAGTGCCCAATAATTAAAAAATTGCACAAAGTGAGATTTATGAATTTAATTTATTTAAAATAAATGCAAGTAGTGTTCTAAAATAAATTACAAGTACAATGGGCTGAAATTAAGTGGGACACAAGTATCATGAATGAAGTAGACTCAGAATAGAATGTTACCCTAATTTTGGTTACTCAAAATGGGTAGAGATTATGTCTCCAATTTCGATTGGAACACACAAGGATACAAGGTTTGATTTTTATAGAATTAAATATAGTCGGTTTTGACGAATGTTATGCGACTAAAATAAAGTACAACAAGACATGGTTATGAGTCACACAAGGACCAAAATAACAGTCTGGCACGTCTAGGACAAGGGTGTAAAATCTGTTGGAAGACAATGGCTAGTGTAGTGTTCTAATTATCGAAGAAACGGTAATGTGCAATAATCAAATAAAATTACAGCAATTTAAATATAATTAATTATCATGCAATCATTTACACAATAATTATAAAAAGACGAAAATACCCCTAATCTGAAATATGGGGGTGACAAAATGCCAACAAAAGTAGAATGTACATTAAAGTAGAGAAGTAAGAAAATCCACTCAAGTGGTCTGGTGCTCGTGGTGGTCACCATCCTCAGGAAGGTACGGAAGACCCTCTAGTGCTGCTACTAGATCTGGCCATTCAAAACCACTGGGGACAGACCCCAAATAGCAAGTACCACAAAAGAAGCCAATCTAGGAACTTAAACCAACAACTCAAGCAATACAACTACTGAAAGTAAAGATTGAATATAATAATCTCAGGATAATAAAAGAAATACTGTAAACCTGCAATAAGACATATCCTGAACTGATAAGCAAAATAGAATAACAAGTACAGAAAATAAAGGTGTGATCATGTAAAGACTAGACTAATCATCATCAATCATGACAAATCATATAAGTACGGCTTGATACTTTAAGTAACTAGGTTTATCATAATTGTCACGACCCGCACCCGGTGTAGGGGTACGAGTACGTGGGTACGTCCAGCCTACGCCGCAGCATAGGTGGTAGAACATTGTTTGGATAAACTATCTATCTAGCAATCAAGATATATTAATGCCACCAATAAAATATGAATACTCAATCACAAATCAATAAGATAGAACAATCGAACGAATATGATAAAAGAACTAAAGAGTCAAAATATATCTCACAAGATAAATATAATATTCAATGAGTTATCTAAAAGATATACTAATGACAAAGCTGGAGAAAAATCCAGTACAACAAGATTTATCTACTGAGCTACGAGTCCTGGGTCGTATGTCTCAATCGGGATGAGACCCCCCTGAGCCTACTATGTCCTGAGGCCTGTAGTGAGTGGGATACCACTCCTCAGTATCATCTGGAAAAAAAATATCCAGTCAAGAAAGGAGCAAAGTGCATCTCTAACTGCAGTTCCAATAAATGATATAAACTATGTAATAGTAAATAGAGCGAATATATAAGATAAAATATATAGGTACAAGAGATATACAATATAGGCATATTGGAAATAAATACAAGAATGAGCAACATAGGAATGAACAAGAAATACTACTACTAAGTAAGTGAGTACCAGCTTCAACATATGATTGGCTTGGGAACTTGTATAAGGATTATTACCTGGTTAATCATACATGCGGTATAAGAGTAATACTATTCAAAGAACAAGACATGCACAAAGAGGGTATGATCACATATCTACACTAACACTCTTCGCCCCCGATTGGGATAATGGATCTAACTATGGTACGTTATGACACGGGATTCACTAGGTAGGTAGCTAGTCTCCCCAAGTGTAAACCCCCTCATCAAATATAGGATTATTTGATTATTTTAATTTGAGAAACAACCACAACCCAAATCCCAAGTACCCTAAATTAGGGTATCAGTCTACACCAAGCCTGTTATGCCACGACTCCTGTGTACCACCCAAAAATCTAGTTCTTTATGTTTTCAAAGCATTAGGAATTACCAAGTTGAATTGTTAAATTAATTTAAACTTAAGGCCAATTGTACCTCAAGCAGAACCGAACCAAGCCCACATGCGCCCTTTCAAGTGGACCACCATCCTAACAAGGCCAGACGGGCCCAACCCTCGAGGCCAACCGTGAACCACATCATCCATATAAATATACATCTCCTTCACTTAAACCCTAAAATTCCTATCACCACCATCTTCAAAGGAACCCTAGCCGACCCCTACTCCAACCAAGTTTCCCTCCCCTATTCCCGGCCAGCCAACCCGTCGGACACCCCCAGTCCGACTACTCCCCAACCCGCCGGACACCCCTGCCCGGCTGCTCCCCAACCCGCCGGACACCCCAGCCCGACTGCTCCCCAACCCGACCTGTGCACACCCCAGCCCGACCTCTCCCCATATCCAGACGGCCACCCCCGCGCGGCTCAACTCATTAATGTCGCTGCTAGAGTAGCTGCTGCTGCGGTCCCTGCTCTTGCTATTTCAGCCGCTGCCGCTGACGCTGCTCGCCGGCCGACGACGGAGTTCCCATTCGCCTGAGGACGACCAGGCGACGAGAAGAACCTCGTCCGGCCATCAAGGTAAATGCCTATACTCTTTGTACCGTGTTCGTATGTAAGCATCGTGTCGTCGCATCGAGAGTGTATTCTGAACACAACTTAATTAATCCTAAATTATATATATAATCGGCATAATGATTAGCAAGAGTCAGAACTCATCTAATAACCAGCGATTACCTTAATCATGAGACCTGTCGTCAAGGACCAGTATTTCACCTGGACCATCGGCATAAACCTAGTATGTTGAGCAAGGAAATCAAAGACATATTTTCGTACAGAGTAGAAGTAGTTGCCAAACCTTAACTCGATAATTTATTTTTGCAAGGCTCATGTTGACTAAAGACAGAATACGGATACACCCTAGCTACGTGCACACGTGATGCTGTATTCGGTCGACAGTAAACCGACAACAATATCGAAGAGCAATGTCATAATTATTTATGTATTCTTAGTGTCTGATATTAGATTGTTATATTATATTTTAGGTTTAGGACCATTGGACCATTCGGGAGACACTGCAGGAACAGGCTTCGGGCACTCACAGTTTGAGGACTCAAGCAAGATACCTTGCCATATTTCTATTTAAATTAAATGTTGCATATGTTGTATGTTAGTTGCTGTTCTATTTCATATGACTGTGCGCGTCCTAGATTGATTCGGGTGTTATCGACGGATGCGTCGATGATTTAGTATACTTGGCTTAGTCACTAGCAGACTCACCCCATAGGAGGATACTCTGATATCTTCCGAGACTTAACACTTTACACACTTCACTATGACATTCATGTTGGGATACGGGTTCGCATATTCGACTAGCTATCGGTGCGTGTGACATGCATCACGGTTAGTACGTAATTCAGGTTTATATTTTATATTAGTAGAGACTGGCCTGTAGCTGCATGGTATGCACGTCGAGTATTCGATTTGCGTATTTATATTAGGAGGGGAGGACCACTAGTAGGTGTATGGGATACACCCATTAGAGTATTCAGATTCTCCGTTCTTCGGAGCGGTATGGACGTATATATACTGGCAGATTCTCCGTTCCTCGGAGCGGTATGGACGTTATATTATTCAGATTCCCCGTTCTTCGGAGCAGTATAGACGTATATATACTTGCAGATTCCCTGTTCTTCGGAGCGGTATGGATGTTATGCCTACACCTACTCATACGTACCAAAGTTATCCTCATATTGCATTCACGTAGATTGGTTAGCACACCCTTTATTGTATTTACTTTATTCAGTATTTATATATGGCATGTTTCTATATATCTTGTTACGTCCCTCTGAGGACCTGGTACCTTTCCAGATTTGGACGAGGCTTTCTACCCCACAGTATACGGCCCCGAACAGGAGACGAGATTTGTTACAGCTGAGGAGTTAGAGGTGCAGCCGTTAGAGTTTTCGTGACCAGTTGGTAGGCCTTCAGCCTAGATTGGGTGCATCACTATCTTGAGCCGATGCCCTAGTCATTATCTTTTATATCTCATTTCAGTACTTTATTTTGTCATAGTAGTGGGTTTGTTCCCACCAGACATTATTGGTTGTACTATGATATCTTGAGACTGGTATTTATTATCCAACAGTTTATTCAGTACTTCTTGCTCTTTATTTTATGGATGAGATTAGATTACATGTTATTGACTGATATTGGACATGTTAGTATTATAGGACAGCGTAGCACTCTTCGTGGATCCATTAAATTAGGATATCCTCGGAAACGTGTCAGCTGGCGATTGCCACGTGGCCTGGTCCCGTATATTTTGGGACTGAGGCGTGATATGGTTTTAGTGGTGGCCCATGCAGGTCATCGACTTATTCGCTTCTGGTATGATAACGTGCCTAGCGAGCCTGCAATAGGATAGAAATTACTAGGTCTCATCCACATTGATTACATTTTTTAGCTTCCTTCATATTACTTCTAAATATCTGCATCATGTTTGTTTGATCCTGTCCTCTTTTGATAAAATCCTATCTTTTGCAGCAAGATGAACTTGCGCAGTGGACGAAGAGCACCCAGTGCCGCGGTTCCAGACAACACCACTCAAAAAGAGGAGGTACCGCAAGGGCAACCCCCGCTACAGACACCGATGATACATTGGCATGAGATATTTCAGGGCGAACCTACACCACAGCCCAAGGGACAGACTTCCCAGACAATCCCCACACAGCATTATGAGGGCCAGACTTCAGGAGCTACACCGATGCCGCAGACTGAGAGGCCGACATCTGAGGAGACGCCTACTGCACAGCCAGAGGTCCCACTACCACCACCTCCACCTTATCCACCCCAGATGCCACAGCTAGACGAATAGCCACAGATGCTCCAATTCCTTCAGGCTATGATGCAAGCACAGTGGCATCAGACAGAGACTTTGAGGCAGAGTTTGATGGCAGTAATAGAGAGGATACCTGCCCCAGCACCCGTACCAGCACCCCCACCAGCCCAGACAGGTGGCACCGTTAAATGGTTCCGATAGATGGGACAAGATACATTCTCAAGCAATGAGACTGCAGAACAGATCTCTGATTGGATCGCCAATACGGAAATGCTACTAGAGGCATCGTAACTACACCCAGACCTATGGATGACTGCAGTGAGGGCCCAACTAAAAGGCAACGCCTATCACTGGTGTGATTCTATTGAGCGTAGTATAGGCAAGAACCAGATCTGGGAACAGTTCTTAGAATACTTCAATGTGAAGTATTTTCCAGCTACAGTTAGGAATGCCCTATACTCCCAGTTTCTATATCTTGAATAAGAGAATATGACTGTGGACGCATATGACATGGAGTTCAGCCGTCTTAGCAGATTTGGTGCTGTCCTGATACCCAATGAACTAGAGAAAGCTTAGAGATTCCATTATGGCCTCAATTTTGAACTACAGAGGTATACCACCACACAGGCGAGGATTTCTTACGAGGAGGTTCTTGCAGAAGCGAGAATCCAGGAGGCCATTGCCAGAGGAGCTAGACGTCCCAGTACGACACCGCCAGTCAGAGCTCAGCCCAGAGCAGGAGGACCGATACGTCATCCCGGAGTACAAACACAGCAGAGGATAGCACCATACCAGCAGAATGAACTTCTATCTTGCAACTACTGCGGTAAGAGAGGACATTACCAGAAGGACTGCCAAAAGAGACTAGGAATATGTATGATTTGTGGAGCGAGTCAGCACTATGCCCGAGACTGCCCACAACGCAGAGACATAGCACCACAGACAGGACAGAGGCCAGCAGCACTAGTTCCGAGGATACCACCCCCACCAGGAGGACAGCGTCCGACAGCCCCCGGAGGATTTCAGAAGGGACCACCCTTGGCCCCGCAGCAGACACAGTTTTAGCGAGCTCGGCAGCAGATCGGAGGACATAAACAGGGACAGGCCTTTGCATTAGCAACTGAGGAGGAAACAGAAGGAGAAGCAATCACATCTACCATATTAGTTGCCTCATTACCTGCGACTGCATTATTTAATTCTGGAGCTATATTGTCATTTATATCTAGTAGATTTGTAGCAATGCATAGAGTAGCTACTTCCCCCTTACCTAAGAGTTGGAAGATTCTTACCTGAGGAGGTATCGTGCCGGTTACCAGCACTATCAGAACGTGCTCGGTAGTCGTATGTGGTAGAGAGATGAGAGCGCGATTCTTGGTGTTACCCATGTCGTACTTTGATGTTGTGCTAGGCATGGACTGGTTAAGCCAGTATAATGCTGTACTGAACTGCCGGAAGGGAAGCATCACTTTTAGACTGCCAGATCAACCGAAGTTCGAGTACATACGAGGGACTGTCGAACAAGGTGTAGGACAGATAGCTGGAACTTGCATGGCTATGGAGATTGCACCTCCGCCAATAGTTGCAGAATTTGAGGATGTTTTCCCCGAAGAATTGCCAGGTTTACCGCCAGATAGAAACGTAGAGTTCACCATTAAGCTAGTACCCAGAGCAGCACCGGTATCTTCTAATGTGTACCGAATGGCAAAGAAGGAGTTAGACGAGCTGAAGCTACAATTAGAGGAGTTGCAGAGCAAGGGATTTATCCATCCTAGTGCATCACCCTGGGGAGCACCAGTGTTGTTTATACCCAAGAAGGATGGAACAGTACGCATGTGCATTGATTACAGAGCCCTTAAGGCTTTGACTATCAAGAACAAGTACCCCCTGCCGCGGATTGACAATTTATTCGACCAGTTGACAGAAGCAGTGCTGTTCACCAAGATCAACTTGAGGTCGGGTTATCATCAGGTGAAGGTGCGAAGAGAAGACATTCAAAAGACAGTATTCCGGACTCGTTATGGTCACTACGAGTTCTTAGTAATGCCATTTGGGCTGACGAATGCGCCAGTTGTATTTATAAACTTAATAAACAGAGTATTCCATCAATACTTAGACCAGTTCGTGGTAGTCTTCATCGACGACCTCTTGGTGTACTCGAAGAGCCACGAGGAGCACGAAGAGCACTTGAGACTAGTGTTAGAGACGCTGAGGAGAGAGAAGCTTTATGCCATGCTGAGCAAGTGTGAGTTTCTCCTATATTGTGCACTTTTCTTGGACACGTCATCTCAGGAGATGGAATTTCAATAGATCCGGCGAAGATTTCATTTATAGAGACATGGACAACCCCTACCAATGTCTCAGAAGTGAGGAGCTTTCTAGGACTTGTCGGGTATTATCGGAGGTTTGTAGAAAACTTCGCAAAGATTTCAGAGCCGATGACCCGCTTGACCCGTAAGGAGCAGAAGTTCACCAGGACAGAGGAGTGTCAGAAGGCGTTCGATGAGCTGAAGAAGCGTTTGACTACAACACCCATCTTGACCATACCCTCTGGACCCGGAGGATTCGTGATCTACAGCGATGCATCCAGGAAAGGATTAGGATGCGTTTTGATGCAGCATGGAAAGGTTGTAGCCTATGCTTTTAGACAGTTGAGGACACATGAGAAGAACTATTCCACCCACGACTTGGAGCTTGTAGCAGTAATCTTTGCCTTGAAGCTTTAGAGACACTATTTATATGGAGAAAGAGTAGAGATATTTACTGACCATAAGAGCCTAAAGTACGTCTACACCCAGAAGGATCTGAACCAGAGACAGAGACGTTGGCTCGAGGTGATGACAGATTTCGAGATCGAGCTACAGTACCATCCGAGAAAGGCCAACGTCGTAGCTGACGCATTGAGCAGAAGACCTATAGCATTCTTCCTGACTA
The DNA here is from genome assembly GCA_036927795.1 of Iris macrosiphon. NCBI lineage: Eukaryota > Viridiplantae > Streptophyta > Magnoliopsida > Asparagales > Iridaceae > Iris > Iris macrosiphon. The sequence goes on along the minus strand of JAYESA010000014.1, from coordinate 83,423,703 downwards.
CCCAACAATATTTGTTAAGGGATCTAGAGCAGATGGGTATAGAGATTGTCATGCCCGGAATAGATAGACAGTTGTCGAGTTTTTAGTTGCAATCGACAATGGTGGAAAGAATCAAGACTGCTTTGCCGATAGATGCCAGATTTCAGAGGCTTAGGCAGAGGACAGAGGCTGGATTATAGACAGGACTGCGGATACATGAAGACGGAACTTTGAGATGCGGAGATCGTCTCTATGTTCCAAATGGAGAACTTCGGCAGGAGTTGATGGCAGAAGCGCATAGTTCTACCTACTCTATTCATCCAGGAGGCACGAAGATGTACAGGGACTTGAGACAGTACTACTGGTGGCAACGAATGAAGAGGGAGATAGCACGCTTTGTGGCCAAGTACCTGGTGTGTCAGCAAGTCAAGGCTGAGCATCAGAGGTCTGCAGATTGCTTCAACCACTACCTATACCGGAGTGGAAATGGGAGCACATCACTATAGACTTTTTTACGGGCTTTCCGATGAGTCCTAGTGGTTGTAATACAGTATGGGTAATCGTAGATAGACTCACCAAGTCCGCACACTTTTTATCATTCAGAGTTGGGCAATCTACAGAGGTCTTAGCAGACATGTACATGAGGGAGATTGTATGACTGCACGGAGTGCCAGTAAGTATCGTATCTGACAGGGATACAAGGTTTACCTCTTACTTTTGGTGGAGTATGCAAGAGAGTCTCGGTACCCGCCTGAAGTTTAGCACCGCGTATCACCCACAGACATATGGCCAGTCGGAGTGCACCATTCAGACGTTGGATGACATGTTGAGAGCGTGCATGCTAGATTTCGAAGGATCGTGGGAGGACCATTTTTATCTGGTTGAGTTTTCATACAACAACAACTATCAAGCGAGCATCCAGATGGCTCCTTATGAAGCATTGTATGGCAGAAAATGTCGTTCCCCAGTATGTTGGAGTGATATAGGCGAGCGACAGATTCTCGGACCAGAGTTGGTTGTTCGTACAGTGGAGAAGGTGAAGAAGATCTAAAGGCATCTATGAGCAGCACAGGACCGGCATAAGCATTGGGCGAATGCGCATCGACGACCCTTAGAGTTTCAGGTTGGAGATCACGTATTTCTAAAGATCTCGCCTACTCGAGGGACTATCAGATTCAGAGGCCGAGGAAAGCTAAGTCTGAGGTACATCGGACCATTCGACGTATTAGAACGCGTCGGAGAGGTTGCTTACAGATTATCCTGCCGCAGACTTTGTAAGGAGTCCACGACGTCTTCCATGTATCTCAATTGAGGAGGTACATACCGGATCCTAGTCACGTGCTTGACCATTCCGAAATCACAGTCGGCCCGAGCCTATCATACGAAGAGGATCCTGTGGAGATTCTAGACAGAAGTGAGAAGGTATTGCGAGGGCAGACCATCCCCTTAGTTCGTGTAGCATGGAGACATCATGTACCCGGTGAGTTAACCTGGGAACACGAGGAGGATATTCGCCAACGTTACCCCAAACTCTTCGAAGGCCTAGGTATGTGGTAGCATTTAAATTCAGTCTTTAGTTCTTACCTATACGTATGATTAATTTTGAGGACGAAATGCTCTAAGGAGGGTAGATTGTAAACCCCCTCGTCAAATATATGATTATTTGATTATTTTAATTTAAGAAACAACCATAACCCAAATCCCAAGTACCCCAAATTAGGGTATCAGTCTACACCAAGCCTGTTATGCCACGACTCCTGTGTACCACCCAAAAATCTAGTTCTTTATGTTTTTAACGCATTAGGAATTACCAAGTTA